>WEIV01027822.1:3555-16988 GCA_013390005.1 Calyptomena viridis | reverse complement strand
ACTAAAGAGTATCTCGAGAGACTAACCCCATTTAACACCCTCTTTTTTACCCCCCTGATAACTGGGATATGTTTATGGCAATGAAAACTCTTGCCACAATCCCAAAGCAAAGCTGTGACTTCCAAGGGTGCCAACACCAGGCACTGGGTGAAGGTGAGAGCAGCTCCCATCCCACCGCCTCCAGACAAAACATGCCCCAAGGCTGTAGTCGTATCCAACGTCTGTATTTAGTGGCTCTTTACAGAACTTGTTCCTTCCAAAACTGTTAAATAAAGTTCATCGATCTCATAGAAACTTTTGAAGTACAGAACATGAGCCTAACAAAAACGTGACCTGTATGTCCCGCTGGCTTTCACACAACAGGATTGCCGTGTTCAGGACTATCCTAAGTGCTTCCTCAAATCCTTTTCCACCAAAGCTCCTGCTAGCACACAACAGAAAAGGCAGTCAATAACTACCTCAACCTTCTTCAGCATGGTGGCAGGGAAAAGAGTGGCTGCGGGCTCGCTGGGGCAGGGCAGGTGGGCAAGAAGAGCTGTGCCCTCACTGAGGCACCTTCAGCATTGCTCATCTGCAACCACCTGAACATAAAAATACCTTCTGATAAAAATGTCTACAGTGGAAAATCAGTCAATGCATAGCCTGGGAGCCTGGCAGGGTTGGTGACACAGGCCTTGGTGGGCAATGGCAGGGGACAGGGCAGGGCAGCCCATCACAGGCCACTCCACGTCATTTAAAGGCATTTTGTCAGCAAAAGTTGGCTGGAGGTGGTGGAGTCAGGGAGGGGACAGGGAACACACCAGGATGGTGCCACTGCTGAGCTGATCCGGCACAGGATCAGCCCTGGAAAGCCAAAGCTCGATGGTGCTCTGCTCAATTCAGGGCTGAGCTTGCCCAACTCAGGTAGGAGCCTGGTGTGACATTCCAGGGTTCATCCTGGCACCACTGATGGCCACTGCCTGGGGACTGCAGGAAGGGGATGTTTCTCCTGCCCGGGTGCTCTCCCTAAACAAAGTGCTTCAGCCACAAGAGCTGGATGTGATGCTGGAGCAGCCCCAAGCCGGGCTCATGAATTTTGGGTGCTTGCCCCAAGCACTGAAGCTTGGAGACTCCATCTCTTTTCCTTTCCCAAATGGACAATGGCAGAGCATGGAGGAACCAGGATGGGATGGATATCCATCCCCAGTGAGTTGGTGCCGTCCCTGAGCATCACATCCAGAGGTACCTCTTCCCATCTCGCTCCCAAAATCCCAAGCACAGGTTGCTTTCTTTGCTTTTGCCTTATTTTCTCTCTCCCTTTGGGAGTTGGCATGAGCCACATCGCACCGCATGGGAGCTGCCACTGGTCACTGGCTGGAGGAAGCACGAGGGATAGCGTTGGGATCATGCTATGACTTGTTCCAGAAGGCTATTGCAGACATCTCTACAATATATACAACTACACCAGACATTTTGTGTTACAAAGGCTTCCAAAAACATAAACTACCAGAACTAAATACACTTGATGGCATCAGGGGATCGCTTTAGAGTCTTCAGGGACTAGGACGCAGTCTCTGGCTGGGGGCAGAAGCGATGCAGTGTCTTATAGACAGGGGTGGAAACTGCAAAAGTTTCTTAAATTTGGTCAGTCTCATAGTGCTTCTTGATGGCTTTGCTCAAAAAGTCTTTTCTGTGGGTTGGTTTGTTTTTTTTATTTGTTTTTAATCTCATCCAGTGGCAAACTACAAGACTTTAGAGTACATTTATTTAATGACATGACTGCAACATCATCTTGATTTTATAGCTATCTTTAATATCAAAGCAGCTTAAGCTGTTAATAAATTCCAAAGTATCCTTTTATTAAAATATCTAAAAGAGGTCTATAAATATTTTTGTTTGTTTTTAATTCTAAAATTGTTCCTAGTTTTTCACATTTAAAACAAAGCCAGGGGGTGGCTTCATAGCGAGGCGGGGGGCCTCCTTTTCTACAGGTGGTCCCCTCCGTTGTACCGGCGTTGCCTCTCGGTGCACACTGAATTTATCAAAATATATATATATACATGGGTGTGTATATACATATTTGGGGGGGCTCAGAATGCCTACTCGAGGTCCTCCTCACAGTTGCCAGCCCGTTCCAGGCGGTGGATGATGTTGTTGAGGTTGGCCATCTTCTTGTGGCGCCGCTGGATGCTGGTGCTGAGCTGGGGGCTGGGAGTCAGAGGAAGCGCTGGTGAGACTGGCCCAGTGGAGAATGGTCCCAGTGAGGCTGAGCCCATGAGGCCGGGCGAGGAAGCTGCTGCGGGTGATGTTGCGGAGACCTCCA
The DNA here is from genome assembly GCA_013390005.1 of Calyptomena viridis. Taxonomy (NCBI): domain Eukaryota; kingdom Metazoa; phylum Chordata; class Aves; order Passeriformes; family Eurylaimidae; genus Calyptomena; species Calyptomena viridis. The sequence continues at coordinate 14,686 of WEIV01027822.1, read as the reverse complement.
AGATGCAACAGGATGACCCTGTGGAGGACTGGGAGCTGTTGGGGTGTGGCAGTGGTGGTGGTGAGGGTCCCCTGGCGATGGCACCGGTGTGGCCTCCCCGCTGCGGGAGGCTGCTGGCGCTGGAGGCGGCAGTGTGGGGGGCTGTCCCCTGCTCCTCCTGGGGAGGTCCAGTCCCCTCCGCCTCCCTGGGTGGACTGCGTGAGTCCCGCCGGTGGCTCCAGCCGCTCGTATCCCCCTGCTCCTCCTTCACCTTTGCGGGCACAGCGGCACAGGGGTGCTTGCCCCCCATGAACACGGGTTTATGATCCTCGGCGTCCGAGTCAGGGCTGTGGGGGGCCTGGCGCCCAGGGATGGCCATCACACTACTCTGCTCCAGGTCCGTGTCATTGTCCTGCACACCCTCCACCAGCATCTCCCGGCGCATCCGTGACCTGCCAGGACAGAGAGTTGGTGACCTCTACCCACCACCTCATGTCGTGGGTACCAGGCATCTTGAAAGAGCACCTCCAGCCAGAAATATGGGATGAAGTGTCCACCTACAGTACTGCCTAAGGAGGAAGCTTGTGCTTCTCGGCAGCTGTGGGGATGGATCCTGTGCTCCAGGAGCCTCCATAAGGCTTTCCCACAACCACTCCTGCTCTGGTGAGCACAGAAACCTCTTTAGATGCTCAACACAACTCAAGGTGGTCAACACCTCTTGACCACCCACCAGCCAGGGCCTGCGCAGCATTTCTGCTGCAAACCTGGGGACCTCCAGTGACCACATGTGGGTCTGCACCTCCCATCTAGGGAAGAAGAGCTGGGAAGGCTGGAAGAGGAGCAGTGACCCCACCTCCATGGCACAGCACCGTCAGATGACTGAGGTCTAGGAGTGCCATACCTGTAGTTGTGGAACCAGTTGATGACAGTGTTGGTCTTGAGGTTGAGCTGGAAGGAGAGCAGCTCAATGGTCTGCTGGGAGGGGTAGGGCTCCAGCTGGTAGGCTTTCTTTAGGGCTTCCTTCTCCTCCGGGGCCAGCACCACCCGTGGCTTCTTGATCTGGAGGAGGCTGAGGTCCTGTGGTGGCACGCTGGGGCTGGTGCATTCGGAGCAGGCGCTGGGGGACTCACTGTCTGAGCCGGCGCTCATCAGCCCATACCAATGCTTCAGGTAGGCTGCAGGAGAGGAGACCCAGCTATGTGCCGCTTGCCCCCAGCCCAGGACCACCTGCCCAGCCAGCACCCCAGCTCCAGTGAGGCTGTGTCACCCCAACCCTCACCTTTCTTCTCCAGCTTCTTCATGTCGCGCAGCTTCTCCACGTTGTGGGGGTCGTTGAGCCAGAGCTGCATCCGGACGAAGGGCTCCCTCCCCTTCAGGCTCAGCTTGTGCCACGGCTTGGGCCTGGAGAGGAGATCGGACACCGAGCCCTGTGTCAGGCCCAGGATGCTCTCCCCAAACAGCCGCTGGCCTGGCGGAGGAGAAGCAGAGGTGGTTAGAGGGGGTAGAGCAGCAGGATGGGTGCTACAGTCCCCCCACAGAGCAGGTGTGTCCTGCTTCCCAGCCAGCACCCTCCTGCAATCCCCTTGACCGAACCATAGGGGGCTTGCATCTATGGGAACTGGGATGCTGGATCCATGCAGCTCCCAACAGCCCGAGCTGAGAGAGGGTCCGCACCTAAATTGTTGTCCGTCAAGACCTCCTTGACTTTCTTGGTGATGGAGTAGGTGTCCAGCTCGGGGGACATGGCGACAATCTCCTGGATGCCCACAGGTCCCTGGCTGTTGGGGTATGTCTTTCCACCCAGTGTGGGTGTTGACCGGCTCTCAGGCTGCTGGTTTTCCTTGCTGCTCTCCAAGGCCAGGGTGAGGGGTTCCTGGCAGCCCTTGTCATGCTCGGTGGGGCTGGGAGGCAGTGAGGGGGACTCCTGGGGCTCCTCCGGGCTGTCTGTGTGACACCGGGGAGAGGGGTCAGGGGGACAGCAGGACGGGACACTGCAGGGACACGGCATAAGCGGGAAGGTTATTTTAGGGGATGCCTGTGGCTTTGCCCTCCAGAGAGGGGGGATGCCAGCTGAGCCTCTCCNTGTCACCCACTGCCACCCACTGCCCCACGGCACGTTTGGACCCCTTGGCCCCACCAGTGGGTGCTGATGATGCGTCCCCCAGGATACCAGGTGGGCTGGGAGGGTGGTCCCAGCAGGGCTCTGCACAGGGGACTGGGCATTCTTGGTGATAAGTGCCACCAACCAGTTAGTGGTGGTCACTGGGAGATCATTTGGGGTTGGGTCAGACCCTGAGGATTCAGCATCCTCCCAGGGGAAACCCAGCAGGGAGAAGGAGGACCCTGGAAGGAGCTGGTGAAGGTTATCAGTGAGCCCTGGGCTCTGGGTTGTGGAGGGGCCACCAGACTCCCTCTCTCCAGGCTGGTACCTTCTCTCCAAAGATCCTCTGGCAGATGCCATTCTTGGCCAACTTCTCCTTGACCTGCCGGGTCAGCTCCAGGGTGTCCACCTCCCTGTACATGTACATCTCATACTGCTCTGGTGTCAGTGGTGGCACAGTGGGCTTCAGGATCCGTGGCACATACATGGGATAGTAGGAGAGATGCCCACCCGCCGCTGGCTCTGCGCCAACTCCCTCTGCCTTCATCTCTGACAGCCGGTGGGGTTCCTTGTCTGCCAGCGGAAGCTCATCCTCATTGGTGCCACCCTCGCCAGGCTCACCCTGTGGCCAGCCACGGCCATTGGCCATGCTGGAGTAGCTTGAGGAGGAGGAGAGCGAAGGCGACACGGAGGTGTAGGGTCGGCTAAGTAGGCTCCTCTCCAATGCCCAGTGCTGGTCAAAGTAGGAGCTGGCGTCGCCGATCTCCAACTTCACCTTCTGGATGATGCTCTGGACAAAGGTGGCGGTAGAGAGCATGGCCAGGGGTGTCTGTGGGGGGCCGGGGCTGGCCCCGTTCCCTTCCTCCTGCTTGATGTAGGTGGGGGTGATGCTATGACTGACAGTGGCCAGTGTGGAGCGTTTGGCGGGTGCTGGGTTCGCGGGGTGCCCGCTGCCCCCTGACTCCATCTCCAGCAGCGCCTTCTGCTGCGCCTGCATCTCCTGCCGTGCCTGCTCCAGGATGCTCTTGATGGTGTCCTCTGAGCTGCTGCCACCTGCCCCGTTGGCCACCACTTGCGATGTTGATGGTGTCTTGGATTCCCCTGCAGAGAAAAGGTGTGAGGAGAGCTCCACGGAGCAGCATGCGTTGTTCACCACATGGCCATAAGTCAAAATGCAGGAGAAAAAGGATTTATTCCAATCTGGTTTGAATGTGGGTGCAGAGCGAGACCAGCAGCACCTAGAAAGCTTCAAGTGGTTTGACCCTGGCTGGGTGCCAAGGACACACTAAAGCCAACTTTCACACACTCCCCCTGCAAACAGACAGAGGAGAGAGAAAAAAAAACCCCAGTTTCATAACTTTGAGATAAGGACCATAAGAAACCCCTTACTGATCACCATCACGGGCAAAACAGACTCCAAGCGGGGATATTAAGAATTTATTACTATCAAGATCAGAGCTTAAGAGTGAGAAGTTCAATAGATCTTACAGACACCTTTTCCCCCCACCTCTCCCTTTTTCTAAGATTTACCTCCTCCCCACAGTGGCCCAGGGAGACGGGAGTGGGGGTTACGGTCAGATGTTGTTTCTGCCGCTGCTCAGAGAGAGGAGTCCGACCTCTGCTTCCTCGTGGGGTCTTTCCCACGGGAGACAGTTCTTCACAAAACTGCTCCAGCTTGAGTCCCTCTCACGGGCAACAGTTCTTCAGGCACTGCTGCCACGTGGGTCACTTTTCCACAGGGTGCAGTTCTTGTATAGGCTGTTCCAGCGTGAGTCCCCCCCAGGTCACAAGTCCTACCAGGAAATCCTGCTCCAGCGTGGTCTCCTCTTCCCATGGGCTTCAGGACCCTGCCAGGACCCTGCTCCAAACATGGGCCTCCCATGAGATCACAGCCTCCTTCCAGTATCCACCTGCTCTGGCGTGGGCTCCTCCACGGGCTGCAGGTGGATCTCTGCTCCCCTATGGTCCCACATGGGCTGCAGGAGGACAGCGTGCTTCACCATGGTCTTCACCATGGGCTGCAGGGGCTCAGCTCCGGTGCCTGGAGCACCTCCGCCCCTTCCTTCTCCACTGACCTTGGTGTCTACATTGTTGTTAATCACAACTTTTCACTCTGTTCTTCTCTAGCAGCCATCTTCATCTGCCCTGTACCTTTTTTTTCCCCTTCTTAAATATGTTATCGCAGAGGCATTACCATGAGTTCTGATTGGCCTGGCCTTGGCCAGCAGTGGGTCCAGCCTGGAGCCGACTGACATTGGTTCTGCTGGAAATGGGGGAAGCTTCCAGCAGCTTATCGAAGAAGCCTCCCCCATAGGCCCCCCCCGCTACCAAAAACCTGGCCACAGAAACCAAATACACACCCCAACTCAAAGTCAGTTTCTTTTTTGATGATTGCAAAATAAATCCCACTACCAACGATGCGATAGACAAACATGTTTGTTTTCCTTGTCTCTTTTTCCACTGTTCCCATCTAATTTAATTCTCCGGGATTCTGCTTTCTCAGCAGACTACCTGTGTTAATGTATTTAATTTCTTTTAATTGACTCCAAGTGCAGCTGCTTTAATGATTCCTTGTGCCAGATGGATTGTGCATCTTCATTTAATCATCTGTTTTGGGGCAGTGGGGAGGAAAAGAGTGCATCCAAAGTTTCTGAAAGCCCAGATACCAACACTGCTGCATGGGGACTCTGCCATCCCTGATGGTACTTACCTCTTTCTACCATGCCCCAAAAATTCTCTGTGGATGTCAGTGGGAGGACAGCCCCCAAAAAGCCCATTTTTGGGGTGGGACCCACAGCCACACAGCACTCAGGGGTTCGGCCACCCCTGGGACTATCCCATGCCACCACCTACCTGCCTTCTGTGACTCAATCTCCTTCTTTGCCTGCTCCAGGATGCTTTTGATGGTGTCGTCGGAGCCGGTCTCCGGTGTCCTGATCTGCGGTGTGATGCTACCTGGTCAAAGAGGCAGGATAACAGCTTTGTCACCAGGGCTGGTTTTACAAGCTCCACTTGCATGTCAGGAAGTATTTACTGCTCCTCATGTTTAGTTATTTTTAGAGATGCTGGTTTGAAGACAAATGTCACTCCCGATGAGTTGCTACTGGAGCACCAGGAGCCTCGGTAGCTCTGGCTACCAGCTCCTGCCTCTGGCATGGCATCTCTTACCACCTTGCTCGTCCCATCCAAGGGCACCCACTCCACTCCATGTAGGGTGCTGAGCAGAGACACGGCCATGGGAATCACATCCCCATCCCTGGCATTGTGCCCTCGTGGCTGTGCAGGTGAAGGGTCAATGGTCAACTGGATCCAGGGGATAAATCGAAGTCTTCCAGGCTGAAGCCAGCAGATGAATGGATCATGGACGTGCATCATTCAGTTCTGGTGCCACCGCAGGGACCTGAGTGACCAACTGCCACCTCTGAGACAGTGCCAGCAGCCACTGTCCCCAGAGCTGGGAGTCACCATTTCATGACGGTGCTGACACTGCGTTGAGGTACTGCAGCACTAAAACTTCATTATTTTTACAAAATATTCCCAAGCACATTGATTCATACAGCACAGAACAGCCTAATGAATAATTAAATGGCACTTGTCAGAATAAATGAGTAAAGCACATCTGGGGACATAGCTTCCACAGCAATGGGTTGTTATTAATTGCTGCCATTTGCCAGGGCTCATCCCACCTGGCAGCTGGCTACATCCCACCAGGAACAATCCCAGAGCACCACTGATGAGACCAGTCTCCTTACCTATCTTGCCAGCACATCATGGGCTGGCGAGCACCCCTGCCACGGCATGGGGCACCCCAGGGTGCTGCTGGGGTGAACTGGGGTGCACTGGGAAGGGATCCCATGGCACTGCTTGCAGCATCCCAGGTGAGGTCCCATTGGCCGGGGTCACCCCAACCACTCACCTCTCTGACGCACCTGGATAGTCCTCAGGGCCAGCACATTCTGCTCGTTGGAGAGGAACTGTTTCATCTTGATGAATGGCTCTTTGCCCTTAACCGTCAGCTTGTGCCAGGGCTTAGGCCGTGCCAGGATCTCACTGACGGAGCCCTGTGACAGCCCCAGCACATAGTGCCCGAAGACCCGCTGCCCGATGTTGTGCTTCAGCAGCTGCTCCTTCACCTGGAAGGCGATTTCAGCCGTGTCCAGCTGCTCCTCCTTGGCGGAGCTGCTGGTGCTGCCCTCTGAGGGCTCTCTGGGCAGGCTGGTGGCACTGGTGGCCGGTGCAGAGACAGGGTGCACAGTGCTGTTTTTGACCTCGAAGAAGGAGGAGGAGAAGGGGAGTCCCCCATCAGTGCTCTCGCTCTTGTAGGTGGGCAGTGAGAGGTGGGGGGCCTTGGGGTCCACTGAAAGCTGCTTGCCCCCCAGGAAGGGGGATAGTGAGAAAGTCTGTGGGCTGTTGGGGGCCACACCGGGGCCAGGCAGTGGCAGGAGGGGAGTGGGTGACATGGGTTCATCAGCTGGGGCATGATGGGGGGATGGGTACGGCTGCTCCATGTCCAGCGAATCCTTTCCCGACTCATCTTCGGAGTGATCCTCCTCTAGAGATGAATGAGAGAGAAGGAGATGCACTAGTGTCCCCCCGGCCACAGCCCCAGCACAGTCCCACAGCGAAGCAGCTCCTGTCTCAGCTTCTCCAGGTGACATCCCACCCCCTGTCCTCCCCTCGCTGACTCTGGGCTTCTTCCCACAGTCAGTGCATGATTTGATCCCACCATCCACATTCCCAGGGATGTTCCCAGTGCGACCGGAGATGCCATGGAATCTGAGGACCCTACCAGTATTGGTCAGCAGGCTGGGCTTCTCCAGCAGGTGCTTCTGGGAGGGGTAGAAAGCCTCCTTCCCCAGCAGCAGGGCCTCCTCCGCCTTCAATATGCTCTGCAAGGAACCAAGCTGAGATGTGAACGGGCAGTGGAGGCACCAGCAGCAGGGTTGACACATCCTGGCTAGTGCGTCGGCATGCGCCGTGGCACTTGCATGGGGAAGGCTGCAGCTGGCAGATGCTACCTTCATTGCCTTCAGGATGCTGGGAAGGAGACAAGGGGGTGACTCAGTGGCTGTGGCGTTTTGCTGCCAGCAAGCTGCTGAGTGTTATGGCTGCTGGAGCATTGCCGTGGGTGCTGGCAGCACTGCCAGTCGGGATACAGGCAGTCATGGATGCCCGTCAAGCCATACCTCAGCTCTGTTTTGATCTCCTCGTAGTCTGCCTGTGCCTGCAGCTTCTCCTCCAGCTTCTGTGGAGGAGTAGAGGAGGGGAGTCCTCGCAGCCGGCTCCCGGTGCACACCCTGCACGGCTGGACCCATGTCCCCCATCCCCAGAAAGCCCTGAGCCCCCATGGGCGCACCTCAATGGCTTCATTCTTGGCAGCCAACTGCCCCTCCAGCTTGGCGATCTGGTTGGCAGAGGACTCCTCCAGCTCCTGCAGAGAGCTCTGGAGGTGCTGGATGTCCTTCAGGAGCCGCAGGATCTCCCGGTCCTTGGCAGACAGAGCTGCTTCCAACCTCGACCCTGAGCACATGGAATAGTTCACTTTGTTCTGCTGGGAGAGGGGACACCATCAGCTCCCGGCCACCCAACATGGGGACAAGGTCCACCCTCCCTGTTGGATATGTCCCTATGTGAAGCAGGTGAGCCCAGGGCCCTTAAAGGTCTCCCAGGTGCATCTTTATGCTATGAGGATGCATGTTCCCCTTCCACCTGAGGGTGGAAACATGCCTTGGGCATTTTGGACTTGCTCCCCATCATGGCAGGTGCTCCCGAACACAAAAAGGTGCTTCTGCATCAATGGGGTGCTCCTAAGTGCAATTGGGGTGCTCCTGAACATGTTAGGGTGCTCCTGGCTGCTGTGGGGTGCTCTTTGCTATGATGCTCCCAAGAGCGATGGGATGCTCCTGGCTGTGACAGATGCTCCCAACCCCATGGGTGCTCCCAGCTGTGATGAGGTGCTGCCAGATGGGATGGGGTGCTCAAGGTTGTGAGGGGTGCTCCTGGCCCCAAGGGGTGCTCTCACCCCGGCAGTGCCTGTCGGGGAGCAGCAGGCCAGACGGAGGGAGCTGTTGACGGCTGCCAGCTGCTCCCGCAAACTCTCCACTTCCCTCTGCGCCACCTCCGCTCGCTGCAAGGGAGCAGAAAGGGCGTCAGACCCAGCACCCATGGCTCATCCTACCCCACACAGGGCAGAGCAGGGATGCCATCCCAAGCATCCTGTTCCCACCACCAGCAGCATAAGCACTGCCCAGATATTTAAGCTTCCCCCATGTACTTCGGCTCCTCACGTCCTAATACAGTTCCTGATCCTAATCCTTGGGCACTGGCTGCAGACCAGCTCCGGGACATTGTCTTGTTCCAACCAAAAGGCTAGTTTTATTTTACATGCAAATTGCTCTTTAAGCCCCTTTTATTATCCATGTGTATTTATTTGTACATAGATTTTCAGAATTAAAACTAATTAGCAGAAATGGACAGGACCAGGAGTAATTACACTGGAATCCAACACCGGAGCAGTGTGGGTTGTGCCCTACAACACCTGGAGAGGCTGGAGGTGACAAATGGAGCCTGACAGAAGTCCAAACACACCAGTGACCCCCAACATGAGGCAGGGGGGCCCAGCAGGGGAACGAAACCTGAGCTCCCCTTTGTAGGGATTCCCAACTCTGGTGCTTGCCAACCCCTTGTCATTTTTGGGGACAGACATCCAGGCCATGCAGATGCTCAGGGTGCTGAGGTGAGTGCAGCACTCCAGGATATGTGGGGGGAATGCCATCAGCTCCTGGAAAGTCAGTTCCCAGCTCACCTGGTTGGCTTTTTCAAGGTTGGTCATGATCATGGTGACTTCACCTGCCCTGTGAGAAAAGAAGAGGCATCAGTGGGTACAGAGACACAGGCACAGCCCAGGGCACAGGCAGGAAGTTTAGGGATAAGGACCCCATAACTCAGGGTTTCTGCAGTGGCTTAAAGGGTCTCAGCTCCTCAAGCCATTTAGCAGCAGCATGGGGATGCCCCAGCTTGGATTAGCCTTGGGCATGACCTGGCACTGTCGCCAACTTACTTGGATGCTGCTTCCTCGTATTTACGCTGCAGCTCCAGCAGTTCTGTCTGGGTGGCCTTCAGTGCTGAGAAGAGGAAGAGGAGGGTGAGCTATGGGGCAGGGATTTGGCCCCCCATGGTCAGTAGCCCCTGTTCCAGGCCCCCCTACCTGCGTGGAGCACTTTGATCTTCTCCTCTGCCTCCCCCAGCCGAGCGGCCAACGTGACCTGTGCTTCCTGCAGCCCCCTGTGAGAGATGGGCATCAGGGACAGCATGGCCATGCCAACCCCACAGACCCCCAAAATCACAGAGACCCCTCATTGCATGCCCTCTCTACCCCATTGCTTGTTGAGGGCAGGAAAGACCCCCAGTGGATACTAAGATGTGTTCAAGCCGTGCTACACCCTGATGTTAAGAGGTTTGTTGCCCAGGTGTAAAAAAATCCACTTTGGGCTGAAAATGGTCCCTGATCCCTGTGGCTTAAACCCCTCTGAGAGGGGGGTGGTAGCCCATCCCTCACCTGCAATTAACTGGAGGAGGGGGAAGCAATCAGGGAAAAGTTATTCTGCATTATTTATAGCCTGCACTTGCCAGGAACTTACTCGCAGAGATCTGCAATTTAGGGTTTAAAGATTCCTCATTTGTTTCCCGGTGCAGCATGTTAAGGAACAACAATGAAGGCACCAAGAAAGCCGGGAGCCTCCAAATTAAAAGGTCGTTTAATGAGGTTCGTCCAGAGACCTGGATTTAATCCATTTGTCCAAGCAAAGCCATGTGTCAGGGAGACAGTGCAAGGGGATGACAGGTAGGACCTGTCCCAGCTCTGTCCATGCCTGCTGGTGCCCCAAAACCACCTGGGATCAGGAATGGATGGTTGGACACTAAGAGTGTCTGAGATGCTCTGTCAGATTCTGAGCAGGATGTGACCACTCCCAACTTGGACAGAGAAGGGAAGGAGGAGAGGGACAGACAGACAGACACCCCTGTGCAGGAGTGGGGACAGAGCCCCATGTTCCCACAGCATCCCAAAACAACCTCACTCCCAGTACTCACGTACTTTTGCTTCTCTGCCTCATGTCTCTGCACCAAGGTGTCTGTGCTTGGCGCTTTGCTGTTGAGGCCGTTGGTTGCCGGTGATGTCCCCTCTCTACGCTCTGCGGTGGGACACATATCACACAGCTGCAGAAGGGACAGCAGCGGCGGCCACTGGGGACCATGGGCCAGGGGACAGATCCTGGCCCTGGGACCCACCATGCATTCCAGGGGTGCTCAGAGGCACACGGGAGCCCAGCTGGGGACCATGGCTGCAATCCTTATGAGATGGGGCGGTACCTTTGGTGTTGACGAGCTCCATGTGCTTCTTCCAGGGGCAGCAGAGATCCTTCAGGGGAGGTGGGTCAGGCTCAAGGCGCTGGAGCTGCTGCAGCCGGTCCTCCAGGCTCCGGGCAGCTTCCAGCACAGGAGCGGGGTCTGCAGGATATGGGATGTGGTGGTGAACAGCAGGGATGCCCACCACAGGCCTTCTCCCACCTCCCTGGGCACCCACTGCCCACCCTCCTTATCACCCACCCCATGGCAGCTGCTTAAAATAGCCCATGGGGTGCCAGGTACCATGGGGAAACCCTTGGTCCTGCCATTCCAGATGCCATGGTGTATTTGGTTTCTGTGGCCAGGTTTTTGGTAGCGGGGGGGCCTATGGGGGAGGCTTCTTTGAGAAGCTGCTGGAAGCTTCCCCCATTTCCAGCAGAACCAATGTCAGTCGGCTTCAGGCTGGACCCGCTGCTGGCCAAGGCCAGGCCAATGAGGAGTGATAGTAACACCTCCGTGATAACATATTTAAGAAGGGGAAAAAAAAAGGTACAAGGCAGATGAAGATGGCCACTAGAGAAGAGCAGGGTGAGAAGTTGTGATTAACAACAACGTAGACACCAAGGTCAGTGGAGAAGGAGGGGGCGGAGGTGCTCCAGGCACCGGAGCGGGGCCCCTGCAGCCCGTGGAGAAGACCATGGTGGA
>WEIV01027821.1:1360-13348 GCA_013390005.1 Calyptomena viridis | reverse complement strand
AGCTGTTTAAGGAGAAGGAGGGAGAGAGGGAGAAAAAGAGAGCAAGAAAAAGGTGGAGAAGGAGAGAGGAAAACAGAAGGAGAGAGAACACCTCCACTTATTGTCCATGAACATGGAAACCTGCAGTCAGGTACGTGGTTTCTTGCACTCTACTTTCCTTGAGGATTATGGAAGATTTATTACTGCAAACTTAAATTAGAGGTTTTGAACACTGAAGTGACTGATGAGGAAAACAACCAAGATTATTACATTTTTTTACTGTAGAGAATACACCAGCATTTTATAATATCAAATATCACTGTATAATAATATGCTGCATAAATGTAACACCATGACATTTTTCAACAGCGAACCTATCTAGGCTATATATTAAATCACTTTTTAATCTTCTTTGGTTTGCAGTCCCCTGAATACATTCCAAAGGAAATACAGTCTCCCCATACAGCAAAATTGACTGATAACAGGCTTGCCTTTCCTATCTATCTGTCATGGGGTCCCTAGTGACAGGTTTTCATGGTCCCAAGACCAACAGGTCAAAAGAACTGAGGTAAAATAAGCTACCTTCAATGTGACTGCAAAATGACTGAATGATAAAAATAAATTAATTTGCTACACAGTCATTTCTGTTGTAACTGGAAATACAGTGGTTAGGTGTAATATTTGCAAAAGCATTCTGGTGAACTGTGCTTCTATTTAAAGTGCATTTTTTTACCATGTAAGGAAGGAATTAAAAAAGAACCAATTTACCTGTTAGTCGATAGATGCTGCGAGGATTTGATAAACTGGGGAAAAACACTCACAGTATTTGGTGAGGTAACCATCTCTGGCTTTTCCTGCTAGGTTTAGATTGAAAAACAAAATTACGTAGGACAGGATATTTTTTAGTGCTTAATAGTGGCCTATAGATTTCAGCAATAACAAGGTAGGCAATGACTCGTTCAGAAAACAGAGTGAATCACACAGTGTTTTCTCCACTTGCACAAACACTTGAACAAAGAAAAAAGTATTGAGGATTGGTTCAAGTATTTTCAAGCTCAAGTTACAGGCTTTTAATATTTAACAGCATGTATTCACCAATTTGAATTTCTTAGGCAGCTCAGATGTAAAGATAGGTCAAGATCCAAGAAATCAATCCCATTTACTTTTTCCAGTTTTCTAATCTTCTGCTGATGAGCCATGAAAGGTTGCATCTTGGACCTCTCTAGTTAAGGGGTAGAGAAAAATGTGTTCCAGAATTTTACCTGCAGTTCTTTGAAAAGCCTAAATGTTTAGACATGGGAGTGACCAAAATATTATCCTTTTTGCCACTAATATGGTTAGGGATTTTAATGTGAAAATTTTTTTGCAATGATAACTTGAAGTTAAGCTAGTTAGGTGGCACTGTATGGATAACTGAGTTCCTCATGTTAAGTTCTGTATTTACTTTAGGCCGTTTTCTTAAAAATACAGTTTAAATTCATACTCATGAGAATTAACCAAAACATGGGCTAAAAATTTCTTTGTTTAAAACAACTTTTCCTCAAGGGATAAATCTTCTCTTCCAGTTAATAATAAATGATGGACTGTACTCAGCACTCTTTTTCATGAGGCTGACGTACGTTTCACAGCAGTGCTTTGTTGTGAGATGCCATGTCACTACTTGTAAGTCATTACAAAAGTGTCAGAAGGAGAGCATAAGAAAGCTATGTTGTTGTTTCAGTTGAGTGTAGCTTTCAGACTGATCGTATTATGAACTTCTAATACACTGTTTAAAAATACACCTCTTTAGTTCATTTTTACACAAGTAATTGAATTAGAGCACCCTGTTTCTGCTGGGTTCTTAAACACTGGTGGACCTCAGGTAGAGAGTGAAGAAACATACTCTGTGCTGAGAGCTGCTGACCCTCTAGGAGTGTAGGGAAGCTGGAAGGTTACTGGAGTCTTTGAAACAAAAGAAGCTAAAAAGCAACTATGTTTGCTGGGATAAACCTGATAAAATCATAGTTTTGCTAGCAGTAAAAAGATTATTTTTCCCAACGTCCTCTACTTGTTTAATGTTACTTCAGAGTTGTTGGCATTTTGGGGCCATTCTTCCCTATCAATCAAGTTGTTTGGGAGAATGTCAAAAGAGAAAAATGGAGAAGAAATAAATGTTTTTAATTTATTTGTGTTTATTTGTGAACCAGACCCTGAATCCCATCCTTCATACTCCTTTCTATATAGTCAATTAACTACTTTTTTTTAGAAATTATTGAAGATGTTATATTTACATGAAAATGGAAGAAATACAAAGTGATTTCATACCTGTAAATTTTTTGCCTCTTCAGACCACCAGACTTCAAAGTCTTTTTGCAGCTTCATCTTCACTTTTTCCATAAGAAGCTGTAGGTGCTCAATCTCTACCTTCAGTCCTTTGAAACGACTGAACACTGTTTTATAACTAATATGAGGAAAAGAAAGTATAAGTCAATTAACTACTCATATATCTGAACAAAGGCTTATCCTACCTAGAACAGTTACAGATTTAAACTATAAAATAATATATAATAATCAGAGATGCAGGGGACATAGATAAACAGTAGAAGGAAATATCTCACATTTTATAAAAGCTTCAGTGGACAGTAAGTCCAAGAAACTTATCTCACAAACCTTTTATTTCATAAAGAAGTTAGTGAAATTAGAGTGGGATCAATATTGATTAAAAATTAAAATAGAGGTTCAATCAACTATTGAAATCATTTCTTTTGAACTCTCAGCATGTTACCATTAACTGGTTACTAGAGCTTGGATTCAGATAGGAGCTGAGACAGATTCCCCTTTCAGATGGAAGCTTCACTAACCAGGCCTCTTGGCTAATATATACTTGGAGGTTTAGCAGGAGTATGAAAGAGCCTCAGAAGTTTCCTCAGAGATTGTGCGTAACTTAAATGCTAGTGAAATACTGATATCCTTGCACCTATTTTCTTTTATCCTTCTGGCTACAGTGACATTAGAGCAAGGACTAGTTAACATATGTGTATTCTGCATGTTTTTTACACTTAGGCAATCCTGTAAAATGTAAAGGTTTTCCTTAGGTGAAGAAAAGCAAGATTTTTCTGAATCAACCAAAAAGATTCACAATACATTTGTATTCAAACAACAAATTTCAAACACTAATCCTCAGGATGGACATTAAGCTGTTTTTATTTATTTTTAGCCTTTAGCCCAAGCATAAATTTTCCCCACTCATCTACTGTGGCATCTTATAGACATATACACTAAACATATACACAAATTAAAAAAACTATCAGTGAACCACAAAGCTGACATTTTTAAAATGTCAGAGAAAACCCTGAGGGTAGCTGTGTGTGCAGAATTGTAATTGGAATATCCTATCAGTATAATTTATCTTCTGAAGGATGCCAGAATTCTGAGGCCAAAGTAATACCTCTTTTTTTCTTCTTCAATTTGCATTCGAAGTTTCTCTTCTACTGGATCAAACATACTTAGCTCTTCAGAAGGGCTTGAAACAGCTATAGGAGAAATGATCAGATGTAAGCAATGACCATATGATGTCTAAAGAAGCAACTTCTAATTAGAATAAAAACTAATTTTTAAGAGGTAGTTAACAAAATGGGGGTCATTAACCATTTCTCTCTTACGGAAATGCTTCTTCAAATTCCTTACTTAGGACATACTTGACAACTAGTGATTTGAATTAAATTGCCTTTTTTTTTTTCTTCAGTAAAGACTGGAATATTTATTTCAGATATGAGTAACAGCAAGTTTGCCAGTTTAAATGTTCATCTTTGGCATAAAACCCTATCAAATGCATCCAACCTGACAGTTTGCGCTACAAAGACAAGACCAGAAGTCGTTTCAAAAAGAAGAGGCAGCAGTAGCTGTGTTGGTGTTTGGAAATAAAATAACAGAGGGAAGAGTAAAAGACAAATAGTGGAAGAGAAATTAACTTTGGTAAGCAATAAATTCAGACAATTAGTATAAATAAGGAAAATGTCCTTAAACTATGTCAGAAAATTGTCAAGGTAAAGAAGAACTGAGGAAATACCTTAAGGGTAGCCTAAGTGAACCAAAGAAATCGGGTTAGGATCTCCCTATCTTGTAACAGACGTAATTAGCATACAATACACAATATGTTTATTCTGAGAAATGGTAAAACAGTCTTCCCATCTGTCACCATTCAAGGGGACAGTGACATGAATTAAAATAAATTCGATATTGAATTTGCGAGACCCGACTGAGTATAAGGATAGAAAAATTTTTATTAAAACAGAAAACTAACAATATATATTATGTATTAGAACATTCTTATCAGTGTAATATAAAACCACATAATTAAATGAAATATTTGAAGTAAAAACAACGAGTAGCCAGACCAACAACAAAATAATCCTTCTTGATGAATAACACAAGCTCTTGGCTTGAAAACAAAACTGCTTGCAAGTAGTGAAACAGGGGTACAGGGGGAGTTCAGAAGCTGCAACTACTCCTGGTGGCCAGAGGGGGCATTGGAGGGAGGAGGGGAGGGTAGAGCAAGGGGGTTCCCAGGGTAGCAGTCCCAGGGGGGCAGAGAGGGAGAAAGAGAGAAGAGAGACAGAGACTGGAAGAGCCCCCCACCCTGACACCTGTGGGCCAGGTAGGACTGGAGGGTATGACTGGAATTTGGCCTGTAAAGATCCCAGAAACACGACGGAGATTGGGGAAGAAACTGAAGAGCGATGCCATGAAGAGTGAGAGAGACAGGGGGAGAGAGAGAGAGGAGGGCGGGGTAGGTTTTCTAGCTAAACAAGGAGCTTGTAGTGCAGGGGGAATTCGGGCTGATGCTGAAGCTTGGCTCTGTTTGGTGCTGGAGAGCAGTCTTTGAAGTCCCAGTCCCGGCTTCCGCGTGGTCCAAAATGGCATCAGCAGGATCCCCAGCAACACAGGTCCTCCTCGCAGCTCAGCTGCAGCCGGAAAAGCACTGAGGCTCAGCTGAGCAGCATTTTTATACCCTCTATCCAGCCCCGGCATTCCTCGCATCCCACACATGCGTGTATGTCTTGTTCCCATGCCTCCCTCCGCCCCGGGAAGGCTTCTATTTTATTGGTCCATCATTGCCCCCACCTACTTCCGGTTCCGTCCAGCGGGAAGCTGTCTTTGTCTCTGCCATGTGCTCTGACTAAGATGGGGGCTGCTTTCCCTGAACCTCCAATGCCATCCTGGGGCACCCCACCAGTGCAGCGGCAGCAACCGTGGGGCAGCCAGCAGTTGGGAACAAGCGGGGGCTGAACCGCGGCCGTGCCGGGGGCCGGTGAAGGGTGCGCGGGTGGCGGGGCTCAGGAGCCATGCCAGACCTTCGTTCTGTGGCACAGCACTGCTGCCCGGGTGAGGGGAAGGGGGCCGGGCTGTGCCAGGGTCACGGTGGGCCAGGACGTGGTGGCACTGCATGCCGTGGTGAGCGGTGTCCCCCCAGTGGGCTGGGAGCTTGGCTCCCGCGGCACTCCAGGGGTGGGGCTGCCAGCAGTGACAGGTCCTGCTGCAGAGGAGCGACAGGTGGGCGGCTGCAGAGCTCCATTCCCAGTCCCCCCCCTGCAATGGGGGGGAAACTGGGCTGGAGGTGCGGGCGCTGCGGGCAGCAACGAGCTCCAAGGCGCGGAGGGGCTTTCCCTCCCCCCCCATGCTGACTTCAAGCTGCTCCCGATTATGGCTGGGGCCACAGGGGTTAGGGTCTCCCTTCCCTGAACTGCCGCCGCCTGTGGCAGCGGCCTCTTAACGCACCTGGAAGCACAGTGCCAGGGCCGCGCCGGGACAGAAACGTGGTGCTGGGGGACTGGGGGTGCGGGGTTGACGACAGTGGAGGTTCCCGCTGCTGCGGGCATCCCACCCCTACCCCACCGCAGCGGGAGGGGGCAGGCGGGAGGTGCGGGGGTCACCCCCATGCTGACCCCGAAAACTATGGTGTTCCCTCACCGCGGCCCCGCCCCTCCCCACGCTCTGTTCTGTGATAAAAAAAGTTTTACAATGTAAAAACCATGGTTTATATGTGCATCACGGAAAGGAAATGTAAAATTACCTACTAGTGTCACAACAGTTTTTGTTTCTAGGAGGAGTGAGAATAGTATTAGGTTCCCAAGAAAACATGTTAAACATTTTTAACTCAAGGAAAATGAAAGAAACAAAAGATTTGTTGTACAATACATGCAAGTTTCCACTCTGACTATTATTTCTGCCAAGAAAATAAATTCTATGCCAGCCTGCCACAAGGCCTGAGGAGTGCACTCTCTCTTCAAAGAAAGGCATTCTGTCTGGAATAAGAGGGCAGTAATGACTCCTCTCTGCCTGTCAGCACTGAAAACATTAATCTTTTGTTGTAGCACCCTATAGCTTAATACAAATGAAGTTGAAAAACATTTTATTCCATTAGAGTACTTAGGTCAAGCGTATTAACACAGACAGTCTGGGTGACAAAGTCTGTGCACAATTCTCATTTCATACATTGAAAGGCTTTGCTGCAAAAGAAGGATTACAAAAGATCTTTTGTGATTACAAGAGAAGGGTAGGGTGAAGACATTTGTGGTGCAGAGGGTATCCTCAAAAGATTAAAACGCAAACTACTTGGAATGCTAAAGTGAATGCATAAGGTAAGAGGTGCAAACATCATTGCAGAGATGCCACAACAGTGGCACTGTACAACAAGTTATACCCAAACACAACAGATGATAAGAAGGCCATCATAATTATGCCAGAACCTTTAAGGAAAGCAGTAAAGCTTTCCATGATTACAGCAGATGAGGATTTTCTGATTTGTCAGATTTCATCCCCAAGAGAAGGCATAATGTGGGAAAGTACAGAGCTACATGGAACTTGTGGGGAGACACTCACTGCAGAGCTCCTGAGGCTTCACTCTTGTTCTGACCTTCATGAATATACAGCATCCAGGCTTGAGAGAAATGTGCTTCTGTGGAACAAGCTGAAAGAATTTAGGGAGTTATTGCCTCCCAAGTGAGCCATGCTCACAGACCATGTGAGAACCCTTAATATGCTTCCATGAATATTCCAGCCAGACCTAGTGTAAGCCAACTTCAGCAGTGGATAAAGGGGATGCTTCTGAGCACTGGTGCATTTATCCTATTTGCACAATCCGTGACAGTGTCTTGAGTTCAGGAGGTAGCAGCTACAGCCCCTTATAATGAAGGGAAATAATACAGAGTGGAAGACAGTAACATCTTAAAATGTTAATGCTGTTTCTGAAGTGAGGATTTCCCTACATGAAAATATCATCAGATTCTGCTAGTCATTAGAGTGATGCAAGGCCGTAATATAGCTTTCCTTCCTTGAGTTATTAGGACATTTAGTTCTTGGAAAAATATTTATATGTTAGCTCTGAAAGGTCAGCCAAACTTAGGCAGAATTTTGTCACTTATATGTAAAAACACCACGAAAAATGTTTTTCTTCTGCTGATTACATATTGTAGAAGGGATTATTTGGTTGCAAGTTACCTTCAAAAATTAAAATGGAGCCTTTCATAAACAGACGCAATCATCCTCACCCCTGGATACAATTACATCCATTATCCCTAGCTGGTGATGAATGGTAGAAACACAGCTATGGGCAAGGTGAGCAGCAGTTTCGTGAACAGAAAAAGATGAGTACACTGCAAGCTGATGGGGCCCCACCAAAAAAATAGCATTGGATAAATGGCTAAAACTTAGACATCCATCATTGTGCTTGGATCACAAAAGCAGAAGAGATCTGATGACAGTGCTAGATGAAGTCCAGTGGTAAGTTAAGTCCAGGACACGTTGACCGGGGCACTCCTTTGTAAGATTTCCAGTGTCTTTTCCCAAGCTGTTGCAGTCCCCATTTCAGCTTTTTCTTGTGTCTGTTCATTGCAACAATGTTTTTGCTAACTGAATAACATTCTGCTCCAAAGACGACCTTTTTGAATCTACCTACCGTACTATATACAAGGAAACACTGGCTTTTTCCTGCTATTCCAAGAAAAAGACATCTTAGGTCTGATGGACTGTATTCCTACACTCAGATTTCCTGCTGCTTCTACCTTCTCCTCATTCTCTGCTACTTCTTTTCTCTCCTCTCCTATTTACCTTTCCTGAATCCCTGCAGTGGCCTCTTTCTGCCCCTGGGTTCCTTCTGCTGCTGCCTCACACCTCTCTCCTCCTATCAGTCCAGGAAATTTCAGCGCTAGCTGAGGTGAGGAAGATAAGGCAGAGATTACTGGCTCATCAAAACTCATGTCTAATGTTAACATTCTTCAATACGTAGGCTTAGTTATTTTAAAGTAACATAAGAGGGACAACTGAGTGAGTAGACTGTGAAACATGAAAAGCATAATATTTACTCACAAATTTAATTCAGGTACCTTAGAAGAAATATTTTCTTTTTGCTACAGGTTTTTATTCCTCTAAAGAATTTCTTTATATTGTCCATTTCTGCCTTTCCATGCAGAAACAGAAAGCGTTTATTAACCACATATATATGAAGTATGTGCAAATTACTAAACACTGAAAAAATCACAACATCAAATTTTGACCTTATACATTAAAAAAATCTGCTATACATTAAAGGATTAGTAGAGATGCTACTGTTAAAATATTAACTATCAGATATCTTTTCTGCAACTGCATGGAACACCACAAAGTGGTATCTGCTTTGTTCACTCAGGGTTGACTTTTAATTCACTGATTGACAGTTTGTCATATGAAACTCGATTGTACAGTCTCACTCTACGCTTTTAGTGCATCAGCTGAGATGAGCCATTCAGTTGATGTGTTACATTACATGCACTTTTAGTGCCCCAGTGACTTCTCCTGGGAAACAAATGGAGTTGCTGCAATTTAATCCTGGATAATGCAGACCCAGGTTTCAGGGATGCATGGGAGACATGATATGCATGTTTAGGAAAATATTGGCTCTGTGTATACTAGGGGTTTCTGTTGGCATACCTCCATCCAGTTCTATACAACAGTTACTTTGGCAGTAGTCAGCAATGTACTGATAAGGAATATTAGTTTCTTTACATTAACTTAACTGCACATACAGGAGCGTTAAAAATTATGAATACCAAATTGTGAAGTCCTTTTTAAGAATACTGAGTCACAAGATGTAAAGAAGAGACTTTGACAGTGCTGCACTGGGTAGTGAAATATCTGGGAACTTTTATGCTCACTTTCAGGCTAACTGTTTGTGTTTCATCTTCACATACAACCCCTTTGGTGAAATGAGGCACAGGATACAGGTGATACCAGCTGCCTGCTTAGAGAGGAAGGTGAGCTCTGCATGAGTTGACAGTTCATATCAAAAAGGTTTGTGATTTTTGGCATTTTTTCCATAAAGAAGATTGTAAGAGTCATTTTGAGATATAATTACTTTGTTCTAATGAAAGGACCAATTTTGCAGCACAGGAGGTAGTAAATTTTACAGCACATTCCACTTCACCAGAACACACAGTGCCAGAAAGACATTATAGCACCTGCTAAATGAATAACTATTTCAAAGCACTATGGAAAGCATGAATGAAAAACACTATTTCTAGCATGAGATACCAAGTGCTATCACAATGGTTTACTGCAAGTGGGCAACAACCTGAAATACTCTGGCAGATTCTTATCTACAGTCAGAAAATTTTGCAAGAAACTCTCTATGACCCTGAACTTTATCCTCTCTGAGGCACTTGTACATTTCTCGACCTGAGTGTATCCTAGAAGTCAAAATCCTAGGGATTTATTGTCTTGTGCCTCAAATAACATTGTGCCCTGCCCTCCAGCTGTTCTTTTGCAGTCAAATATTTTCATTTTTTCACTAGACAGTCTTGTGTTTATCTGCTTAAATTTATAGTCACTTGAAGTAACCAAATTTAGAATTGACTTCAGTATCCTATTAATATATTTACTGCTTTATTTATCAGCTTTTCAGCTTTTGGCAAACTTGGGCTTTAGTGCTTTCAAACTGGAACATATGTTGTAATTTGTTTTTTTGAAAAAAGAACTACCCATCCATCATTATTCAGGATCGGCTTACAAGTAATTCTCCCCTTTTTCTTTTTTATTCCTCCCCTGGGCCATGTCAGCCTGTGTTTGTCACTGAGCAGCACCTGTGTACTTTTACAAAAGCAAAGATGAATATGCACAATACAACCCAAGAGAAGATGAAAATATCCTAATGTCTGGATCAGTTTATATTGTGGGTTTTAGAGCAATTTACCTAACTAATGTAATAGACGTTTTAAAATTTCAGCCAATTTGTTACAAGAATGCATTGAAAGAAAGTGCCCTATTTTCAGCATTTTACAAGTTCAGGGAATTAAGGACATGTGTATTTTTGATTTTTATTTTAATAGCTTAATTTAATAAAAGAGTCCAGTGGTATACTGTTTTGGGTTTGTCGTTGTGGGTTTTTTTTTTGTTTGTTCGGGTTTTTTGGTGGTGTTGTGGGATTTTTTTTTTGTATCATTGTATTGTTTGTTGTTTTACTGGCTTAATATTGGCTCAAACTAACTAACTTCCAGTGTACACCTGGAAAGCAGAGCTATTTTTTCCCATCTCAGTGAACTGTTTTGGCTAAATACAGACTCACACTTCAGTTTCCTCAAGTTTCTTCTTTGAAACCAGTCATCTATATATCTGCTCCTCAAAATACATGGCATACAAAATAGAAGGTCTTACCTTCACGCCAGCTGCACTTAAACCATGAAAGTTACTGAAACCATTGTGGCTAAAAATTCTCTGTTGGTTTCCAAATATACAAGTAAAATATACTGAAAGGGAAAAAAAAGGGCAGCTTCAAGTTTAATATGTTCCATATATGCCAGTTAATCTAGTGTAATAATAACATAGCTGGGTCTTAGCCAGGAACGCCCTACTAACTCAGATTCTTGCCTACAGTTAATAAATACATTTTACCATTTGATTTACCATAAAATTGCTGTTTCATCATTTATCTTGTTCATACTATTAGATAAAATCATACCTGATATATTTGAATGATCTTTCTCTGTCTCTGAAGAAGGGGTGTCATTTGTCACCCATAAGCTTTGAGGCTTTGTAAGCATTTATTTCTACAATATCCAAGAGATTTAATGAAAAAAACCTCTTTGCTAAGCTTCGTCATGCTCTTCTTGAAAGAAAAGGATGGAAAATACTTCTGAAGTCGGTTGTTTATCACATACCTGAGACATTAGGAATACTCCACCACCAATATGCAGACTGCAGTTGCAGTAAGATAATTTTTGTCAAGTAGTGCCAAGATATCTTGTCAAGACAAGAACTTGACTGAGAATAATACAGCACAACTTTCTTAAGAATAAGAAGTACCAAAGGATGCTAAAGATGCAATAATGCTGAGTGTCACAGAGCACAGGAGCAATACTGAGGTTTAGGGCATCCATATTTCTTGATCTTCTGGATTCTCAGTTCTGAGAAGTTCCAGCCTTACTGTGCATGACCAATATATACAGCCATGCACAGCAAATCCTGTGCTTGCTGGCCACATTTAGGAATGCAATGCACACAGCAACGGTGGGATCAATTCAATAGGCCCAGTGTTTTCTAAAAATAAGAGGTGTTTTACCTGCATTCTGTGTAGAACTCTGTCTGCGGTTGTCAGTACAAACATTTGTGACAATGCACAGAAGCGTTTTTTTTTCGGACTGCATGCTAAATTTATAGCCATATCATTTGAAAGAGTATTAAAGAAAAATAAGCATATGTGTTTATACTTAACTGCTTCTGTTTCAGCTGTGTAGAGGTGGCTCATGAAACTGATGTGTAACTTCAAGTTAGACAATAAAGGACCTTGATTCAAGAAGCGAGTACTAACCAAATAAATGTATATGGCAGTATCAGTCTGAACAATTTTGATCTTTCTCAGAAAAGATATTAGTAAAAGAACTTTCATCTGCAAGAGAGAAGTAGATGAGATGGAAAATAGAAAGAAAAGACACATCATTATTGGAAAAATCAATATGAGTATGGAGTTGCACTGTGAAGTGTTTAGTTTAACTCTTGGCC
>WEIV01027819.1:16701-98832 GCA_013390005.1 Calyptomena viridis | reverse complement strand
CAGAAGAAAAAAGAAAAGAAAGAAAGAAAGAGAAAGCTGCTGGTTGTGACTTCTGAAGCAAGAGGTCAGAAAGCCCGGGGTTCCCCTGATAGCGCACACACCCTGTAAACTTTTAAGCAGCTCCATGGAAACTTGTTATTAATGCTGCAGTCATTAAAAGGCGCAGCCCACGGCGGATTTATTAGCTCAGTAAACCACAACACGTGCCAAGCTCTCTGGAAACAAAAGGGTCTGTCAACTTTACTCCTCTTGCTTCGTATTTGAGAAGGCTGGGAGGAGAGCGGTGAGGATGGAGCTGGTGGGGATGTGTCGTGGGGAAATGGCACTGCCTCTGTTAACCGACGCTCTCCACCGCGGTTAGCCAACACAATTCGGTGGCAGTGAAGACACTGGAGCACGGCTGCAAGCAGAGCACAGCGAGCCCTGCTGAGCTCACGGCGTTCGTGGCGGCAGCGGGACGAGCAGCTCCCGGTCTCCCGAATGCAAAGCTTTCCTCGTGTGTCTGCCATGATAAATCAGCTGCCGTTAGCCTGAATAACAGCATTCACTGAAGTTACAGTAGGAAACTTGTCCGGGTAGACACTGTGCCATTGCTCTGCGGAGAGCAGCCGGTGCCGGTCGCTGGCGTTGCGCTGAAATATCTCATTGATCGCCTCTCCAAAGGTCGGCTGGCAGCACCGGGTTATTGCAGCGGTAAGGAGCAGAGCGAAGAAGAGGTGCTGGGGAAACGCAGGGATAGACCAACGCCTCACCAATCTTTCCAGGAATAAGGAGCACGCTGGATGTGTTAGATGCTGGAAAGACCAGAGGGAGGCTGGCGTGTCCCTGGGAGAATTTGCAGGCTAAACTTGGCTGGCTGCTCGCTGTTGGCAGCCTGGCGCTCACAGGCAAAGCGGGTCAGTGTCTGCCATCGCCCTGGTGCGGGGCATGGCTCATGTCCCATCATGACCCATGGGAGCCAGTCCCTGTCCCAGAGAAGACGTGGAAGGTGCTCGCTCACATGTGGATTATAAATGGCCCAACAAGGACCTGCCACCTCCCATCTGCGGAGGTGGTGGGTGCACATAGTGAGCGACGCTTGACACCAGGATAGGCAGGAGGTTGGGGAGCAGCACTAGGACCGATTTTCCCTTGCGGCATCCTGGAGCAAGGGAGACGTTGCTGGTTTGTGAACCAATTTGAGCAGCTGCTGTCAGAGGCACTGGAGAGCCATGACAAAATGCTTGGAGGGAGTGAGGATGTGACAGACATCCCAGAGGACAGTAATTTCTGATGACAAGGTGGACTGGCAGGAAAGGCTGCAGGGCTGGAGTGAGGGTCTCCTGCACTCCTGTTCTTTACAACTGAGTGCAAGGAAGAAACCAGCATTGAATGGGTGGGAGGAAATCGGGAGGAAAGAGCTGTAAAGCAAAAAGAAACATGAAAAAGGTTTTTTGTTGTTTTCTGGGATTTTTAGTTGTTTTTTTTTTTTTTAATATAGGAAAAGTATCCTGTGCTCCCCAGACACACAGTGAGCAGACTTGCGTGCTACCCCAGTACGAGACAGCTGGAAGAAAAAGGTGAGCCACCGTCTTCCGGAGGCTTAGAGTTTTCCCTCCATCCCTAACTGCTTTTTTTTTCCATCCCCTTTCAGTCTCTCCTCCTTACTCCTCCTCCTTCTGCTCTCTTGTTAGCTGGTTGGTGGGCAGAAGCAGAGGCTGGAGGGTGGGATAAGACAAGGCATCCTTGTCCGGCAGCCCTCCTGACCCGTGGCACCCCAGGGCTCTGCACGGTAGCTGCAGAGCTGGCCGCCTTGGCAGGCTATCAAAAGAAACTTCCGAACACCGAGATGTTGAGGGCTGGGAAGAGATAAAGGCTGGCCCGAGCAAGCTGTCTCTTGTCTTAAAACTTGGCACCTGGACCTATCAAGGTACATGTATGAATGGCTCAGCCATTCATTACAGGGAAACCTTGAGATTTTAATTTTTATTGCACTTTTTTTTAATATATTTTTATGTGGGTTTTTTAATTTCCTATGAGTTTCTATGGCATGCATGGTGTGCAGCAGGGGGGAAGGAAATACATGCTCTGGGAATTGCCTCAGCCTTCCCCCTCGGCTTGCAGACTATGCAAGAAATTAAACCAAACTGGCTGCCTTAGCATGGGACATTCCTGAGTTGCACTAACCAGGCTGGAAATCTGCCTGTCAGAGTAGTGGCAAACTGGAAAAAAGCACTTTATCTTCACCATAGCTGACAGAGGGCCATGTGTTGTGTGTAATATCTGTGTGTCAGCATCTGTGGGGTTTCTTTTCCTTCCCCTTTCTCCCCTCCTGCTTCTTTTTTGCAGTCTGTGTCTCTGTGATGCTGACTCCTTTCTCCTTTCTCCTTTCTTGCTGGCAGCTCAAACCCTGGGGTGGGGAGAAAAGTCACAGAATGGTTTGGGTCGGACCTTAAAGATCATCTAGTTCCAATCTCGGTGCACAGGTTCAGTTCACACACAAGGTGCAGCCCCTGTGTCTATCCTGGACTAGAGCATTGCAACCTTTTGCAAGAGATCTCCAACTCAAAGGATTATAAGATCATAGAGCAACTCTGAACCTGGCCAGTCTTATCCACTGGGGGAGAGCATTGCTGTTCTGGACCATCTCCAGATGTCCCATGGCGATGTCTCTATGTTCACAACATGGTGCATGGTGGGCTCTCCTGGCACTGAGAAAAGGAAGAGGGTGCAAGGTGTCAGCACCGTGTAGCCCATGTGGAGGTCATGTATGAGGATGCTGTGATCTGAGAAGTCTTACTCTGCTTGTCTGTGAAATCAGTTCAAATTGGGTTAGGAGGTGGCTTATTACAGAGTTAAACGGCAAAGAAAGATGGTTGTCCACATCTTGGATGACTTGCAGCATATCTATGGCATGGCAGAAGTGACACAGATCAGCACCAAAAGCAGGTGGCAAGGTTAGGTGCAGGATGGAGGCAGGGGAAGTGAGCAGCACAGGTGGGCAAAGGTCCCCAGAGAGGCAGGCATGCTGCTGGCTGTCACCGAGACTGCAGCCACTCTTCAGAGTCCATAAACACTGATTTGAGAAGCACTTAAACACTTTTTCACCACAACCACCTCCCCAGATGTCCCCTTCCCTGTTCCTGGCCTGACTGCGGATTTTGCAGAGGGAAAAGCAGGATTGGGGTTCCTAGAGTGTCCAGGCAAGGCAGGAAATGGGCATGGTGTACATTTGGCCGGACCAGTTGTGGTGGTGTTATCTGGGGGCTTCTGCATGGGGTGAGACCAGGCTGTCTTGGTTTGTGCTCCCTTCCTGGTTAAACATGAGGATGGTACCTCTATCCCCACACAGGAATGAACACCTCTTAGTCCTGGTGCTAGTCATTCTTAAGGTGTCAGGAGGGAAACTGAGGCAAGCAAATGAGGACTCATGGTAGCATGAGTGGTGAGAAATGGGTCGTTCTGGGGAAATGGCTCTCCCAACCCACTTCAGATGATCTTTCTCCAAAATCCTGTACCAGCCAAGAGGAACTAGAGGGTCCTGGGCCAAGCAGGGGAGGAAGAGAGCTGAGGAGATACCACAGCATTGGGACAATGAAGCATCATTTGGGGTGGGAGCTGTGGTGGTGAGAATGCCATGCTAGTAAACCTTTTATCAGCTTTACCTAGATCTCCTTCCCCTTCCCAAATTCCCCTTCCCAAATCTTGTAGGAGACTCACTGGGTGCAGCAAATGTTTCACATACTTTGCTGGGATGGGGGCACCTCCTGAAGCCCCAGCTGATGCTCTACTGAGCAGTTTCACTGGCCTTCATTGTTTGCAGCATCATGATGCAAGTATTATTGGGGGATGAGGGGTGGTGAAGAAAGGCCAAGAGGGGAATGAGATGGGAGCCTCCAGCTGTGCTGTTTGCAATAATAATGGCCAGGATTGTATTTATTATCTCTTCAGTGGAGAGTCTGCAGCTGCATGCTGAGGGCCACAGACAGCAAAGGGGCCCAGAGATTACTATGCATGAAAAAAAAACCAAAACACAAAAATAAATAAAAAGCCCACAAAGAAGCCCTGGGCCAGCTGGAGCAGTGCCAAGGGGCACCCAGCCTAACTCCCAGTTTCCTCGCTTTGCCCTTCCTTATTGAAGTGAGCAGCCCCACAGGGCTGTTAGGAGAAGGGAGGTTGGCAGCTGCTCCCTTTCAGAGAGCTAAAGCTGCATGGGGTCCTCTTAAAATCCTTTTGCCTGGACGTGGTGCCCAGACAGGATGAACTTCTTTTCCCCCTGCTTTCTCATGATCATTGCTGATGCTGGCTGCACCATGACCAAGACACACCATCAGAGGCAACATTTGAACATCTGATTTGCAGCCATCTCTGTTTCAATGGACTTAATTATCTTAGAGGTCGTTTCCAACCTTAATTATTCTATTATTTAAGGAGAAATAACTGGAAAGCCATTAGAGATACAGGATGATGAGGCTGTGTTGAGCTATTTGCTCTTGGTGGGATGTTTCTCCCCAGGAAGGGCAGAGACATCACCCTGGGATGTATCACTTTCTCCTGGCAGCATTCCTCCTCTCTTTTTCTTCCTTCCCCCTGCCAAGTTCATCTTCTCCAGGTGAACCCAACCATGTCCACCCAAGCAGCATGGTCTTTCTGCAGCTCAGACCAGCCCTTGTTGGAAGCAAACCAGATCAGAGTTGTGGGGTACATCCATAGACATCACGCCTTTCCCTCACTGACCAGATAGCTGCTGATGGTTTCTTGAAATCTACCTGCACTTTTCTGGGGTGGAACATTTTATGTGCCTTTCCAGACACATACATGGCCCGTGGCATTTCCTAGCTGTGCATAACGACATAGCCGATCACCTCTTTTAACAGCTAAAACCAAGAAGTATCCATCGTGGGTAGGAGGTTTCCTCTCCCCATGCTGCACCTCTTAATGTTCCTCACTGCCATATGGTGTTCATCCTAGAGTGCATTCCTCAGGAATTATATCATGTCTCTGGGAGCTGGAGTGTGACAAAAAAATATCATTGTAGCAGGAGCTGGCATAGGAACCTGCTGGAGTTGCTGGTCAGGTATGCACCACCAAGGGCTGAGGCTTTAGGAGAAGTTTTCTGTGATCAATTTAGCTTTCAATAATTGACTAGTTAAGAAAGAAGGAGGGTTTAATCCTCCCAAGGTTAGTGCTGTGATTTGGTAAAGCTTGGATTCCCTTTGTACCTCGCAGTGAGTCCTTGGGCATTGGTGATGATCAGGCAGGGGAATCTGTTTGTAGTTTCATCAGCAAAAAAAGCAAAATGCATTAAGACTGGCATTAAACTCTGTGTAAACGTTTCCTTTGGCTATGAAGTACCATGTGAAAGGCTGGTCTGTTCCCGAGTTTGTGCCAAAATAACAGAGATCTCCCATTCTGGGACATGTCACTATGATAAAAATTCTATTTGGACTGAATTTGAGGTGGTTAAGAAAATATTTGTGTTCCCGGCTGAGATGAGGCCTCTATTACAGTGAGTGCCAGGATAGTAAGACCTCCTGTTCCTTGAAATGCTCATGGTTAAAAAGCAGAGGAGGGAGGATGAGAAATAGGGGTTGTTTGGGATAAAAGAATTCAGGGTGGTTATGCCTGGTATGATTTTAGACCACGAGAAAAGTCCTGAGCTGTTATATCCCTTGCAGGCACCTTCTTTGATTGATTCTGTGCATCCCGGACTGCCGGGAACCAGTGTGCGGCTGCCAATGCTCCCAGTTTGAGCAGTCCTGCAGCTGGTATAGCCAGGAGGCAGTGGTGGGGTTGGGATGCTCACATCCTGTCTGCTCCCAGAAAACCCTGTGAATTCCTCCCGGTGTTACTGGGAGGAGCTATACCACTCCAACACTTGCCTTTCCCTGCCCCCAGCCGCTCAGAAGGTTTGGCAAACAATTTCCGTTCGGGAATGCCCCTCCGGGCAGAAGAAGCACAGCTCGACTTGAGGCTGGAGAACAAAATTCCTTTCAAAAGCCAGTTTTATTCCACCTGGAATAAAACTGCTATTACCCTGACAGCTTCCTAGGCTGAGCAGAGAAGAGGGAATTTCGTACAAACGCTGGTGCCATGGTGATTTAATTCCTAATTTGCCTGCGCTGGAGGTACCAACTGCATTTTCCCACTCGAGGCAAAATTCCCCGTAGCTGGGCTGCTGTTAGCTCACAAAACGTGGCTTTTCAAGGCATGCAGCTCTCAGGGTGGCAGAAATTGTATTTCAGCCATGGATGTAAATGAGCTGGAACTTCCCTTACGGTGTGGCAGACCTGCCTGCACATGTTTCCTTTTGTCAGAGCCCAAAATACACCACCCCGCACCTTGATTTCCTCCTTCAGAATGGATGAGAGATGCTGCAGGGGGAAAGCTTGCACGAGTGGAATAAAATATTAGCTGTTTAAAGACTAGTGGCTTCTTGCAAAGCAGATGGGATTTGTGACATTAACAGTTGAAACAAAGATTATTTTAATAGGTCTCTCTATTTCTTTTTTTAATAAAGGATTTTTTTTACATTAAAAAAAATAGAGCAGAGACTTTCAGCTGAGCCAGGGTGTCAGCCTTTTCTCCCAAGTAATAAGCAATAGGACAAGAGGAGAGAGCCTTGAATTGCACCAGGGAAAGTTTAGATTGGAAATCAGGGAAAATTTCTTCCAAAATTTGGAAGGGTTGTCAGGTATTGAAATAGACTGCCCAGGAAAGTGGTTGAGTCAACATCCCTGGAGGTATTTAAAAGATGCATAGATGTGGCACGGTGGGACCTGATTTAGTGGTGGATTTAGCGCTGCTGGCTTAACAGTTGGATTCAATTATATTTTCCAACCTAAATTATTCTATATTTGAAAACAGACCCATTGTGTGGAGCTGTAGGGCTGAAGGTGCTGGGTTCCTTCTAGATCAATCCCACATGTCTTCTCTGCAGTGGGTAAAGAGGATCCTTGGTTTTGGCTTTGGAGTTGTGAAATGCTGCTGATGCTTAACAATTTGGATTTGCTCTTGCTGATCTTATCTACCCATCTCTTGTAATATCTACAAAAATCTCCCTGAATGATGGAGAGCATTGGTGGGACGCTGGAAAATAATTGCCATTTTGGATCAGCAATTCCTCTATTTCCAGAGATGAGAGAAGTGAATGGAGATAACTGAGTTCTGGGGAAAATGAGGAATGGTGTCTTGTTTTTTAATTCCTTGCCCCTTCTGGGTGTCCACAACCCAAATTCCATGGATGTTGGTGAGATTCAAGTCTTGTAAAGACAGACTTGATGCAGAACAATGGGGTTCTTGACCAGATCTAGAAACAGCATCTTGGCTCTGTTTATCCAGTTTCTCCACTCCTCTCTGGTCTCCACTTGGACATCAAGCCATTGACTTCAACTCTTTGAGTGTGTCCATCCAGCCAATTCCTTATCCTCCAAGTCATTGATCCACCAAATCTCTGTTTCTCAAAAAATACTAGGATGTTGTATGGATCTCAGTGTCAAATGCTTTGCGCAAGTCCAGGCAGATAATGTCAGTCGCTCTTTCCTCATCCACCGACACTCTGTCAATAGAAGGCCATGAAATTTGTCCAGCCAGATTTGCCCTTAGTGAAGTCATATTGGCAGTCACCAATCACATCCTTATTTTCCATGTGTCTTAGCAAAGGTTCCATGAGGATCTGCTCCATGATCTGGCTAGGCAAAATAATTAAATCAGAAAGCAATTCATAGTTTCTTTCTCATTCCCTGCCTTTAATTCTGATTTTTCCCAGTGAGCAGGAAGATGGAGCAAAAAGTGTTCAGGCACCTGCAAGATATTTTTAGCTCTTGTTCAGACCCTTTGTGTCTCTTTACATTGAGCCCTAAGGGCTAAAGCCACCATCCCACTGGCTGAGTTTCCCCTCATCCCAATGCTTGCATGCGTTGATGAGGGAAATAGCATTGTACATCCCCTTCTTTATATCCAGTTGAGGAATTGGGGATGGCTCTGCTGTCTGAGAAGCTTTGCAGTTCTCACTGAAAAAACCGTCAGTGTGAAAAGTGATAACTTCAAGTTATGAAGGTGATAACAAATCACAAAAGTGACTTGTACAGTGTCTCCTGATGGAGGGCTCCATGAAATCAAATGCAATTTGGAAGAGCCAAGGGACTAATTCTCATCCTGCTGTCACCAACACCTAGAGTAACTCCACTGAAATCTTTCAAACCCACCTAAAAAACGCAGGTTCAAACACAAAAAGCAGATACTTCTTGTATTGCCATTAACCCTCCTCCCCCAAAACCCAAAAAGTCACAAACACAATATAAAACCAGGACTGTTTGAAAAGTGTCCCCCAAACCAGCAAACAATGAAAAGTAACAAATGGGTCAGAAAACACTGTTCCCATTTACACCGAACTTCTTTGTGAGGTTTAATAATATTTATTGAGGGGGTACATACAACTCTTTGCAGCATGCATGTGGGGAATGCTTCTATAGGAAGAGCTGGTCTAAAGCAGACAAAGCAAAAGGCTGGATGACCTTTGCTTTCAATGGATTCAAACAAAAACAAAACAACAAAACGCAAACAAACCAAAAAGTAACCTTGTCAGCAGCAGTCTCCTTATTATGGGAGGGGTGTGTGTCTGCAGTTAAGGGTTTAATGGTCTCTGGTTGTAGGCTGGTTTGAGCTAGTTTTGCTGTTTGCTCAAACTGGCATATGGAATCTGCAGACCCAACCGTGATTGCGTCTGTGGCGTCATCTGGGCTCAGCCTGGAAGAGTTCACGCTAGAAAAGTGTAGCTGTTGCTAGTGTTGTACTTTAGTCAGTAATTATTCTAATTTTACACAATAATTAATGGGTGGAGAAGGGGAGGAAAGGTTTCTGATGCAATTCTGTTGTCAAAGAAGTGACTCTGGAGCATCCAGATACTCTGAAGCCACTGTCCTAGCTGCCACTTAGCCTCCCTGATATTTAAAAAGAGAAAGAGTCAACTCTCCTTTTTTTCCTTTTTTTTTTCCTAGTCTGGAAGACTTATGGCCTCTATTATAACCTATGTACTTGTTTCACTTTCCGATAAAATTCCTTTTCCTCTGACCCCATTTAGTGTTGGCAGCCAAGTGGGCCTGGTGAGCTTTGCTATAAAGACTTAACTTTTTCTTTACTTGGCTCACACAAGAGACAGAAGACAATCCCAGAATTTTCCCTCTGATGAAATATTGTTGCTAATCCAGCTCCTCTATTCTTTGCTAGAAAAACAACTCTATTTGGGATAGGTGGACTTCAACTCTTCCTTTTTGCCTCTTTTCTTTGAAAGCTGCTCTATTTTCTGTTAATCCATAATTAATATTGGTAAGCAACTTGGAAATTACCAGGATCTGTCCACCATGCCTTATGGATTCATGTCATATCTGATCTGTTCTAACTGTGGGCTGCTGTGGGAAAGACTGATTCTGTTTTGCCCACTCCTGTGTCAGAGCTGGTAACCCTGTGGCTGGTCACCCCAACTTCTGGGAAAACTGACCAACCAAAGGGGAAAGAGGAAGATGAAGGGTTTTTTGTTCAATGAGTGAGCTGAACTGGTTCATCCCTGGTAGTTGTGTGGGACTTGGGTTTGGAAGATGCAGCCAAGAAGTGGGTGGGAAGAAGTAACCACAGAGACTGGGCGTCCTTTTCTGCCATGGACAAGAGAGAGAAGGACATCTCCAAGGATGTGTCTGGTCTTAGGTAGCTTTCATCTCCTTCTGAAGAAATTTCTTTCTTTTCACCCCACTGTAGAGATAACCTGGTGTTTTTGCACTTACTACTCATGTACCTCAAGGTTTTTTTGGGTGACTTTGGGTCTTCACCCCCAGCTCCAGTTACATTTCAGCCAACACTTTGCTGAGGGACATGTTCAGAGAGGCAAAGGGATGCAGAATGAAGAATGGGGCAACTGTTTCCTGACTCCACCAAACAACAAAATTTAAAACACCTCCCCTTGTATAATTTTTTTTAATTAGTCCATGATTTTTGGCTATAGGGAATTCCAGCTTGGTTTGGTTGCTAGGGCAGCTGGATGTAGCCTAGGTAGCATCCTTTTAATATCTGCATTCCTGAGGAGGGGAACCAGGCCCCAAACAGTGGCCTTTCAATCAGGGAGGGATGTGTTAGGTCATCTCCCTAATGAGAAAAGTCTTTAAAGGAGATGAAAAGGAGGAAATCAAATGCAGTGAGAAGTGTGAATTTCCAACAACACAAGGAACAAGGCTTTCCTCTTTCCCACCTCTCTCCATCATTAACTGAGACCTGGTGTTCTTCTGCAGTCTGGTTTTAAAATCAGATTTTGATGTTGGGGGTTTTTTTGCAGGGAAATCTCAGCCTGAGTTTTCTGTATGGGACCTGCCACATGATGTTGCAATGGATGAGCAGAGCAGGGAGAAGGCATCATGGCATCTGCAGGCTCAGGGAAAGATGTGGCATCTAGGAAGAAGGCTAGCACCCTGCTAGGAACTTGGTCCACCATTGGGTCCATTAACCACCACCGGGTCTCCTTGAGGTTGTCTCAGATTATTTGCCATGCAGAAAGCATGAGCAAGTTCAAAAGATCTGCAGCCACTACAGGCACCTGAAACATGGAGGACAATGTTGCACCTCCAGCAGCTCCTGTCGAATCGGTGGGTATAGCTGAGCTGTCAGATGGCCAAAAATTATCACTGGTATCTCTGCATACCTCAACAGCCATAGAAATGAAGAGGTCATGGCTGAACCAGCCCCAGGGTGGGTTGTTTTCTCCAGGGACTTTCCCCTCACCATCCCAGGTGATAGTGCTGGTGGTTTCTCATCCATGGTGTTTCCCTCAGGTAAAGCTCCCCAGTGCTGCAAGAGGATAACTCCTCATCCTTTTATGAGGGGATACCTTGGCTTCCTGCCTTTATTAACAAAGCAAGCTCATAGGCAGCAATCCAAAGGCAATTTGATGCGGTTTCAAATGTACACTGTACACAGATGAACTGTAAATGCCTGCGGCATGTTTCTTTCCCTATTTCAAAGAGAACTATCGATTGCTCCACACAATGATAAAGCATGCTTTTACCTGACTAAGCTCTTTGTTGATTATCTGGAAATGCAGGAGTCTCTTTCTTGGACTGGAAGATGTAACTTTATTTCTCCTATCTTTCATCAGAGATATTAACCAAGAGACATGTTAGCTTCATGCTGCTTCATAAGGGAGTTTTTAACTGGTAATAATGGATTGTATCCCATCTGGAAAGCAGTTGCAGAGCCAGTAAGAGAGAATTTGTGAAGGTGCTGTGAGGAGGGAAGAGGAAATATATGCTGTGCAAATACCTTAGCTGAGCTTTGTGTACTGCATTTCTGCTGTGTAATGTTTTGTCTTTGCTGGCGTCTGAAGTGATGGATGTTGCAATGAGAGTCACTCTGTCTGCCCACTTCTGGCAATCATTTTTGAGACTCATCAAGAAGGGAATTCCCATGTCAAAAGGGGTTTGAACAGCCACATATCAAACACCATGACTGGTTTTGATTGGAAGGGTTTGGATTGGAAGGGACTCATTAAATGCCATCCAGTCCAACTCCTTTGCAATGAGCAAGAACATCTTCAATTAGATCAGGTTGCTCGGAGCCCCATCCAACCTGGTCTTGAATGTTTTCAGGGATAGCGCATCTACCACCTCTCTGGGCAACCTCTGCCAGTGTTTTACCACCCTCATCATAGAAGATTTCTTCCTTATATCTAATCCAAGTCACCCTAGTTTTAGTTTAAAACTATTACCCCTTGTCCTATCACTACAGGTCCTGTTAAAAGTTTGTTCCAAGTTAATCTAGGACTTTGGAGATTGTCCTCTTACTTTTCTTCAGATGCCTGAGTAGGAGACCATGAAGGTCTTAGCAGTGCTCAGAAAGTAAAATTTCACACTGTTCTGTCATTGAACTTGCTGGTGTGTGATCCAGTTCCTACCAGAGCTAAAACAATGCCATGAGGAACTGAGCTGGGCTTTTGAAAGAGAAGTTGGGAGGTGCTTTCCATATTGAGACACCAAGCAGAAACAGCCATCAGGTGAAATCTGGGAGAAGAAATATCAGTAGACTGAGCTGACACTAATGTGTGTACTTCTCTGTATGTGAGACATTTAATATTTGAGTTTTTGCAGTTTTAGTTTACAAGGAGTTCCCCACTGCTGTAATTTCCCCGGTAATAAAACATTTCAGTGCACTCCAAATGCAGCTGAAAAAAGAAAAAGACTGGTATTTTAGGAGGGACTGCAGAAGTGGTCTGTCTGCACAGAACCAGAGGGGATCAGCCTTGATGTCATTAGGAAAGGGATATCTGGAAATATGTCTGCAGAAGAGAGCTCTACCCCCTGTGTCCCCTCTGCACGCATATGTGTTTTCTCGAGAAACACTTGAGATGGATTGAGGCTAGGGCTCATCTTACCGATTTTCTGTTGTTTCTATAGAATAATGGACCCCAGAGAATTATGTTTTGGTCTTTAACAATGGTTTGGTTGCAGGCAACTTGACCAGAGGCCCAGTCTCTGCTCTCTATTTGCAGGAGGTCTGGGAGACACTGCCAGACAACTCGTATCAATGATCAGGACAATATTTCTGCAACATTTTTCCTCCTTTGCACTTCTTTTGCATTTGGAGGGTACTCCCCAGTCAGACTTCTGGGAACAAGAGCCAAGAAGACCACACTGAAGAGAAACTGATGCTAAGGGGTGGGTGAGAGAAGATGAAGTGTGAATTTCTAGGAAATGGTCTTGGGAAGGTGCAAGAGCTGTGGTGATGGTGCCTCAGCCAGATCAAAGGGTGTGTGGGAAAGATGATACTGCAAAGAAGTTAATGAAGTGCTTTTAAAGAGCAGTGGAAAAGGTGAGCATAGAGACAAGGGAGGCTCAGGTGAGGATGGGAACATGCATTTAAAGGGGATTTTTTTACTTTTTTCATGTTACATGAATACTTGGCACATGAGCGTCTGTTTATGGACAGCAGCATAACCAAAGACCAGTTGATGATGGTTTGGTGGGAATTTTTGTTTCTGGACTCCCAGAGACCTTGTTTCTAAGGCATGAGGAGTCATCACCCACAACTGCAATGGGAAGCAATGAGGATAGTCTTTACTGCCTCTGCTGACCTGCAGGATGCTGGCATGCTCTGATTTACCCTCTCCAGAGATGCAGATCTAAAGGTTTTTCAGCTGTCTCTTGAAATCATGCAGCTGCTGTTGCCTACAGTCATGTGGAGGAGCTGTTAGGATGTGATCTGAAGAGTTCCAGCAGAGCTGGGGAGGCACAGGTCAGCTCTTTGCCTCCGTTGTCTGTGATGATGAAGGGAAAGAAGTGTCTTAGATGGAAGAAGGTCAAAACCAAAGAGGTGGAGATAGCTCCTTGCTGGCATTGTTAATCAGAGAGAATACTTAACATAATTAGCAAAACCTCCCCGGTGGATCTATATAAAGCAATTTGTCTCTCTCCACTCTGCAGGAGGCTGGCCCACCAAAGCAAAGGCTGGGTTGGACAGAGCAACCCTTGCTTCCTCTGTTCTGATAGGTGAGGAGCC
Organism: Calyptomena viridis; assembly: GCA_013390005.1. Taxonomy (NCBI): domain Eukaryota; kingdom Metazoa; phylum Chordata; class Aves; order Passeriformes; family Eurylaimidae; genus Calyptomena; species Calyptomena viridis. Next base: position 85,317 of record WEIV01027819.1, on the reverse strand, counting down.
AAGCGGCTGTCTTGCTGCCAGTAAGCCAAGAAGGGTTGTTTTTAGCCACCTGACATAAAACCATGATCTCCCCTACTTAAAATCTTCTAAATTTGCATTTAAAGTCTAAGCAAGGGACACATGGTGTCCATTTGGGCAGTAAACACCTACCTTTCTAGCTGTTCATCCTGGATGTTGTTTAATGACACCGTTCTCTGTGTTGCCCATAGGAAATTTGAGTTGGACTTTGCTGTTTCCTCTTTCGATAAGGCTTTTGGACACCTAGGGCTCCCACAGCTTAAATGATTACTCCAGCCTGTCAGTTCAGGGTCTTGAAGACAGTGCTCCCAAATCTCAAAGGGGTGTCTTGATATGAAGACCTCTGTGTGCTGAAGTTTGCCAGGTTATAAAATGACTCAATGTTTGAGCTGTCATTTAGCTTCTTCCATGGTCCAATCAGAAGGATGCATGGTGGATAGATCGTACTTTAAGGCATGATCCCTAAAGTTCCCATTGGGGTTCATAACGTTAGAAACAAATTGTTTAGGATATCCATGCTATTTAAGGGTATCCTTAATCTATCCCTTTGGACAGAAATAGAAGACTGCATGGCTCAAAGAGTTACACATCTTCTGTAAAGTAATTTCTACAGCAATTAAATCTACTTTCTTATTGTCTTGTTTTCCAGGTACAATGAAGTTCCTGGCCTGGTTCAATTTGCTGCTTCTCCTTCCTTGTTTTGATACCACCAAAACCTGCTTCCCCGGCTGCCACTGCGAAGTGGAAACCTTTGGTCTCTTTGACAGCTTTAGCTTGACCAAGGTGGATTGCAGTGGAATAGGCTCACATATTGTTCCTGTCCCAATCCCTCTGGATACCTCCTATTTGGATCTATCCTCAAACAAACTAGAAACAATAAATGAATCGATGCTTACAGGCCCTGGATACACCACCTTGGTGAGTCTCGATCTGAGCTACAACAAAATTGCCAAGATTTCCCCCACAACCTTCTCCAGGCTTCGGTATCTGGAGTCCTTGGATCTGAGTCATAACTCTCTGGAAGTTCTTCCGGAAGACTGTTTCTCCAGTTCTCCTCTAGGCGACATAGATTTGAGCAATAATAAGCTTTTGGATATAGCTATGGACATTTTTGCATCAAAAGGTCAAGGAAAATCCCTGAACGTGGATCTATCCAATAATATGCTCAGCACAATTACAAGGCACCATGAAAAGAGCATTCCCAACATCCAGAACTTAAATCTTTCTGGAAACAGGCTAACATCTGTGCCAAACCTTCAAGCCATTCCTCTCCGATATCTAAATCTTGATGGGAACCCTCTGGTTAAGGTTGAGAAAGGAGACTTCACAGGGCTGAAAGATTTGATCCATTTATCCCTCAGTGGGTTGCATGGCTTCAGAGAGTTATCTCCTCATAGCTTCAAGGAACTCTCAGCCCTTCAAGTTCTGGATTTATCCAACAATCCCAACTTGAGTTCACTGACTGCTGAAGTTATCTTTGGTCTGAATTCCCTACAAGAGCTCAACCTCTCTGGGACGAGTGTGTCGTCCTTGCCAAAGACTGTGCTGAAATACCTGCCTTCCATCAAAAGCATCACCTTGGGGAAGAATATACAGTGTCTTAAGACCATCAAAGAAGGACGGTACCACCGGCAAATTGGGCTGACCAAAAAAGAAGTCCTCAGTTGCCATGACAGCCATGGGTCTGTAGCAGCAGCACCTTATGTTTCATGATAAAAGCTGAGGAGAAGAAGAGTTGGCACAGGGAGGTTGAGGGGCCATGGGATTTGTACAGGTGTTGGACTGAGATGGCTTGCAGTGTGCCTTTTGTAAAACTATCAATAATTTATATATTTGTATATGCCTATAGTTGATTGATTGTGGATTTTATAAACTCTCAAATCTTAGCCCACGTTTTCTGCAGGCTCCAGACTTTACCTGGTGCATTCAGGTCCTTCACTCAGCCATTGGCTCAAGACCAGTGATGCTGGACAATGGGAACCAAGCTGCTCTGCAGGTCCCAGGGCAGAACAATCAGTTTAGAGCAAACCTTCATGCCTCAGACGTGTTTGTAGGAGCAAAGCTACATCTCTCCAAAGCACACACCAATATGTGCCAACTCCGTAGCTGCTTACTTACAAACCCATGCATCATGCTTTTTTAATTATTACTCCCCAAAATGTGCCTTCTGGATGTTGCCTTCATTAGCAGTACCCTGTTCTCTGTCATGCACTTTCAGTCTTGAAGAAACATTTCCAGACAAACCTGAACACAGGGTGCTCCTAATGTGCTGGGGTTTATGTTATTTGCATAGGTGTGCAACAAACACTGTCGAGAATATTCCCACAAATTTCTTCTTGTTTTCCCATCTTGATCCCTTCCATGCCTAATTAATTTAGGTCCAGCTTTGGCAAACTCCTGTCATTCTAACCTCACAAGCCATTGCTCAGAAATTATGTGCAACAGAGGAAGGGAATCAGAAGGGTCTGCCAACAGCCACATCTCATCCAGGAACCTGTCTTTGATGAAGGAGATTGCAAAGGGAAGAGATCATGTAGCCTAGCTTAGAAAGAAAAGTGAAGAATAAAACCTCCTCCCTTTCTGGGAAAGCTTGGAAGGAACCTTTGACAGGGATTCTTTTCTTGACGACCTTATCAAACCAAGACCAGACCTAGGGGATGTGAGAGTAAGTTGTTTCTATGCTGATGTTCCCCATCTGAACACAACATCTGCAACTCATCTGGGCATATGTGAGGCAACTTCCAGTGCCAAAACACTCTTGAAAACATGCTAGGGGAAGAATTAGTGCTGATGTCTGTGACCATGGAGCACTTTGCTTATGGGAGAAAAGATCTGGGGTTTTTTCCAAAGTTGTGGCTTTTCTTTCTTCTCACACAGCTCCTTGGCTGCCAACCAAAATCTGATAAAAAGCCTGGTCCTCAAAAGTTTACACATTTTTTCCTCCATTGTTGAAATGTGGGAAATGAAAAGGGGAGCACCTCTGGACCCCTTCTTCTAGGAGAAGGGCTAGGCTAGGAGAAAGTGGGAGAAGACACTACAGTACACTTCACACTCAGTGCCATGTGTGAAGCCTTCAGCTTGCCTGTAGGAGCAATGGAGGTGTTCGCTAAGGTCTGGTCCATATCTGGCATGCTCTCTCCTGGGGAATGGGAAGGGATGTTGTGGATGGGGGTCCTGCTTGAGCTGACTTGGAGTTTGATCTCTAAACCTAGGCTTGCATCAGGGCTACCTTCAATGTTTGAAACTGATACAGGGAGATCCATGTAAAGGTGATGCAGATACAAACCCATCTCACAACTGTCCTTGGGAGTGTTGGAAGAAGCTCGGGTTTTGTCCTGAAATACTCAAAGGTCCTTTCAAATGGAAACCCTGTTGCCCAAAGCAGCTGACTTCAGGGATGGTTGAAACCCACCGACTCCATAAAAGTCAGAGTCAACACCTCACTTTGGATACTGAAATCCCTCTCCCACATTTCCATCTATCTCCATTTCAATAATTTGTTTGGAAACCTTAGGGTGGGATTTTTACCCCTTCCTTCAGTGTTGGGGTTTTTGCTTCTTTACTTAGCTTTTGCAATGCTTGAACAGCATTCATAGTCACATGAAACATGCTGATTTTCTTAAAAAGGCAATGAGACTGCCTATCAGCAGAGATCTGAAGGAGAACAGCAACAAACTGCACTGCAAGACGGGGGTAGTTTCGGAGGAAAGAAATGGGGGTTTTAGTGGATCTTGCCTTTTTAAGAGAATTCTTTTCTGCTGGCAGAAAATGTATTTTAAAAAAAAAATGTTTTAATTTTATAAGTTTGTACGTAGATGAAATGTTAGAAGTATCACCTACTGTCAAAGTTACTGTCTTTGCAAGACTGTGGTAAATTTAAAACCCAATGTGACAATCCAATTGAAGACTGCAAGATTTCCTTGTGTAATCTCACACTAGCTGCTAGCAAAACTAGTCTTAGCAAAAGCTGGCGAATACTGTTGCTGTGTTTGTCTTTTTTTTAAAGAACTTCTGCAGCATTGTAAGGCTTTGTGATTACTCACAATATAATAAAGTGATTTGGAGGAGAATAAACCCAGATCCCCCAGATTTGTTGCTCTAGTGCTGGGAGGGTGACAGTTGTCACTGGGTTTGAAGTGCAACACAGCTTCTCTCCTTGCTCTCCTGACCCCCACTGTCCTCATGGGTATTGGATCTCCAAAGTGGGGGTAGGATTTGTCTCACTGTGTTTGGCTCACTGTGTGTGTATGCCTCACTGGCAGAAAGGCTTGAGAGCTTCACTGGTTGACTTGAAGGAAATTAGGAACACATGGTAGTGAAGCAGCATAAGAGTATGTAGCGCAAATTCCCTGCTCCAGGATCTGCTCCAAGACTTGAAAGAGAGAGTGAAGATCTCTTAATGGATTTGGCCAATCTGGGACATGGTCTGCTACCATTGAAAGGCTGAATTTGAAGCATGGGTGACATGGGGAAAGGCCACAAACAAAGCCAAGAAAGTGTTAAAAACCATGTAGATGTGGTGCTTAGGGACACGGTTTAGTGGTGGATTTGGCAATGCTGGGTTAATGGTTGGAGTCCATGACCATAGAGGCCTTTTCCAAACATAAGGATTCTATGATTTTATAGGCGTGGGAGGGAGCAAAGGGGTGCAGAAGCAATACCATGGCACAGAAAGCTGCACACTGCCAGACGGCAGAGCTTTCAGCAGTGAGATACATGTGATCTAGTTTCGGCACCGTTCTCTGAAGAGTGGGAGCTGCTGCATGGAGGGCTAAGAGCATGGAGAGCCATTGTACCTAAAGAATAAATGGAAATCTCTCTGGAGGGGTCTTCCTGCTCTTAAATAGCGAATGTAATTTTAAGCACTCTTGGTGCTGTGTATAAAAGTGGTGCAAGAGACTCACTGAGGAAACTGCCTCTGGGCAGCTGCAGTGTTCTTGTTCCTCCCAAGCCTGAACGAACAACTGCATCTTTCATCCAGGCTGGCACAGCTGCAGGCTGCCTGGAAGAAGCTGTTGGTTCTTCATCTACTTCCCCAAACTGCCCTGTGTGCCAGGATGGCATACAGGGTACAGACTATAACCTGGGCCGGTGGGATGAGATCACCAGAAGAGGCCAGATCTTACTCATAGAACTATTATTGACTGTAGGAAAAGCCATCACCAACCATTAGAGATAACTACTCCTCTGGTGTCCACCATAAGACCATTAGGCTTCACCACTACACCTTTTTTGGATGGAATCCCTTCTGCTCTTGGGTGTGGGCTCAGTCAGAGCAGTGGAGAATGTATTCCTCTCCTGGGGAAGGACACTGTCCTAGGACCTATGGATCTGAAGCTGTATTCTCCCACTTCCTTGTGAATGCCTCACATATGTGATGCTCTTTGTCCCTCCCAGTACTCCTTTGACCCTTTGCCTTAACATCTCCTTTTGCTAGTGATTCTTATTCATTATTTAATTAATTATGTAATTTATTATTTCAGTGATTGTTAATTAAAATATTAGTTCAATTATTGTTACTTAAAATATTATTTAAATTGTTATTTCTTATTTAAATACCCTTTCTAAAGTTCTCTGAATGGGAACTAAGATGCAAGCCTCCATCGGCAACATGGGCTCCCACATTGCTCATGTATGTCCCCTCTCCACCAGTGAGGCATGAACACCTGAAACAGCACTAATGTCCCTGCAGAGCAGGAAAGGCACGTGGTGGCTTCAGGGTTAGATAAGTTGAGGAGGCCCTCATGCCAGCTTCCTGAAGCTGATGTCAGCTTGATAACACAGAGTGATGGACACCTGGTGTCAGACATCAACCAGCCACCCATGCCAGGAAAGCCAGCCAGGTTGGCTAGCTGCAAGCTTTGGCTGTCTCCAGAATCAGCTCAACTCTGCAGCCGGATACATTTGCCCTGGCAAATAAGATGGGCATTTTAATTAAAGGCTGAACATTTTTAGAAGCAGGAAAACCTCAGCAGAGGCTGGGAAATAAGAATAGACTGGGTTAGAAAGGGGGAAGAAGTGGCTGAGCTGGCATTTGTTTCCAGTTTTTAGCCTCCTGGAGAGCTATCAGCATTTCACCCCCTTTCCAGCACATTGGGAAAGACATTGAGGGTCACTTCCCCCCATCCGCCTTGTGCCCAGGGCAGCATAGGACAGAAATTCTCTTCATTAGAAAACATGCACCTCTTAGTACTTAAAAACTCTCATTTTCTTTTCATCAGTCTGCTGAAGCTGTTCCTTTTGGCTGTCAGCTGTCAGCCCACAGAAGTCCCTTGCCGACTGATTATGTGACTGACTTCATAACAGCAGTAGGTGCCGTTCCTCTTAAAAATAGCTGCTCCTCTCTACATTTTCCATTTTGCAGGACGTTTTTATTTCCAGCACGTTTGTTTCACACAACCCTGGCTTGGTCAGCCAGGAAAGCATGGATGCACTTTTGCCATGCCAGAAAATAATACTGCATGGCTGGGCATAATCCTTCTGCCTGCCGTGTGATCTGCCTCTTGGGAAAGTTTTGGAGGAAACCCTCTGCCCCCTGCATGTTTATAGAGCATTATTCCTGCTCCATCACCCTGAGATTTCCTCTTCCTTCCCTTTTTCACTGTACAAGCAGACCTGGGAACCTGATTAAAAGGTGGAAAATTGGAGCTGAAACTAGGCCATCAGATAAATCCTTTCCTGTAATAAGCAGGGAGTTGGAGTACCAGCCCTTAATCATGGCCTTTGTCTCCCAGCATTTGTATGCCTGTGTGCACCCATCCTCAGCGCCAAAACAAACCCGCCCCCCTCCTGCCCCATCCCCACTCCTGCACTGCCTTTCATTAATGGGATTAAAATAAAAGTGGTTCATGCTGCCACAGAGGAACACTGGAGAAAGCAGCAGCCTGCTGTGCCAGTCACTCTGCATCCCTCAAAAAAGCCCTCCCAGCTGCAAGAGGGTTTGGACACAGTTATGTGCTGCCACCCTGTCCAGCTCCATCCACTCCAGTGGTCCAGCCTTCACTCTGGGTGCACCACAAGGAGGTGAATCAGCCTGAAAAAAAAACCCGAGTTTTGCTCCTGGAAACTTTCCCACCACCACATTTCCCACCTCTGCCACTGCCTGTCTGCACTGTATGCTTCCCTCCCTCCTCTTCCTTGTTAAAGGTAGATGTGTCATGGCACTTGCTGATAATTGACTGGGCTCATGCTGGGGATTTGAACCTACATTTCAAAGCAATTATTAACCTCTTTTTCCATCTCTTTGAACTGTTTCGCTTTATTGTATGTTAAAGGAAACACACAGCTTCTTCCTCCCAGAGTCCCTTTTGATGGGAGCCTGGCACATTAAAGCTGGTGAATTTTTACCATTAATGATGTTGGTAGCGTGGTGCTGCCAAGTGGAATGTGATAATGCATTTTGGTGAAATCAAGTTTCCCCTTGATTTCAGATGGGGTTAAAGATAAAGAAATGGTCCAGACATAGGTAAGGGACTTGCAGAAGCACCTGATATTATGTGGGAGTCTCTCAGCCAATGGAGAACCATGGAAGGGCCACAGGTTGTGGGTTCCTTACCCAGAAAATAGGTTCAAGCCACTCTAGCATGTTGGACTTTCTGGATGGGCTTGGACATGCAAATGACAACTTTTCTGAGGTGTGTTTGCCTGGGTGGCTTAAGTCACTCTATGACTGCAGGGCAGTAGAGATTATCCTGATTTTCCTCTCCGTTACACCAAAGCCAGCATTTATGTGGCCCTTTAAAAAAAATCAGACCACCAGTTTTCGCATAGATCAGTGAGCTGAACCAACCCAACAGATGGCTGTGCAGCTGCTAGGAAAAACACTCAGCTAGAAGAGGACAGTGCCCTGGGCAATGAGCATTCCAAGTCCCTCTTTCCAATAGCATCTTGACTCTATAAGAAATGTCTGCATCCATCTTAGGTTAAAAATATGTGTAGTGAAGGCTCCTAAGTATCTCTGACCATCTTACCTGCTTATAACCTAAAACTTGGCCCTGGTTGGTCTGCTACGAAGATAAATGTATGTAGGACTGTGAGGTGTTGGAGTATTAGGTTAGACAGTGTCCTGAAAGACAAGCTCTGCATCACTGGACCTATCATCTGCATTGGCAGGTCTCCATTGACAAATGGGGTCATCCTTAGGCCTGTGGCCCTAAATTCTTTGCTTTCTTAGTTATTATGCCTTTTCAGCTCACTTTAGCTATTGTCCTCAATCCTATGGTAAGAGATCCACCAAGCATCTCTCAGAGGCTAGAGTATGTTTCAGTAAGTCTTTGAGAGGAACTGTCTCAACAGTGTTTTCTCACCAGCTAGGACAGGACCAGGTATGGTGAGAAGGAAGAAGGTTAGGGGTGGACCAGAGCTCTGGCATGATCCCAAAACTGAATTTGGGATTCTTCAGGGGGCACACAGCACTATGGCTCTGATGAAAGCTATAAGGCCTGAAGCTCTTTTCAGCCAATGCTGTTTTTCAACTCATCTGGACTTCATTTCAGCTGCCCTTGAAGTTGGAAGACAAGTCCTCCATGTGCTCATGGCTCTACTACCATCCCTAATTCAACCACACCAGGCTGTAAAGTTCCCTTCTGCCAGTGATTGTCCATACACTAATTATCACAGCTCAGAAAATCATAGATTTCAACTCGTCCCTGCTCAGTGAGCAAACATAAGCTCTTAGTTTCAGCTGCTGTGAGGAAGTGCATGTCAGCATAAACTCCAGTCCAACATTTACACTAAATATGTCCTATCTGATGGTTGCAATGAAATAAGTGCATACAGTAACCACAGATCAGAAAGCATTCATAAAACCTCATTGTATCGATCAAACATCTGAGAACTCATATTAAAGCATAAATCAAACCAGGCTGCTCCATAACCTTTGGGATATCCCTAAAGAATAATATTCTGCAGGGGTTTTTTTTGCTTTCATTGATGTTATTTTTTCTATTGCATTAGTGATTACAAAACCTGAAACATTGGATAGATTTATTTCCTAGAAACACTGGGAATCTCTGGAGGTAATTCTCAGACCTGTTAATCTGCTGTCTTTGTCAAAGCTAAGAAACTCCTGAAGAGGATGTAGCTTTTCCTTTGAGATACATCAAGGGAAACAGCTTCCTGTTTGGTCCTTACCTAAAGTTCTCTTTGCAGAAACACAAGGGGCAAAGTTTTCTCCTATTTTGCTCATAATCCTAATCACCAGCATAAAAATTCTTCATTTCCACCTAAAGTATTCACTCACAAAGCTTTTCTCATTTAAACTTTTTATGAAGTGATTTTTTGCCTTCAAAAAACTCTTCACTCAACAGCTGCCTGTTTTTCATAGCACCATCTGGGACCTGCATCCCAGAGACCGTGGAGGTGAAAATCCTCTTGATTGAACAGGAAAGCAGGAGAGCATGGAACATATACCTATGATATCCCGTGGGAAATGCCTGGATATTCCATGTTGGCAATCACGTCACAATGCTATTTTTACCACTATTGGTTAAATGTTCTTTGGCAGCATCATCAACCTCCCAAGGTAAACACTCCTCCATGTCTAAATTGGAAAGGATCTTGCCCCAGGGATCATGCAAACAGAGAAAACCTTCAAAGAGGATATTATCACAGAAATATGAGAAGATTAAGACTGTTTTAGTCAGTTTTCCCCAGAATTCATCACAAAATCAGAGCTATAAAATATACATTTTTCCAGTATCCCAAAGCAGAGTGGAAGCTCCACAGCTGGCAGGGATCCCATCCAAGTGTCACCAAGGGAATATCAAAATTACAGTGACAGCTTTCAGCAGCATAATGGAAATGAGGTTGCCATTCCTTTCTTTTCTCTCTTCAAGCCACAGCAGAGGATAAGGTCCCCAGGACAATCCTTGTGTCAGGACATGTCCCCATTTCAGTGCCACAGATCCCTGCATTACCTGCTGCAGAGGAGAAGCTAGTTGCCCCATCTGAAGCAGCACTTTCACATGTCAGAGTAGAGCTATGCAGTTTCCAGCAGAGCTCTGGAGCCAGCCAAACACCATTAGCCTAGTTTTTCATACAAGCAAGGAAGTCCTGGCTCCTGGCTGGTTTATTATCTTTTGGCACAGAGCTCTGCTGACACCCAGCCAAGGCATTCTGGCTGTAGTTGGACCTGCCTGGCTTCTGTCCCACCAGCTTGGGTCTCTCCTCATCACACCTCCCTATCCTCTTGGTTCAGCATGGCCAGTGCAAGCTTGTGTGCCTGACCAACTGAGTAATGGGGATGGCTACAGACTTGGGATTAGAGGGGCACTGTTCAGACTGCAAACCTCTCATATATCCAAAGATCCCCAAGGTTCAAACATTTCCTGGCAAAGTACTTGGTTGTCCAAGAACAGAGATTTCCCTTCCATCTTACAAAGGCGGTGCTGGGTATCTGGGCATAAGCAGGGATGAGCAGTTTGGTGTATTTGCTGTTACTCCTTATCTTTCCTCCTTCAAAATCTCAAGATGTGTTTGAAAGCCTAAATAAAAGCTGTGTGGCTCTCCCAGTGATTGAAGTAATCTCATAAGCAGTTGGAAGAAAGGACGAAATTCCTGAAGTTGACAAGCTCTGGAGATCCAGAGCTTCCCCAGTGGTTGTGAAACTCCACATAATTTCTAATCATAGAATGACAGAATGGTTTGGGTTGAAAAGGACTTTAAAGATCTACTAGTTCCAACTCCTCTACCATGGGCAGGAACACCTTCCACTAGACCAGGATGCTCAGAGCCCTACCCAAACTGGCCTTGAACACTTCCAGGAATGGGGCACCCAGAGCTTCTCTGGGCAACCTGTGCCAGTGCCTCACCACTCTTAAAATAAAAAAAAATTCTTTATGTCTAATTTAAATCTGCTCCCCAGCCTCTAATCTGAATCTTCCCTAGCTTCAGCCTGAGCAGGTGACTCCTCATCCTTACCCACACAGATGTAGTGGTGAGGTCATGAAATTTATGACTGACAGGCAATGATGTTGTTTATTAGCTGTGTTGGAAGTACTGAGCCCCTGCTGAAGGTTGGTTCCCTCACTAACCACCTTCCAGCCCCAGGCACAGCCTGGGACACAGCAGATAGAATTTTTATCAGTTTTGCAGAAATTAACTGGGGGATCTGTTCTTCTCCCAGGCACTGCTATGTGCTGCAGGTTAAACAGGGAGCAGACAACATGCACAGAAAACAAAGGGGGTGCTCTGTTGGAAAGAGGTAAGAATAGAAATTGTCCCATGATGGTGACCCTGGTCACAAATTGCCCCATTGCTAGGTAATAGTGCTGGCAAGAAACAGAGTTTCTGCTACCCCCAGTCAGGATTTACTTTCACTGGAGAAGGGAAGTTCAGAAAGGAAACGGGGTCTCATTAGGGTGGCAGCCTGTGAATCAATCCCCTTCACAGTCACTGCAGCAAAGTGGTACTGCCAACACACTGAACAGCTGAGAGAGATGTCAGGGCAACATGGGTGATCACTGCCTGTTCAGAAGTTGGATGCATTCAAGGGTGAAGAGAAATTATTAGATACCACTTCTTTCCATAAATAATGATACTTCTTCTGCCCTTGAGATGACTTTTTTAGGAAGCCATGACACTGCACTTCCTCTTGGTGGTGGGTACCACTCCACTGTCAGGAGGAGAGTGCAATGTTAGCATCACCAGGGATGCAAGTCCCTATAAAATACAAAGCACAGCAAGTCTCTGGGCATTCCCAAAGCAAAAGCTTGGAAATCTTGTACGGATGTTTGCCTATCGCTTGGTCAGGCAGTGCCTGTAAATTTCCTGACTCTGCTGACACAAGTCAGCCAGACCTCTCAAGAAGTAGTGTAGCCACGATATTCATCCACAAAAAGATATAGTACTTCACCAGAGAAGAACACATCCATCAGGGCTAAAGGCAATGGCTCTGGGAAATGAAGGGGATCATCCACACTCTTTCTGCCCCAGTGACAGGCAAAAGCTCTTTCCTTCTGATTTATCTTGTCCAGGAGGACTGATTTTGTTTGGAACAGAGAATGAGCTGCAATAAAGATCCAGCCCTTGCTTCAGGTTAACTTCTTTCTGTCAGAGAAGTTTAGGTGACCATAGGTGTAAATTGCTTTAAAACCAAATTAGATGTTCAGCTTATTTGGTAAATCCTTGATGGAGCAAGACAGTCTGATTCAGGCTCTGAAAGCTCCAAGATGAGGTTCAGAGGCATCTTTTTAAACATTTCTTACATAGAAAAAGAGTGTAAGGTCAGGACTAGGCTCATCACTGGATGCACTCAACAGGATCACAGCCAGTGACTCAGAAATCCCTGACAGACCTCTCTAGTCCCTATTTGAAAGACAGCGGCACGTCAAGGTGGATGGAGCTGAGACCTAACCATCTGCAGCAAGGGATAATTGTCTGCTGTAATGACATTTGTCAGATCAATAGGCATGGACAGCATCAACATTTAAATCTAACCTCAGGGGAAAAGGATAGTCTGGCAGAGGGTCATGGCAACATGGGCAGAGGAGAAGGGGGCAACTAGAAGTGCAAGCACCATCATTTCTTAGAAAAACAATAGAGCAGTTAATTTGGGATTTCATCAATGAGCTTGCAATCTGGACATATGTCTATAAACACAGTCAGATGGTAGAGCAGAAAACCTTCATCAGCATTCATCACACTTCAGCCCCTGAGCCTCTGCTGATAAGGACAGCTGTGGCAGTGTCATAGTTCGCTGTTCCTCCAAGGTATTGTGCTTTTTTGTCTTCTAAACTGCATTAGATGAGATTAACAAAACATGCATTAAATGGTGTCAGAACTGGCCCCTCGACAGATCTTGAAATGTGTCTATAAAGGGAATGTGGTTGTAAACCTTTTCTTAACAGAGGAAGCTGAATGTGGACAACCATGGAGAAACAGAGGGAAGCAAGTCCAGGCATGGAGAATGAAAGGGTTCAAAGCCCAGAGACAGGCTCAGGAAGATGGAGGAGGTGCAGAAGGACTTTAAAGGGACTGAGAAGTAGATGGGGTTTGCAGGAGCAGTTCAAAGGTCTGTGGCATGGGAAATGTGCTATGTTGATATATAAGTGCATCCATGGAAGGAGAGAGACTCAAAGGGGGGTCAATCTGGATGACAAATACCCCAACAGAAGTTATTTCATCCCTACAGGGTGAGAGGCTGCCTTGAACTGCAGTGAGTTTAGTACCAGCCAAGCTGATGTGCCAGAAGAGGCTGACAAAGATCTTGGGCATCTAGATGAAGAAAGGTCCCGCAGAAAGGACTCCTTCTTGCCTTAGTAGACAGCAGGAAAAGGCTGCTGGGATGCGATGGGTCAATTATGCTGGCCACACACCAGAGGCTGGGGAAATCACAGAAGGCCAGAGATTAACTGCACACCTGTCAACATAAAGGTTTAGGAATATAACCTTATTTATCAAAGAGAAGGCTGAAACAGATAACTACATAAGGGTATTTACTTAGGGAAAAGCTGTCTGATAGTGAGGCAAAGAAGGGGAGGTCCTTCAGCCGTGCTGATAATGGGAATAAGAAGACTTGATAGGTGGCAGACAGAGCAAGATTAATTCAGCCTTTGAAGTGGACACAACTCACTGCTATGAAGGTAATTAAATACTGGGAAAGCTTATCAGGGAGGCTGCCAAGTCACCAGGGTTTCCTATGTTGAAATAAAGATTAGATATCTATGAAAAGAGATGCTCTAATCCAATTTCTGGGAAAAGTCTATTTTCTGTATACAGAAGGTCAGATAAGATGATCCTTATGGTGCCTTTTGACAGTGCAGTCTGTGAATTCAGGAAGCATAGAATCCCCAGTGTTAGGATCCATTTTTGTCTGGTACATGACGGGTCAGGCAAATCAAGGGGAAATACGTAACACAGACTAAGATCCCAGCTGAAGAGTATACAGCCAGTGCTGGGAAGAGAGCTCAGAAATTCCTGGCTTATATCCCATTAGCCTACTGGAAGATAGATAATTCTCCACATTTCTTCAAACCTCTTATGAATCACAGACCTACTTAGAGGGGTTTGGTTTTGCCTGGTATTTATATTGCAACAGCAGTAAAGAGATGCAGTCTGACTGTGCCAAATTGATAGAGGATGGAAAGTGTCCTCTGCTTCAACAAAATTTAAAATCTTGCTGAGGATATATAAGCAAGAAATTACTCACCTGCTACTTGTCAGGGACAGCCTCCAAACACTGTCCTCCAACAACTCAATGAGGTCATGCACCCCATTCCTCTTTGCCAGAAATAGGAGAAAGAAAATCAGGCAAAGCTTGGAACACCAGATTAATAGATTGGTTGTGACAGAGAAAGGGGTGCAAGCCCCAAAGGGATGTGAACAAAGACAGGATCTACCAAAACAAGGCAAACTTCTGGACGGTGTCATCTCCAGGGAGAAGAATGGCCAAGAACCACCAAGAATAAGGGCTGCAAGGCATCCAGCCACATGGAGCAGTGCCAAAATATGCCAGATGGAGCAACTCTTGAAAGTGTCTGTTTCTTCTTACTGACTTTGGAGGGAGTCAGGGGTGATTGGCCCAGATAGTGACATTAACACCCGTGACATCGAAAGTCAGGTGAGATGAACTCCAAAGAGCCAGAGGAGGCCCAGACTGAAGTGGTCAAGGAGAGAGATATTTTTCTAAGGCAAAGGGCTTGCTCTGACTGTTTCTCAGCTGTAAAAAAGGATTTTCAATATAATCTGTCTGGAGTAATCTACAACTTCATCTAGCAAGAAAAGGGAACTTCAGAGGGACTGAAACTGCCTGCAAAACAAGGTTGCTGTGCAGTCTTCTACACTGCCTCGCTGGGGAGGAAGCTCAAAAATCCCATTCCAGTAGTGTCAGGGAGGAACTGTGGTAGCCACGAGTCCAGACTTGTGTTTTCCTTTTTTTTTTATTTTATTGATGTATCTCTGAAAGAAAAACAGAAAAAAAAGTTTAATTATGAATAGAAAGGAATACTGAGCATTAAGCCACAATGATGTCACTTTAGGTGGTTTCTGTTATTTGGTAGAGTTTTTTAAACATTTCACTGAAACCCCCTTGGAAGGCCCCCCTTGCTTCAAACAGAATGGATTTTTTTTTATCTTCCTGATATCAGTCAGTGAAGCACAAAATCCAATTTCAGTTTGGGTCTCCCAGACAGCCCTGGGCACTGATGGTGCAGAGGCCCCTCAGGTGTTTCACACATCCCTGAACAAGCAAGAGCAGAGAGAGGATGGAGCCATCCTAGAGAACACACACACGCTTTCATATGCAGGAGTATGTTTGCAAGGGTCGAATCATGCAAGGTTTCAATCTCTCCCTCTTCTTGTGCTGCCTCAGGTCCCTGCTCTCAATTGAAACACAATTCTTTTAACCCTCTCTTGCATCATGCCACAAAGATCCTTCTCCCATGGGCTGAACCCACTGCAAGGCAACTCTGCTGCTGCTGAGGCCTGATCCACCTTTGAAGTGACAGGGCGAAAGGGATCCTACAAATGTCAAGGGGTGACCATGCCAAATGGCCAGGGTGGGCTGAGTAGGAGGGAAGGACAACTAAAAACATGTTTGGTCAGATCAAAAATTCCCCTCAGTGTCCCAGGAAATGCTCAAGAAGAAAGTGAGAACAGGTGGTGTCTCCCAGAGCAATTTCCTCAACTCCAGACACGTTCTTGAATTCTCAAGAGGCTCCTAAACTGGGCGTGGTTTCTACAGGCCCCCATGGATTTAAGGTCATGAAGACAACTGGTCTCCCATGGAATCTATGTGACTTTGTCACACTACCAGAGAAGTGGAGGGGGAGGGGAAGAGGGAGTATAGGGGAAGGGGAGGGAGAGGAGGGGAAAAGGGGAGGGAAAGGGGAGGGGAGGAGAGGGGAGGGGGGAGGAGAAAGGAGAGGAGAGAGGGGAGGAAAGATAAAAAATCAAGCCTAAAACACTGCCTCTGTAACTCCCTCTCTGTCTAGGCCTTTCTGCCACAGCAGAGGTGGAATTACAGCGCTGGAGGAAACTCAATGAAATAATGATTACCCTTTGGATTTAATTAGCACAGAACTGAGGCGATGTTGAACAAGCACGTCTGTGCATCAAAACATTCCTCATGGCGCCAGGGAGCTCAGACCCAAACCACTCGCGCCTGCCAGGCTCAAAATAGGAATGGAGGGCAGAGACCTGGCTATTTGTTCTCTGCCTATGGTGTCAAGCCAGGCTGGGGCACATGCCCCACCAAGGACATGGGGTCGGGGATGGTACTTCAACCCTCAGGTGGGTCCATGGCTGGAGGACCATAGCTAATCATCCAGGAGGACTTTGTCATGCTGTACACTGCGTGAACCTATCAAGGGTGGCAGCCCCCATCCCAAAAGACCACATGGTGTTGAAGGGAAGACCCTCATCATGGCTTCCTGTCCTCTGTCTTACAAGGTACAGCTCTCCATGCCAAAAAGTCACCAGTTACTGACACTTCACAGGGAATCAGGATGAAGTAGGGAAGTATTTCTATGCTTGAGACATGGAAGAACCACCCTGAGACATTCAACCTTCTCCAGCAACCAGGTTGGGAAAGGGCAAAGTGACTGGGAGAAAGCCCCAGACATGGAGACAATCACAAACTCACCTGCTTTCTGAGCATCCCTCTCTATTTGCAGAAAAACACTACTAGGAAAGCTCATTTCCCCCTTCTTTTGGCCACAGGCACTTTGTTTCTGGTGCAGGATGAGATCACAGGAGAAGAGCACTCAAGGAAGCTGGGAAGTCCAGCATGATTAGGGAATCCATAAAAGCAGGTATGCCCACATATATGATATCTCATATTCTTTCTGTTGGGGAAACTAAGGCAGAAAGCACAGAGTTAGGATCATCATGTACCAAATAAGACTTCCCAGTACACCAAGCAGCAGCAGGAATAAGATCCTGACTATTCATTCAAGATGCACACCCTGCAAGACCAACCCTGTAGTTAGAAGGGCCAGTAATGGAAAGATTTTGGAGGTGAGTAAAGAAAGGCAGGATTCACTTGCAGACAGAAAATGGACATTCAGAGGAAATGGCAGGTCTTGGGTTTCTCAGCAAAGCTGCTGAGACCAAGAAGAGAAACAGATCTTTTAATTTTAATTAACTCTTTTAATTTTAAAAAATTTTATGCTAATAGTTATACTTACGCCAAGAGCTGCTCAACCACAGTCAGGGAGATTTCAGAAATTGCTTCTTTCATGCTCATGGTAAAGGAGCTAAACAGTGATGTGTGAGCAGAACTTTACCACTTCTATCCTGATTTTGTGTCTAGACCCTATATCATAGAATCACCAAATCATAGAACAGTTCAGGTTGGAAACGACTTTAAAGATCATCAAGTTCCAATCCCCTTGCCATGGGCAGGGACACCTTCCACTAGACCAGGTTGCTCAGGGCCTTGTTCAGCCAGGCCTTGAACATTTCCAGGTGTGGGGCATCCACAGCTTCTCTGGGCAACCTTCCTTTTCCTTTTTATTACAGCTCCATTTACCCTACATGTGTTTGACTTTAATCCTGCAGGTATTTGTGATGATTTGGGGGATAGCAGCAGTGTGCAAGCACTGTCTCCTAAATCCAAAACCTCCCTGCTCATCTTTCCATCACCTGGACACATTTGTTAACAGCTTGTCAAGGTAATCACTGTACAAATTATGCTGCTTAGCTGCATGCGCAGCCCTTGAGATCCTCACACCATGATCACACCAGACAAAATCCACAGAACCCAGAAGCCACTTCATCCCTCTTCCTACAAGGATTTTCCTGGGATACACAGCAGAAGAATGAGTTGGTACCTACAGCTGGTTAACAGGAGGCTTGCAGTAACAAGATGCACATGGTATTAGGTCTAAATGAATAACATTGTCAGCTGCAAGGTCTGCTGAGTGCTGGCAGCTGATCTCAGATGGTGTGTAGCTGTGGTTTTAGGAAAGACCATTAAAACTGTGTGAAAAAATTACAGTTAATTGCACTGTCACAACATTAGCACTGTAGTTTCCAAACACTTAGAACAAAAGGCTATTGTCATTTCTGGCAGCTCCCAGCATCATCACACAGGGCTGAAATTTCCAAACTTTCCCATTTAATGGGTCTCTGTGGAGTGTTTTCCATAGTCTGGCCAAGCATGAGTGTTCTGCTGGCCCAGAAATAGCCAGGGGCGAAGTGTGATTTGCTGTTTTGTGTTGCCAGGGAAGACATGCAGCCTTGCAAGTGGGAAGACAGCCACACAGCTTCAGGCAGATTAAATGAGCCAAAATTAATGACTATTTGGTGGGTGGGAAACTAACAAATTAAGGAACTCACTCTTCCACCCTCTCACCTGCATGTCCAAGAGTTGAACCATATCTATTAAACCATTCTCTATTCAGCTGATTTTTGCTCTGTCCCATGGTCTGCAAGCAGAGGACTTGGAACTGGAGCTGTTTCTCTTCTTTCAGCCATGAGAAGAATTTTCCTCCTTTGAAACAAGCACCTGTCTGCTTTATTTTCCAGCTTGCCATGCTTCTTTACAATAAATACGATTCCAGTCGGGACAACAGGAGATTTCCATGTGACACTCATTATTAGAATGGTGTTCAGGAGAAAAAAGAAAGGAGTAACTAACCTCCTAATAAATCGTTTGCAATGAAAGGGGTGGGGAGGGTAATGGTTTTATATGGATATTCTAGCAATTCCTTTAATGAGGTGGAGCAGGTAATTACATTGACCTTGAAGACCACGTTATTCTCCTTGGGCCAGAAGAAAGAAAATACAAAGTTTTGCCTTAGTGCTTGCTAAGCAAGGGGTGAAGTTAAGGAAGACTGACACAGTCTATAGTTAAGTAGCTTTTTAATAACAGCTAAATGAGGCTTCACTATGTTGTCTGACACACTTGGAACCTCTTAAGTGAAACCTAGAATCATAGAACATCCAATGTTGGAAGGGACCCAAATCAAATCATCAAATCCAAATCCTGGCCCCGCACAGGATGCCCCACGATATGTCATGTGCCTGACAGAACTGGCCAAATGCTTCTTGAACTCTGGCATGAAAGTGTTTGTTCTTTTCCCTGGTTTTCCTTATATTTTTTTAATAGGTTAGGGCCCTTGGGTTTGGTCACCATTCCTTCTTGTGAAGGCAAATGCAATGGATTGGAGGTAAGGTTCTGAGTTCTCTTTGCATCCGGAATCTTATCCAGAAACCACTTGGCTTTGGTGGCATCTGCATAATGCAGAGACACAGAAATTATGCCCCCAAACCAAGATGCTCCTAGGAAGCAACCTTCCATATTTTCACACTGGAGCAAAGTAGAGAAGTCCTGAAAGTTCACTTCTGAGCCTGATCCAATGCCATCATATAAGCCCAAAGTTGTGTTACACTGAACAGAGATCTTTCTGATTTAGAGCCACTCTGAGTTATCTGAGAAGACAATCTGCTATGACTACTGAGAGTCTCTATACCATGAGAGAGCTGAGCATGTTGGACCAAAACCAAAGACTGCTCAGGAGCCAGAACGAGAGAAAGGGGCGGGAGGTGGAGATTTGTTTTATCCCATGTAGGTATTTCTATTCGGTCTGGCAGCCCAGGGATTGTTGTGTGGGAATCAGTTCATCCAAAGGTGAAGATGTGAAGCAGAAGGATCAGACCAGAGAAGATTTTACTTCCCTCCATTGACTTCCATTAAGGAAGACTACAGTGATCAGCTCCATGATGATCCAGAGGTGTGAAACAAGTCCTAGCATAGAGCTGTTCAGAGAAACAATTTCTTCCATCTTTGCTCCCAAACTGAAAATTTCAGAGCAAGTGCAACAAGAAATTACTCCCAGTTTTCCTTATGATTCCACATAATTTCCAGGCCTTTCACACTTCTACATGGTTTTCCCTGTGGAACAAAGGTGCAGGAAAAGATGGAAATGGGAATAAAGCTATCAACCAAGTCAACCTCTCTTCTCCCTCATTTCTCTTTTTGCCAATAGCCACCAAAGGTGTGAGACTGGAAAACGAGCGGAAGGGAGATGGTGCAGTCTCACTGTATGATCAAGTCTTTCAGAGATGGATGCTTTGGGCAAATGCTGTCAGACAGGTGTCTTAAAGGTTAGGACTGAAATTTTCTTCCAGAAGAGCTGCTTTATATCTTGTCACACTGAAGTTCTGTTCTTTCACATATCACCTGGAAAACGAGACAGACGTCAGCATCATCTGTCACCTCTGCTCACTAAAATATCATCCAAATGAGTTGAAATAGTTGGGCAGCAGTAAGGTGACATGGTAAAAGGCTGAGGGTCTAATGGAAGCAGTATCTGCTACAAGAAGGTAGATCAGTGTCATGCACAAGCTTGAATCGCACTTGAGATATAAGGAAGTCTGCTGTTAAAAGTATGTGAGAACAGGTAGATCCTTGCTCTTCTGCCATTTATTTTCTCCAAAGTTGCCTTATTTATGCCAGAAATTTCCTAAAGAAAAATCCAGTTCAGTCTGGTACAGATAGATGCTATGATCATCCATCTAACACTTGAGCTTTGTCTAAAATTGCCATGCTGACCCCTCATATCTTCATCCAAAGAAATTAATTCCTTGCCTGGCAACATCCCAGTGGGAACCACTGCTCGGTCTGAATAAAGCCCAAAGGAAGTTTGTTAAGAACTGGAAAGGGTAGACTAAACAAAACTAAGCTATTTGAAGCTTGTGAAGGATATTGTGGGTTTGATGGGATAAGGAGCTGCTGTTCTGCAGTGTGGGTGGAGGAAAGAACTTGGCCCTGTGGGAACATGAGCTTGCCAACTTTCTCCTTTCCTTTTCATTCACACCAACCAAAGTTCAGAGATCTTACTCTAGGAAAACTCCTGCTGCCAGATGTCAAAATACTGATTAGTGAAGACCCAGTAATACTGTGCTCAGGTCATTGTCCAAAATATGATCTCTGACAGGTCTAGAGAATAAAGAGAGGGGCAGGAAAAGTGTGATTAGCTAAAGTGTAGGAGCCTGAAGCAGAAAGAACTGTAAGCCTGTGCCCTGCTCATTCATACTCTACAGTTTCCTTCCTGCTTTGGGTTGGACATACCCTAATATGTCCAACCCTAAAGAATGGTGTTGCTGAACCTGGCTGTAGTCCAAAGTAATTTAATTGACTGTTAATATAATCACAACTGATCCCCTGAAGGTCCTATGTCTCTCGCATTCATCTTCTCCACCTACCTACTGCTATACCTCGGTGGTCACACTAGCCAACCCCTGCCCTGTCATTGGTCTCTTGCACCAGAGCTTGGCATGAGGGGAATTTCCCCATAAACCTCCTTGTTTGCAAGTACTTCTGTGATCAGACTTCATCCTAACAGAGAGAAAAACATGATGGAGATGAACTGGAGGGACCTGCGAGCAACAGAATAGAGAAAGTCTGAAGAGCATATGGTTGTAAGAGACCAGCAGAAATAGTGTGTGCAAAGGTGTGATTGGTGTACGGTAGATGTGAAAGGTGTATGTGCAAAGGAAAAGTGAAAGCCAACACATGGCTGTGGGAGGGAACAGCACAAAAGCATGTGTTTGAGAGAAAGCAACCCCAAAGCCCCATCTCAATTTGTTTCACATAAATTTCACCCCGTCCTTGTTAGAAGAGAGCTGCCCTCCAGCACGAGGTGGCAACCAGCCACTTACATTGAATTTGTTGAGCAAGCCACCAAACAATTCTCCCAGAGAGGACAATCATTGTGGATCTAATTAAAGCTTGTCACACAGCTCTGCCCTGCTGACCTGCCTCTGTGTGAATGAGATGACCTCCATTAATTTTATCTGACAAAGATCGTTGCATCAGGGCCAAATCCCTACATGAGACTTGACACCAGCCAAGAGATGGACAAAACAGCCAGAGCTCTGAAGGTGCAGGAGGCAAGAAGGACCTGGAAACCCCAGTTGTGCATATGGATGAGTCTGGCTATCTCCCATCCTGATGGGCTGAGGATGCCACATTGGTGAGACAGCAGACTGGGAGAGCTGAGAAGGCAGAAATGGCTGGAAAACTGGGTCAGCTGTACACAAAACCATCGTCAACCCTCTTCTAGGAACAAAGGACTGACTCCACTGTCATTCACCTCCACCAGTGCAGTCTTTCAGAGAGGAGATGGTTATTACCAATTGATAAATATACTTAGATGTGGAACAAAATCTAAAGTTATCACCTACACTTTGCTAGTAATCCCTGGACAGATGTTTCTATCTCCCTACTAGCCTTGGGAAAGGATACTGAGGCAGATGTTTCCTCTCCATCATCTCCTGCATGGCTTCAAGGAGTGCAGCTGTGTTCCTGTACCTATCTCTGCACAGAGTTGTGTCAGGGCTCAGTGCTATGCTAACCATGCCCCGGTATCCACAGACAGCCTGAAACACAGGGGAAACAGCAAAAGGTGGTCTAGGAGAACCTGTCCAGCATGGCAGAGAGATAAAGAGACACTGTGGTACAGGCCCTGCATCTCTGCTTGTGCTCCCTGATGGTCAGCAGACAGGGGTGTTGAATATCACTGCCCTCAGTTGCCTATTGGGAATGGTTCCTGCTCAGAAATTCAGCAGAGATGTGAGCCAAGCCACAGCCCAATCTGGCAACACAGTAAGAGATAACTGAATGGATGCTTCAGGCCCCAGAGAAAGCCCTAGCACTAATTAATTGATTAACATGGAAAAATGGGAGCAGATTTTTGATGAAATTGTCCTTCATAAGTTCCCTGAAGGAATGAGGCTTGCAAGAATGAGAGAAGAATCTTGTTAATGTTGCTTAGTAGTAGCATTTATATAATCCCTCTGAAGGTACATATACCCCTTAAGAAAACCAAAGAACTGCTGTGTGTCTGGTGACAAACATGGGCCTGGGTGACCTCTGGGAATTTGATATATCTGTAGTGCATCTGAGGTTGAATCAGTGTGATGGACTCAAAACTGTTGTAAATTCACAGGTAAATAAACAGGAACATACATTTGAAAAAAGCATTGCTCTTTGTGGCAGCAAGACCAAAACTCAAAACCTCAAAAAGCACCCGATAACATGAGATGTCAACTTGTTATGCTCTTGTTATAATCTAATTCTCTTTTTAGTATAAAAAGTTTTAAAATATGTTCTTGTAGTCACAATGTGAAGCCCCGGTAAATCTCTCAGGATCACATTGTCTTGTTCTCCACAACAGCATCCACAACTTTTTCCAATCAAAAAAATAAAAGTTTTGCCAAACCCCAGCATTCTCATTAGCATGATCACTTAATTAGCACTCAGCTCACTGCAATTAATTTAACAGGTATATGTTGTATTGTAAACATTTCACCTGCTCTGTTTCCTCTCTTGCTTGTAAGATCCCATTTATGAAAGGACTCAGCACCTGGACCACGAGCTGCTCTTGTGGCCCACATGCCCTGTGGAGGCAGGAGCTGTATCTCCAAGCCATCCTGCCAGCTGGGCACTCAGGTGATTTATGTGACACCTTTGGCCTGGGGATTTATAGCACAGCCTTAAGTATGAGTAACTGCAGATGATATTTGATTAAATTTGTTAAATTTGTGTTCAGATGCATATAGGCCATTACAGATACCTAGTCTTGGAATCCAGAATCCATGGAGATAATGTGGGGGCTTTTCCTTTTCTTTTGAGTAGACACTTAGAGCAATTTGGTCTTGGAATCCAACTTGTATCTGGTGAAGTAACAACTGATCTCATCAAGACACAGGCATCAAACTGTTGGGTTACCCCCACCTAGGATGTGAATGGATGATTTCTTGGGCTCATTTAAGGTGGTACAGAAAGGTGAGAGCTTTGGGAACCTCTCAGGAGTTGCATGAAGACAGGAATGACATGAATAACCTAAGACTTTGGAAAAACATGAAAACCACAAGGGAGAGAGCAATGCTCAGTTGCTCAGCTCAGTAAAAGTCATTTGACTATAGCAACATTTTTCTGATTCCTGATTCCTGAGAATGAAATAATGAAATATTTTAGAGTCAACCAACCTGAGATGATCCTTATGCATCCATACAAATCCAGGTATTTGTGAGTCAGGGAAGAACAATTGCTTTGATGTTTCTGAAAGGCATTCTAAGAAGACACGAAAAACCTGTTACTGAAGAAAGGTTTCCTGAGAAGCAAACTTCCAAGAAGGTTGATTTGAAACTCATTCCTTGGTGATGATGGTAGCCAAGATGGAAGACGCTAAGCTGAGTGTTTGATATGAAAACAAGTAAACAATCAAAGGAAAGAATCTGTGAGGAAAGCAGAGGGTTGCTTTGTCTGTTTCAGGCTGTTGACTAGATAGGTTGACTGGTCTCAGGCAGGAGATTCAGGGTAGCTACATTTTTAGTGTAAGGACTGGCTCTGTTCAACTCCACCTTTTCTAGTAACACCACTGAATTTCTGTTTTTTTCCCAGTACATTTGTATTGTTTATTGCACTGTCTCCTGTCATACAACTTGATTCTAACACCGATGATCTGCTGCATCACCTCAAGGTAACTTTACGGGAAACAATGGGCTAGATTCTTTGTTTAATCAGACCAAGAGTTCCAGTTAAATCAATAGCTTTATCTTTTACCTTATTGATAATTCAACCAGCTTACCCTGTCTGCAGATCCAGCCATATGATGCTACTCAGGACACCAAGCCACAAGACTGCAATGGAAAATCAAGGCCACTTAATACTGTTAGGTTTTATTATAGCAAAAAAAAATGTTCCTTTGAGTTGGAATTAAAACAAAGATATTCATATCCTAATGTGACTTCTCCAGATCAATGTATTATCTCAGAAAGATAGAAAGATATTAATTCTATATGTAAAGAATGTCTGGTAAACTGCCAGGTTTTTTTTTTTTTTCTTTTTTGTTTTAATTACTGGAAAGAAAGATGGGGAACTGGCTCCCTACCTAACATCTAGAGCTAAAACTATTTTATGATGAGAAACAGCTTAAGCAAACATCCTTCCCCTTATCTCTCATAGTTCCTCTAGGCTCATTTTGATATTTTTTTCTTAAAAGCAAATCCTATGTAGTTAATAAGCAGTGTGATAAAAAGAAAGCAATGCTCCATATCCAAACTAATATACATCTGCTCTGAGAACAATTTTACCAGCATGTTTCTTAAGATCTCACTCATCTTCCTCTTTGTTTTGCATTTTCTTAGGTGGTTGCACATCAAACAAAGATGAGAAAAAGGAAAATCAGGCTGAAAGGTGGGATATAAGATGTGGAGATGTAAAGAAGGAAAGACACAGGGCATGATCCCTGGAGATGGGCTTAGGGAGAGGCAGCAGTGGTTTGCAATTGACATTGGTTTGACAGTGTGAGAATTTCACAGTCACTGCGCTTACCTCCTATCCCAGTTCTGTTCCCATGTTTAATGTCTCAACCTGCTACAATCTGCCCTTGGGGTGAACAGATGTTTTATATCATTATTGATGCCATTGATTGAGCCATGCACATTTCAGTGTTGAGTTCCTGTGTCTTGTCAGTGCTTGTATGAATTAGACTTACCCTAGGAAGAGTCCAGGCATAGAGGGGTGAGATCCTACATGGTGTATGGAGTTCTCTCCAGTTTGCTGCTGCATCTATCTTCCATGAAGGTTCCCCACAAAGTAGTTATTGGTCTAAGAGCACATGGGCTAGGAATCTGTACATGAGGACTTAGACTCCTTTGCTTCTGCTTTCAATCCCCAAATAAACCAGCAGCCACAGATGTCATATCCCCAATGCCCGAAGACACAAGCACAAGGTCATATTACTCTGTCTTGAGATACTGCTCATCAGCAGCCTGCAGATAATAAGGGGTAATCTAGTTTAGGCTCATCCTCTCCACTCATGAGCTAAACTTAGACCAATAATAGTACTTTTGCCTGCCGATAAGTTTACATCCAAGAAATTGCTGAGGCTCAGCTGCTTTGCTGTAATCTGCTCACACAACAAGCTCCAACCATTTCCAAAGCTGTTGTAACAGCTTGCTCCAAGGACAGCAGTTACAATTTGACAGTGAGACCATTTAGCTTTAAAACAAAGGCTCCTCGAAGAGCACTGCTGTCTTTAAGTCTGGAAGCAATAGGCTCTTGACCTTCATTTGCTTCAACAGCTATTGCTGAGAAGACATAGGACTCTAGTGCAGTGCAATGGCTTGGAGATGCTGCATTCAAGGGAGTCCTTTTGCAGCAGGGATGTTTACAAAACAGGGAGTAACACATGAAAATGTCACCCCTAGTTTAATTCAGACCATAGAAAACAGCAGATTTCTGCCTGCATTTCCATGAGCAGGCATTCCTGACTCGAGTGAATTAATGAGTTTCATCTTGTTCTTCTGAATATTTGATATTACACTGTCTTAGAGCATTTAAAAGAACGAGGTTGGATGGTTGTTTTTTTGTACCACGAGATTTTCTGTATCTTTCTTTAGCTTTGATTTCACCAAAGGTTTCCAGCCTTGTTCAGCCTATTAAACTCAGCAAAGGGAGGCATTTGAAAATGCTATTGTACTTTGCAGAGCTCAGTTGCAATGGATTTCACAGGCCATACTGCCCTTATAAAAGAGGAACATCATTTGGTCTCACAATACCTTGCTGAAATACATCAGTTTAATTAGGGAATATTTTGCAAGAAAGGAAAATAATTATTCTACATACAAAGTGGAAATGACCAAAAATTGCTTCATTACTGTTGATTCACCATAGCTGGCACATAGTGAGTAGAGACTGGAGCCCGTTGATGAATGGCACTCCCTCCTTGCCAACAGGCTCTGCACCCATAATGGCTGAGCACAGTCCATTCAATAGGTGCAATGGTGCAGAGAGGAGGCAGGATCATGGGCACATAACCTGGACATGGACCAACATAGTGGTGGGACCAACACTTGTGTAGGACCCCAGACACTGCAGTTTGGGGCATCCCTGAGGAGATGGCTCTTCCTACTCACAGCCCCCAAGCCCATTCTGGGTTGTCCTCTGGGGATCAGGCAAGAGCAGCAACTTAAGAGAAGGTAAAAATTCAGGATTAAAAATGAGAATTGTCTCCAGTGAGGTCTTGGCTGCCCTTTTATTACCATTGGCCTCAGATACAAATTTTCCCTATACCAGTAGTTTCTGACCACTCTGTGAGTCTTGCCCCATAGTTCAGGGATGACACATGGTCCACAGCACCTTTCAGCATCAGACACAGGTCACATAGAAGAGGACACAACACTACCCCACACATGCTTCTTCCAAATGGACAAATCATTGTGCCCTGGACGTACACCTGCAATGACAGGGAGAACCAACACCATGGAGTCTGAATCATGATGAGGACATGGTTTGCCATCATCAACTGACTTTAACGCATGTGTCAGGACAGCTCAGAAGAAGACATGTCCTCTGACAGAGGTGTTCAACCTGTAGCAGATAAATTCCTTCATGGAGCTACAGACTCTTGTACAACAGCTGAGATGTTGTACATCTGTCGTTCCTACTCTCTACTAGACCTTTGGGGAGGCCTCATGGACTCACAGGCATCAGTAGGCCAGAGGATTAAACCATTCTTCTGGTATACCAAATGGGAGTGTGACCTCTAAAGAGAATCAAAGCAGTGCCCAACACCTCTGGAGTTAACTGTTGTGTTAAATTAATTTTTGTTGCCATTCTTAAATACCTGGGGGAAAATTCTTTTCCTGTTTTGGCACGGGGAAGTTTTAGGGGGGTTGTATCTCAAACCTTTAGAACTGGCATAGGTGATACAAGTCAGTGAGGGAGGGGTTGTCTCATTTTATTTTAGAGCCATGGTGCATCATCTGATTTATCCTAAGGCAGGCACATAAAATGGTTTGGGGAATTACTTTAGCAGTGGCCACTTTTCTTCCTTGACTAAAAATGGGAGCTGAGGGTAACTCAGTCAAATGGAGTGGAGATGTTTGCATTTAGATGTGTGAAAGAAAATTAAGTTAATCCCATCCGGTGATGTCTGTGGCTTGCATATAGCAACACAAGGATGCAGGAAAAGGAGACTCTTGTATGTGTATGCCACAGAGGAAGATGGAGATTGCATTAAAAAAGCACAGGGAGAAGCAGGAAAGAAGAAAGGAGTGATGCAGCCTGAAGACCATGCTCAGGGTGACCCAACAAGCCAAGGGATCATGTTTGGAGCCCTTTGCCATTCAAATAATTGCATCTGAAATTCAGTAATAATAACAACCAAGGCATCTTTATGACCTTTAATCTGTGGTTGCTCCTTTATTCTATAAAACAGCATCCCCTTCTGTTGTGGCACAGCATGGGAAATGTCTCTGCTGCAACGTGGTTTTCTAGGTTCCAGTTTTCCTCCCTTGTTTCTCCTGAATTTCATTCAGCAAGAGACATCCTGGATAAAGACCAGCACAAGCCTTGAGAACAGCTGAAATAAGCAGTGAACTGTACTTTCCTCTCAGGACTAAAGTTCATTCATACTCAGAAAAAGAAAAACTGGAGGGACATTTTTTCCAGAGACTGTCATCTGAAAGCCTGGATCCTTCAAAATCCCAAGGGTCAGTAAATGCCAGTCCAGTCTGACAAAGAAATCTTTAGCAGTAAAATAAAATCTCCCCTGAGCAAAATGGGGTTTCGGGGGGTTTTGGGGGGATTGTGCGTATTGGCAAAGAAGAATAAAAATAAGAAGAGCTCAGTGGCTGCACTATAAATGAGCAGGTTCTGATCAGCTCTGTCTGATGACTTCCTCAGATAGATATGCCCTTTTGGAAAAAGCTACTCTTTCTCTTATCTCAGGGAATTGATCAAAACAGAAACTCCACTTTAAATCAAGTATTTTCTAACTTTCTTCCTTTGGAGAAAAGGAAACCAAATTCTCTGTGTAGGCAGTGATTTATACACACATGGGCATCCAAAGCAGCAAGCATTCCAAGCATCTCTAGTTTTTGGGCTCCATATATCATAGTCATCTGTTTAAAGATATCCACAAAAAAGAACCATTTTCTATTGGAGTGTTTAGGAAAGAGCTCTCTTTCTGACCCATTGGGAACTGGCTGGTGCTGGCAGGCCAGCAAGACCATTTTCATCTCAAACATCTAAATTTCCATCTCTTTGCACATGTAATTTTGCACCTCACTGCTTCTAATTGAGCGGTTTTGAAAACCGACCCCACAGAGTGCTGTGGCCATAGTGTCAAAGAAAATAAATTCTCAGACACTTCCGTCTATAAATAATTCTGCTGCCATGAGTTTATGCACAGAGAGTGTTGATAACTATCTCATTACTGGCATATTTCTATCAAATTGGTTATTTCTTCTCTTAACCTCTTCCAAAAAGCAAAGGTGCAGGATTTCAGGGTTTCCTAAAGAGCATTTCCAGCATCTTCTTCCTCTCATGATGGACACCACAGCCGGCATGGGAACTGTCATCTCCAGAATGGGTCTCGGGAACGAGACTCATATTCACCTGAAATTCTTCACAACAATTTCCTGGAGTGAAAGGATATCAGATCTAGTCACATAGCCAAATTGCAGCTCTTGTAACCTGCTAACTCCTGCTAACCCAAACCCTTCCTTACAGTTTCAGCAGGACACATGAATCTTCTTGCTGTAATTTATCTCTGAGACAGGTGCATTTTGGTGGGGAAATGTGATTTCTGTACATTTGGCCATGAAAACCAGATGTGAGGTTTGGAGCAAACACCATAATATTGGCTTTTCTTGGGTGTGCATCAACAGCCTGGTTTCCAGCAAGGAAGAGTTGTTACTGAAATGAGAGCTTGGAACAACAAATAATGCACATACTCATCGTAGCTATTGAACAGAACTCAGAAGCTGAAAGAAGGTAGATTTAGTTTGGATATCGGGAAGAAATCTTTATTGTGAGGGTGGTGAGGCAACAGGTTGCCCAGGAAGATACTCCATCCCTGGAAGTGCTCAAGGCCAGGCTGGATGGGGCTCTGAGTAGCCTGGTCTAGTGGAAGTTGTCTCTGCCCATGGCAAGGGGGTTGAAACAAGATGATCTTTGAGGTTTCTTCCAGATCAAACTGCTCTATGACTCTGATTCTAAGCTTGAAGGTCAAAAGCTTACTGTCTGACTCCCTAGCCCAAATTCCCAAGCAACCATGTACTAGGTACTGCAGGCAAACCTTCAACTCCTGCTATCACTTCCCCACAAACCATCACCATGAAGCAAATAGTGGTGCAGCACAAATTTAAAGTTTCTACATTGCTTTTGTGCCAAGTCATCAAGTACCAGCATGCTCTGGTTTCTACCACCTTTATGTTTACTCCATAATTAAACAAGCAAGGGACATAAATAGCTGACAGCTTAAAAGCACCATCTTGCCCTCTTCTTCTTGCTTTGTAAACATAGACCTTACATCTCCCATAAACTCCAGAGCACAGCTATAACTCACTCTCCCCAGCACTGCTGTTTTTTGCTCGAGTCAAGGGTATATTGTAATCAGCTGAACTGCTTTTTGCTTGCCTTGAAATTCATCTTTTTAACAGAAAAAAAGCTTTGTCCATCCTGAGGACTGCTGGGTACATCTCTGAACTGGAACAGTCTCCTTAAAGCACTGTGCTCAAATCAAGGCAGTATAAATATATATATGCCAATGTGATGTGAGCCACAGCTTTTTATGAGTAAGTTAGAGGAAAGAAAGTTGAGCTTCTCCAGAGCAGATCAACTCTGATGGAAGAAGTTAGTATGTTTGTCTTAGCTAGGAAATCCCCTTTACCAAGAAAAAAATCTACTGGTACAAAAGGTGCTGGGAGACAGATGGATGAGTGGATGGATAGAGCTGGAAGATTTTAAAGCGTACCAAACTTTGAAACTTCTTCTTGAGCATTTGGCTCCACAGAAGCTTCAAAGTGTGGTGCCGAGAGTGGGAAAGCCCTGACCAAATGGGATGCTTGTGCCAAGGTGCCCCTGCCCTGGGATATGGGGCAGAAAAGCTTAATTTGGAGTCATAGAGCACCATCTGCTGGCACCTTCCACCAGAAGGAGCTGGGATGGGCTCGGAGAGTTCATCATGGCCAGGTCTGTGGAGGAGGCATTGCTGGGAGCAGAAGGTGGCTGATGAAGAAACCTCAGGGTTTCCTTTAAGCCTCTGTGGGAGAATGGAACAAGGGAAAACAGACAAAACCCATTCCTTTCTCTGCAATCAGAACAAGCACTGAGGTAGGGTGAGAGTCATCTACCCAGCAGAGAGAGCAAGGGACAGAGAAGGAGATTATGACTCCTACCACAGGGCAGAGAGGGGCAGAACAGGTTTGCCTGGGTAAGCCCACTGAGGCATCACTGGGAGGAGGGTAACTGCTTCCACCCCATCTTGGGAACCAGCAGGTAGTTGGTAGGTAAATATCCTAGGTCTGGGTAGAAAACTTTGCTGGGAGGGGAATAAATTGAACTTCTGACTTTTTGAGATGTTTCTGACCTCCAGAGCAGTGGATAAAGGGCAGAAAGACAGCAACCACCTGCCTGCCTGCTCTACTTTGAGAGAGAACCCAAGCTCTCTGTACCAAGTGAGGCAGTCCACAGTGTGGCACATCCATGCCAGGGATCAGAGGGTTTTTCCCTGTGCCAGGTGCTGCCTGCTGCCTGGCTTGGTGGTCCCCAACTGCCTGCCCTCCCGCTGCACAAGGACCTGGGTTTCCCCACTTGGCCAAGCGAGCCTGATGTCTGACTCCTCTTGTGTGTCCCTTAGCATCTGTGTTGGCTTTCCTCTTCCAAGATTTTAATGTTCCAGAATTGAGATATCTAACTCAGATGTCTACATGTGCTAGGTTGTTCTTTAGGTGTTTCAAAGCAGATCATTCTCCACAGAGTGTTCTCAACCATTTCCTCAACCATCTTTTATCTCCTTCGCTGCCA
The DNA here is from genome assembly GCA_013390005.1 of Calyptomena viridis. Classification (NCBI taxonomy): domain Eukaryota; kingdom Metazoa; phylum Chordata; class Aves; order Passeriformes; family Eurylaimidae; genus Calyptomena; species Calyptomena viridis. Next base: position 53,531 of record WEIV01027819.1, on the reverse strand, counting down.
TTCCATCAATCTATATCTTATTTTTAAAATCACAATCCCACAGTCCATAAAGGCTTTCAACAATGGTTTGGCTCTTCAGTCCTGAAATAGTTTGCTGTGGGGCAGATCAGATAGGACAGGTCTATGTAAGAGATTCTTGGCTGCTGGATCCCATCTTGTTCCCAATTCTGGATTTCATCTGTTCCACCAACCTCCAGGACAGAGGTCTAACAGCTCCTTGTCAGCAACAGCACAGTGCAGCAATGGGAAGAAATTGTATGGTATTTTTCTTAATTTTAGACACCCACATGGCACAGAACAGAAGTTTGTCTTAACAGGAAGCTTGCAAGAACAGAGATGGGGGCTCCAAGGGAGCCATTTGTTTCAGCTCATGCACCTGGCTGAACTTGTTTCATCTCCCACACCTGCTGTAGCAACTTCCTTGCCTCCAAAAGAAACTGTTCTCCCAAACACTTGCAAGAAACATTTTCTTGGATTTGGGAGAACTCAGGCTACAGCATATTGAAGGCTTTTCTTAGGAACTCCAGGAAAAAGAGTCCTGCTGTGCATGGAAGGTCTCCCAGGGCTGACCTAGACTCAGGTAGGACATAGACATATCCTACTTTCCTCACTCACCAGCATAATCCAGTAGGAATTGGTGCCCCTACTAAGAAGCATAAAGAAGAAATCACAGGTGAGCAGATGGACTTTGCAGTGCTGGGTTAATAGTTGGAATCAATGACCTTAAAGGTCTTTTGCAATCGAAAAGACTCTATGATTCTATGATTCAAGTCCTCTTTTCAGACAGTAACCAGAGCTCAGAAACTGCTTTAGCCCTGGAGCCAGACCCGTAGAGCACCACTCATCACCACTTAATGAATGCAATTGTAAAATAGGCATCATAAAAAAGGGGGTGGCCAGGTTGGGGTGTTGTGCACAAAGATTTGGTTTGTGCAGTGGTGTCCCACATTTGAAAAACAAGTAGGACTTTTCATTCGGGGATCTGAGCAACCTGGTCTAGGGGAAGGTGTCCCTGCCCATGGCAGGGGGGTTAGAACTAGATGAACTTTAAGGTCCCTTCCAACGCAAACCATTCTGTGACTCTATGACTTAAGGACACACTATATTTTTGAAAGGGATATTGCAAGATAATCTATTTTCCTATCCTCCCAGAATCCCTAGAGAATTAGACACTAATCTTGCATCCCAAATTGCCGAAGCAGGAGTTTTTCCACCTGCTGGCAGCAATCCCATTTCTCCCTTCCTCTCTCTCATGACAAGTCTCTTTGGGATAATAAGTAAGTTCCGTTAAGAAAATCCCCAGAAACTGCTTCTTTGAGTCCTGCTCCATCATATAGATGAGCTCTAAGTCCCAGCCACCTCCTCCTGCTCAGCTAAAGACAAACCATACTGTCTAAGGCTAAGGCAAAAATTAAAACCATGGCTCCGCCCCTCCCCTGCCTCCTTGTACCCAAGGTTCCTCTCCCCACTTTGAATTAGGAGGTATGTCAGGCTTGTGAAACCAAACCCAAACTTTCCTGAGAAAACACACAACAGTCAAAGGCATGTTTTGAAAATAAATATCAAAGCTGACAAGCAAGGGTGACAGAAGACAGAAATTACATTGTTAGAAGCTGGTAGGAGTAAACTAAGAGGGGCTCTGCATGGCAGTTTCACACAGGACTCAGCCTACTGCCAATAATATCTGAGGAATATTGCTCAAAGACAAAAAGAAAGAGTATTGAGTCTCAAGAAGGGAAGAAATTGGGAGTGTCTGTCTATGCCACTTTGATAACACGAGGAATAGTAATAGAGTGGGAGAAGTGTGGTGAGAGGATTAAAAAAAAATTAAAAAAATAAACTAAAAAAAAACCAAGGAGAAACAGAGTAACAGAAAAGCACATCAGAGTTATAAAAAGAGACAAAGAAGGGAATTTTATTCATGAGCTTTCCAAATGCATTTGCCATTATTGCAGGCATGAGAATATTATTCTGCTGCTGTCAGGGGGCATGTGACAGGGCTCCAGCCATCAGAAAATCACTGCCAAGTATCAGAGGGCCAAGCCATTAAGGGCGATGGGCCAACACCAATCACACTGTCAAGAAATACAGTTGCTTGTCAAGAGATTAGCAGTCTGGCCTCCAAAGCCTTCAGAGAGCATTGGCTTCAAAAATGGAAACAGTCATGTGAATAGTGCAGTCCCTGACAATGGTAGCATTGGGTAGAAATGCTGCTTTTAAGTACAGCAGTAAGGAGTACAAGCAGGAAGTGTTTCTGGTTGGCTCCGGTGTATAAGGAGCACTGAGTAGTAGAGAGCATCTCTGATTCTACAGCATTAAAAATCCCAATTTAATTCATCCAGAAGCACTGCTTAGCCTTTTATCAAATGGGCTGATTCATGGCACTGACCTCTGAGTGCATTTCAACTTTCTTTGGGAAGACTGGCATGAGAGAGTAGCAAATCTGCACTGGAGTCTCACTGAATTTTATTCCCCTTTCAATCAAGCATCAGCAAATACACTAACCTATGTAATTTGTACCTGTACATGAGCAGGGCACATGTTTTGGATAGCAAAACTGATGCAGACAATTCAGTCCTACAGAAGTACAGTTCCCCAGTGTTATTCATCAATGGTCCTAGAGAAAAGCCAGTCCTGGGACCAGCAGGGATTATTCTATGGGCCCTTTTCTTATTTTGCAGTCAATAAATCTAGACTTGGCTTTTGAAGTCTGGCCTACAGGAGGGTCACTGTATCCAGACAGTCACATTCCAGGTTCTATCAGAAAGCTACAAAGCATTCATGGAGGATGTTCTAGGTTTTGTGTTAAACATATTGGGTCAAGTTTAAACCTTACATCAGCATTGCCTAACTTTTAGACAAGTGCCTACTGTGGCACTTGAACTTAGACAACCACAGTGATTCAGACTGTCCACAGCTGCCATGCTCACCACTCAATGCAGTAATTCAGTATTATATCACATTGACTTACCATTGCAGCCATAATGCTTTTACACAGGCAGAATTCAGAATAGGATTCATGCCCATGATGTAACTTCATATGTTGTAATTAGGTAATTCACATTGTAATTAAATAATTATGTCACACTTCAGGATGAACCTTTTCACAAAACTGTGTCATAATGGACCCACCCTCACCTACAGTTTTGATATGACATATCTGATATCTGTGAATTTTGGTGTGTCATAGAACCATAGAATCATTTAGGTTGGAAAAAACCTTCAAGATCATCAAGTCCAAGCTTTGACCAAACACCACCATATCAACTGAACCACAGCACTATGTGCTACATTGAGTCATTTCTTTAACACTTCCAGGGGTGGTGACTCCACCACTTCCCTGGGCAGCCCCTTCCAATGCTTGACAACCCTTTCAGTGAAAACATTCTTCCTGATGTCCAACCTGAACCTCCCTTGGCACAGCTTGAGGCCCTTTCCTCTTGTCCTGTCAGTAGTTTCCTGGGAGAAGAGGCTGAGCCCCACCTTGCTACAACCTCCTTTCAGGTAGTTCTAGAGGAGCATAAGGTCTTCCCTAAGCCTCTTTTTCTCCAGACTGAACACTCCCAGCCCCCTCAGCTATTCCTCATATTACTCACGCTCCACACCCTTCACCAGCTTCATTGCCCTTCTCTGGACATGCTCCAGTACCTCAATGTCTTTCTTGATGTGAGGGGCCCACAGGATTTGAGGTGCAACCTCCAGTGCCAAGTACAGAGGGGCAATCACTTCCCTAGTCCTCCGTCATGTTGTTTTTGATACAAGCCAGGATGCCATTGGCCTTCTTGGCCACCTGGGCACGCTGCTGGCTCATGTTCAGCTGCTGTTGACCAGCACCCCCAGGTCCTTTCCTGCTGGGTGGCTTTCCAGTCACTCTACAGGCCCCCAGCCTGTAGCAATTCATGAGACTATTGTGACCAAAGGACTCAACACTTGACCTTATTGAACCTTATGTAGTTGGCCTTGACCCATCAATCCATCCTGTCCAGATCCCTTTGTAGAGCCTTCCTACCCTCCTGCATACCAACAACACTGCCCAGTTTAGTGTCTGTGAGCTTACTGAGGATGCCCTCGATCCCCTAATACAGAATATTGATAAAGATATTAAACAGGACTCTCCCCAGTCCTGAACCTTGAGGAACCCCAATAGTGACCAGCTTCCAACTGGATGTAGTACCATTCACCACCATTCCCTGGGTCCAGACATCCAGTCAATTTTTAACCCAGCAAAGAGTGCATCTGTCTGAGCCATGGGCTACCAGCTTCACCGGGAAAATGCTGTGGGAAATAGTATCAAAGACTTTACTAAAGTCCAGGTAGTCTATATCCACGTCCTTTCCCTCATCCACTAGGCAGGCCAGCTGGTCATAAAAGGAGATCAGGTTGGTCAAGCAGAACATGCCTTTCCTAAACCCATGTTGGCTGGGCCTGATCCCCTTGTTGTTCTGTATGTTCCAATGTGATGACTTCCAAGATAATCTGTTCCCTAACCTTCTCAGGCACCAAGGTCAGGATGACAGGTCTGTAATTCCACAGATTCTCCTTCTTGTACATGGGCATCATATTGGCTAACCTTCAGTCATCTGGGACCTGCCTGTTTAACCAGGATTGATGACAAATGATGGAGAGTGGCTTGGTGAGCTCCTCTGCCAGCTCCCTCAGCACCCTTGGATGAATCTCACCCAGCCCCATAAACTTATGAGTGTCTAAGTGGCACAGCAGGCCACTAACTACTTCCTCCTGGATTACAGGGGGTCTATTCTACCACCCTAGGGGGTCAGTTGCCATGATGGTAACTGATTGTACTGTTAACAAGTGAGGCAAAGAAGGTATCAAGTATCTTAGTCTTACCCTCATCCTTGGTGAGAGTGTCTCTCCTTGCATACAATAAAGGATGGAGATTTCCCACAGCCCTCCTTTTGTTGTTAGCGTATTTATAAAAACACTTTTTATTGTCATTCACAGTGTTGAATGAAAGCACACAGATTGAGTTCCATCTGAGCTTTTGCCTTTCTCATTTTCTCTCTACGTGATCTAACAACATCCTTGTACTTTTCCTGAGTTTCCTGCCCCATCTTCCAAAGGTCATAAACTCTGTTTGTTTCCCTGAGTTCCAGTAAAAGCTAATTGTTCAGCAAGGCCAGTCTTCTTCTCCAGTTTAAACTGGCTATCAGGAAAAATTCCTTGACCAAAAGGATCATTCCAAAAGCATTGGAACAGGCTACCAGGCAAATGGTGCAGTCACTACCCCTGGAAGAATTTAAAAGATGTGTAGGTGTGGCACTTCGGGACATAGTTTAGTGATGGGCTTGGCAGTGCTCTGTTGGACTTAATCTTAAAAGGTCTTTTCCAACCTAAATGATTCTGTGATTCTGTGATTCACTAATATGACATCGGCTCCACTTCTCAGTAGTTGATGCCACAAGAAATTAGGGTCCATGGTACAAAAGCTCCAGAAAATATCTTTCTTTCCCCATCTAGTAATGACCTGTCCTACTGAGGCTGATCATCAACCATTCACTGCAGAAATGAGGGGACATAAGTCACCCCAGAAGAAAGTTGGAAGTGGAAATGTATTATTGCATTTCTTTTTGTTTCCTTTTATCTCTCTTTTAGTTCATAAGTCTGAATATCCAAGCTATGCTAATGAAGTAAATTTGAATTGTCTGAGCAGCCTCTTTTGTTAATGACTTGTTAAAGAAAAGAGTTTGGCTGAGATGTAAGTTGATTAGCTCACTGGTAATTAACTGATATCCAGAAAAGTAAAAAAGGATTTTGTCAAGTAAATAATGACTAGATCTTTCCTTTCCTCCTCCTTCCTGCAGTAAATGAGAGAAATATAACATCACATAAGGATGATGTGCCTAATTTCCAGGCTAAGTAGAAAAACTTCCATATGCTTGGGGTAAATATACCATTTTCCTAGAGATCAAGAAAGAGAATAGCAGCTGCCTTTTCCACTGTCAGTGCAGTGCAACTGAAGATATTTTTTTTTAATTCTTTTAATTTTTGACATTTTAATATATCTGCATCTGCTTACCACTGAGACTGTTTGCTTGTTCCTACTGGTTTTCCCCTTTTACTTCAGAGGTTTTCAAGAGCAGCAATATGAGGAAATTGTTTTCCCTATCCATGAGACCAAGTGCCAAGCAGTACATAATTGGACGGACAGGGTTTTATAGAATGCAATACATCACCTTCCAGGTACAGACACTAATTGATTCATTATACAAAATACAGTCGACAAATGGTTTGTGGGTACTTTGTGCCCTAATCTGAAAGTTATAAGAAAAGGGGGAAACACTGGCAATAGCTAATTACTTTAAATCCATTCACACTGCAGTTTTGGGATAAAAAAAGCTTCAGCCCTTCTCCCTCACAGGCCACATTAGCCTGCCCTCCAGCCAGTTTCTTGCTTCTTCACAATTTTTCCTTCAAAATTTGCCTTAAGTAACCCTCATATCATTGGCAGTTCCATTCCTGCAGTAGATGGTCAATGGGCAGTTCTTGACAAGTCCACAACTGATCACAAGAGAGGTGGACTTTTTACAGGGGCATAGTGATAGGACAAGGGGGAACAGCTTTAAACTGAAGAGGACAGGGTTAGACATGTATTAGGAAGAAATTCTTTACTGTGAGGGTGGTGAGGCACAAATTGGCACAAGTTGTCCAGAGAAATTGTGGCAGCCCCAACCCTGGAAGTGTTCGAGGCTAGGATGGATGGGTCTTTAAGCAGCCTGGTCTAGTGGAAGGTGTCCCTGTCCACGTCAGGGACTAGATGATCTTTAAGGTCCTTCCAACCCAAACCATTCTATGATTTAATGATTCTATGGTCACACACTAAAAATGGTATGAGTGGGAAGGATGGATACACACCAGGAGTTAGCCCTTAAAATCAGTGATACCAGAAACTTTAGCAGCATGAATGTAGATGGGAGAAGGCCTCAGCTTGAAGAACTTTGGTTAGGCAGGTTATCAAACAGATATTGACACCCAAAAGCTTGCTATTCATGGCCCCCTGCCTGCACAAGGTAGCTACTATTACCAGGAGAGTCCTGCCTAATCCAACCCAAACCATTAAACAGTGTGAGGTCACAGAGTGTGGAGACTCCAAAATATTTCCTGTAGGGTTGAAAATGCGTCTGTTGTACAAAAAATCTCTTTCCTCCATGCCACAGCAATATCGTCATACTGTGTATAGATTTTTATTTTAACTGCAAGCTGCCAGTGCCCTCCCTTCTCTTCCCCAGAAGGAACTAATTTGCCCTAAGAACACATAACTTCAATGATTGGTATAATATTAAGAAGGAACAGGCTGTCCAGGGAAGTGGTGGAATTGCCATCTCTGGAAGTGTTAAAAAAAATGTGGATATGGCACTTGGGGTCATGGTTTAGTGGTGAATATGGTGTTGCTGGATTAAGTGGGACTCAATGATCTTAGAGGTCTTTTCCACCCTTAACAATTCCATGATTCTACGATTCTATGATCCTAAGTTAGACTGCTTCCCATAAACACCTCAATTCAAGCCAACTGAGGTTCAAGCAAGTCCAAGAGTCAATTAGCTATGTACCTTCCCTGGATGCTGTGAGTACAGAAAATCTAACAGGATCTTCATTGACTTCAAACCAGAATGGAGTGCTTTTCAGAAGAGAGTAAAGACAGGATTCATGACCTCACCCAACCTGATCCAGCTAAAAAACCCCAGACACCTACACTCAGTTCAGTTCATAGAATGATAAACATTTAGTGCTCTTGGACACAAAGCAGCTGAGCACCATATGGGGTATGACACTGGATTTAGGGAACTTCCAGTGATCCCAGAGCATCCTGCCTGGCCTTCAGCTGTTGCTCTGAAAGAACCTCCAATGACACAAGGTGCCAGCATTTAAGAAAGTGAACTGAGCCTTTAAGGCAAAATTCAAATTGAGATTAACACACAAGTACTGTTACAAAGTTCATGCAAGTCTCTTCATATTGAGCTCTGTGTATGTAAATCAGCAGGCAGAAAAACACAGCTTGTTGTGTTTTTTCTAAACAGAAAGCTGTTTACAAGTGTAAACAATGAATCCTTATGGCATTTGCTTTTGCCTTTTTAAAGCACTAGAAGAATTCCAAAGCACAAAGGCAGACAGATTCCCGGATTTCTTTGAAAGTCAATGAGGTTGAGGCACATACCATTTTGTGCCTCTGGAAATTCTCCCTCCCATGATAGATTTTCATTTGATGTTTCAGCTTAAACAGGTGTACATTTACCATAGACATTTTGCAGTTGATAAGTGCTCTTATTCACATATGATGGCAAATTAAGCTCAGATAGCTGGAGAAATTACTAGGCTGAGCTCTCTTTCCACACTTCTCCCAGTGTCAGCTGCTTCTCCCTTGAGAATGGCTGAATAGCACGTTTATCTCTACCCTTACCAATTTAAGCCCTACAATTTAGTGCAAACTGACATGAATTTTACTTCATACTAATACAATGGGTTGAAAGCTGCAGGTGCTTGGAGACACCTATGCAGGCTGTGTGCTTACAGGGCAGTAACCACTAGGTGCAGAGAAGCTTTAACTTAATCCACTGCTAAAAAAAGCAAACATTCTCATTTTGGTAAAGTGGGACCTGCTGTGGATGGTATCACCTGCCTCACTTCTTGGTTTTAAAGGTGTGGGGATACAACTTGATAGACCTGAGCAGATAGACTTGTGCTAGAAAAAAGATGGAGAGGAAAAATACCTCCCTAAAATCTGCTTTAGATTGGATATAGGACTGAACCATCCTCTGCCTGAGGGAATGTGCTGTCCCTAGCGGGTTGCACCTCCTTCCCTAAGTACCTGCCCTCGGCAGCCCCCGTTTCCATCAACGCTATTCGGGTGATTGTGTTCATATCTGAGCCCATCAGTGCAGGATGCCCAGAGCATCCACAGAGCTGCAATCTGTGATGCTGTCCTTCACTACCACAATCAGTTGCCAAAATAGCCTTGAGAATATGACTAAAACCAGTCATCTTACACTGGGGAAATTGTGAATATTTATACGGCTCTAGGACATGAGTCCCCTTGATGATGATTCACAAATGCCTGACTCCATTTCACTCCAGTGCAGATATTTCTGCTTTACCTGGTGATGAATGGGCAATCAGATCTGCTAAAGTCCACTGAAGTTGCTTTGAGCAGATCTTTCTCCACATCAGGAACAACTTCTCTTCTTCACTCATTCAGGTGACGATAAGTTCCTATTATATTTCTTCAGGCATAAATATCTTCATCCCAGCCTCAGCGCTCATGAAGCCTCAAACTTCAAGGCACATTACAAAAAGTCTGATTCAGCCCCTTATAATCCTATATTTAGCATCTTACTCATGCTATCTGCATATAAATTAGATGTCACACAGGATCGGGCTTGCAGAATCTAAAGGTGGTAATGACCTTTTTCTTTAACCAGTATGGACCAGACTATTCATAAAGCTGGCAATAATGACATTTTGAGCTGCAGTATTTAGAAACCAACATTATCATGGAAGTGAGACTTTAGAGCTGAAAGCTACAACTCAGGATTTCACACCTAGGATGATGCAAATACTATGACCCAATAAAAAATAATCCTAAAAGAGAGACAGGTTCATAAGATGACCAGAAGGCTGGAGGACAGCTATGGAGACAGGCTGAGAGAGTTGGGTCTATTCAGATGAGAGAAGGCTCCAAGGAGACAACAGAGCCACTTTCAGTAACTAAAGAGGTTACAAGAGAGCTGGAGAGGGACTTTGGGTAGGGGTATGGAGTGACAGGACAAGGGGGAATGACTTCATTAGATATCAGGAATAAAGTCTTAATTTTGAGGGTGATAAAGAACTGGCATAGGTTGGCCTGAGAAGCTGTGACTGCCCCATCCCTGGAAGTGTTCAAGGCCAGGTCGGATGGGGCTTTGAGCACCCGGTCTAATGGAAGGTGTCCCTGCCCATGGTAGGGCAGTTGGAAATAGATGGTCTTTAAGGTCCTTCCAACTCAAACCATTCTCTGATAATTACTGTAATGTTTGTACAGGCATTTTGTAGACCAAAATTCAGCTTTATTTTTGGGACTGATATCTTTATTTTAACATTATTAGAACCAAGCAGTGAAAGTATCTTCAAGATTTCATGTCAGTTTTATCTGCCCCTTTGCGTACATACACTGATGAGAAGAAATAAGTACAATCTTCTCCAATATATGTTGCCATAACAAGTTATAATCAATCTGCTTATTAAGTCTCATTTTATGCAGAAGTGGAACAACCACCATCACAAGCCACAATAAAGTGTTTGCATAGAGCAGAGAGAGATAGAAATTTATTCCCTGAATTTCACTGATCACAAAGAGAATAAGCTGAACATGCACCATTTTTGAACAGCAGTCCTTTCCCATTCCCAAGCAAAATACTATTGGATTCACACACTAAATTAACAGGACATATCCCTTTAGTGGTGTAAACTGACATGACCCAATTAACCACCGATCAGTTAACCCACGAGGCTTCAGAGAAACATAAAACTGTATGGAAAGATGCTCCTTTGCCACAGGCAAGCTGAGGCCACAGGAAACTAATCCATTGGGATGACAAATACATTTTTAGTAATACTAAAAATAAGCATTTCAGGAGCTCTATGTTTGGTTTTTTTTTTATTTCAGAAACAAGACATTCCCTCCATAGGTTGTACAGATAGACAAAGAAAATCTAACACCTGAACAAAGGTAGGTTTGACCCTTTAATCAGAGAGATCACATTTAGATTCAAATAACTTCAGGCTGTCACATTATATCCAGTGCACTAATGGACATAATAATGCATAGCTCAAGGTTACAGAGGAAAAGTAATGTTTTTAATATGTATTATTGTAACAGCTGAAACAAAGTTGGTTTTGTGACAGATGAATTTACCTCCACAAAACATTTTCAGGCTGATACAATCTTTCATTAATTTATCTTGTCCACTTTTAAAGCCAGTTTCATGCCTGACTTCTGTTTCTATTGTGGTGACAAATCTCATGGCCCACATGCACACGATGAGAAAAGAAACAAGCATCAATATTCTTAATTATTTATTTAAAGATGACTGTAATTCAATATTACAAAAGTAGCCTGTTTTTTTCCCCATATTGTTCCCATTTTTCTTCCTGGTGAGCAAATATTTATTAGTTAATATTTAAGATATTTCATAGTTCTTTCCTTAGTTTCTGAACAACTACAATTTCAAACCTTGAATTATTTTTCTGTTAAGAACTTCTAATGTTAAAATAGCTTACCATGATAACAAAAGATAGATCAGAGCCCTACAAACTTCCTTACTATATAAACAGAACCTTCAAAAGTCCAAAAAGCTAAAGTGCATCGAACAGGCCAGAATCCTCTTCATTGTTTACAGCTAGTTTTGTGCATCTGGATCATTCTGGTACCCTTCCTGACCTCAGTCTTGAAACTTTAAATCTGAGGAGGATAATCTAGGTCTAAAAAATATATAAAGACGGGTTTGCATATAAAAATCCACAGTGATTTGGTGCTGTTTTGACAATTTAAATGTATTGTCATTGACATCACTAAAATAAATTTTGTCTTAAAGGCTTTGTAATAGTATGAAAAATAGTATGAAAATATAGGTTAAATACATCTCTGATGCTGAAAGCAGTTATATACAAACTGAACTGCAGAAGGCAGGCAAATCTTCATGATAGATGTGTACATTCTGAAACGTCAGCATTTAAGCTAGGAAAGATCTGTGTTTAGACTGGAATTTTTTAGCTTACAGAAGGGCAGATGAGATGAAATAAGATGTGGGAAAAGAGGTGTGTTTATATGCAGGTATAATAAATTCTGCTGACCAGCAGGGTGTAAACACTGTGTACGGCCCCCAAGGTCTGCTCAAAGCTTCTCACCAAGTTTTTGGACCATATTCTGAAACATAAAAAACACACAGTATTATGAGACCTTTACTTGTGCACTTTATTCTTTTCCGACGTGTTTCAAGTCTTGCTCTTTTCAGATTCTACTTGCCTCTGGATACCAACTCTGCTTGAAAAGCACTTTGCTTATTATTGGAGTAAGTATAGTATGCATAGTAAGCAGTGAGGAAACTAAATAAGGCATCAGATGAGAGGAAAACCCCCATGTAGTAGGCAGTGCTATAAAAAAACTCCTTTCTCCTCCCGGCCCACAAGTACGGGGAACATTTGCCTCTTCATTGCCTTCAGGAAGAAATTCTTTACTGTTAAGGTGGTGAGGCACTGGCACAGGTTGCCAAGAGCTGTGGATGCTCCATCCCTGGAAGTGTTCAAGGCCAGGAAGAATGGGGCTCTGAGCAACCTGGTCTAGTGGAAGGTGTCCCTGCCCATGGCAGAGGGTTGGAACTACATGGTCTTTAAGGTTCCTTCCAACCCAAACCACCCCACGATTCTGTGGATCTGGGTTTTAACAACATGAAGGCAGCAAGCTGCATCGCACTACAAACCCTCCCTGAAATCTACAAGGAAAACCGGTGCGGAACGCTGAGGGAGGAAACCTCCTCACTACTCCAAAGCCGGCTTGAAAAGTAGGTGGGAAGGGCGCCGTCACGTTGCCCGTCCCGCCCCACCCCTGAGAGCCGAGCACGTCCCACACCGATGTTTCCCCACAGGCGTTCCCTAAGTCCCTCTTCTTCACCACAAGGCTCTTCTCTCCCGCGCGTTGCCCCCCGCCCACAGGCCGCAGCTCGTCGCCATGGCGACCCGCGGCTCCTCCCCCGGCCGGGCGGGCCCAGCACCGGCCCCCGCCCTCTCTACCTCCCTCCCTCCCACCGCAGCCGCCGCACTCCGGGCCCGGCGCCCTTCTCCCTCCGGGTCCCTTGTCCTCCGGCTCCGCTCTAGCCTGAAGCGGGCGCCGCGATGGCTCCGGCCGCCGACCGGGAGGGTTACTGGGGCCCGCCGACCTCCACCTTGGAGTGGTGCGAGGAGAACTACGCCGTCTCCTACTACATCGCCGAGTTCTGTGAGTGGCAGCTCCTGCCCCGGGGGCCGCGTCCCGCTGCCGCCCTCCGTGCCCTCACCCCGCGGCGAGAGAATCCCCCCTCCTCCCTGGCCCCTCTTCCCTGCGGGATGGCGGTACCCCTGCCCCTCATCTAGCTCTGGTGGGTGGAAGTGGGTGTTTCCTGTCGCCTTCCCCCGCAAACCCATAAGGAGGGGGTGGAGTAGCCCCTCTCTCCCCAGCGTGTTGTTTGGTCCCCCGTGCGAAGCGTGTCCCTGCGGCCTGTGTCCGAGGAGGGCGGGAGAAGGGGTGTGCGGGGCCCTGCGGGGGTGGCGGTGACGGGGCGGCCGGTGAGGTGGGTCCGGGGGGTGTCACGGGGGCTGGGGGGCGTGTGTGGCACCGCACGGGTGGGTGAAGGGTGGGGAGTTTCACTGGGATCGTGCTTGGGGTGCCGCGCTGTGACGCCGCACGGGTCCGCAGCTCTGCTCCCCTTGAGGAGGGAGCATCTGCCCAGGCCGGACAGTCAAACCACGTGAAACTATTCGGGGAGAGAAAAGGTATCTTTATATGGAAGACATCTTCATCGAGGGGAGACACCTTCCCCCAGCTGGTTTTTTGATGGGTAGTGACCATTGTCAATCAAGTTGCTCTGTTGCAGGTGGTGGGAGTTAGAACAGGTCAGAGGGTGGCTCTGTTGCAGGTGGTCGTCTTTTAGGATAGAGCAGTGGCAAGAGACCAGGCCATTGCTTTGATCTCAAAACTCTGTTGTTCAGAAACACTCAGGAATTTAGCTATATTAAATCATGTTTTAGAGAAAGAAGAAGGTGCTTTGACTACAGGGTCATCCAGTAGGTACTTGAGAAAGGGGTGTCTTGTGACAGCTAGTAAAAGATCAAGCTGTCACTGAGGTTTTGTTTAAAAGTTAAATATTTCTGTATCCTTGGCAATGACTTTAAAGGGTGTAGTAGTTATAATTATGTGCTGCCACTTGACACATGCCCTGTACTACGAAAAACTTTCACACCTATAATGTAGGCAGCTGCTCTTGAAGTGCCAAGAGCTCTGGAAAAATAGTACTGAAGTGACCAGGCTCACCTCCCCTGAAGTGCTTGGAGTGGGGAATCCAAGGACGCTTTTCACATAGCTGGGATGTTTCAGCAGCACTTTGGAAGAACTTGGCATGCAGGAGATGGAAGGTTCTGGGTGTCCATGCCAGGCTGTGACTCGTGGTTGCAAACACTGGCATGGGTAAGGAACCAAAATGAATAGTTGTGAAAGAGGTTTCAGAGTGTGGGAATAGGAAGGAGAACAGGATCTGAAATGAACAACAGTAGCATAGGCAGCATAGAAACTCAGAGGAAAAAGGAAGTTGGTGTGTAGATTAATGGCTGAGAAGAGGCAGGGTGGCTGAAAAGGGAACAAAATGAAATATTCTCAAAATGGAGCAAACCTAGAAGTTTTTAAATAGAATGAGACTTTTGCAGAGTGTGTATTTTTATGTTTTCCTCATGGTAAAGCATAATTTGTGAGATAATTCTTATAGGGAAGAGGAAGTTCTGTTGCTTCACCCATATAAAAGTAAATTTGACTAGCACGTAAATTTTTTGAATAATGCCTGCATCGTTGGCCTTGTGAAATGATACTTTTTGTCCACTTCTATATTGAGAAGAAAGAAGATGAGGACAAGATTAATGGTGGGAGGTGGAAAGGCTTGTGTTCTGAAGAAAAGGGAGTAATTATAGAAGATCTGGTCCATCCTTTCAGTTTTGGTGTTTCAGACTGCAGTTTGTTGGTCTGCCAATTGCACTGAAAAAACTTTGTAAAAGGGCTGTGCTGTAAATTAAAGCATTTAAGTCATCTGAGTTAAAAATGCATAACAGTAAGTAAGCCCACTTTGGTTTAGGGTTAGTTTAACAGTAGCTGATTTCAGTAGAGATGTCAAGAGGGTTTAGATTTTCTTCAGCAGTAATCCTCTAACAGTGCTTTCAGGGTCTGAGTTAAAAATTGTTTTGTTGTTTTTTCTTTTTTTTTTTTGTCATGATATGAACCCACTACATTTAAATCTTGGGCAGCTAAATTGGTTAACAATTTATCTTTCATAAAACACCTAAGGGGTCTTTCCCAGCTTTCTCTGAAACACTTAATGTGAAGCTGATTACTTTGAAAAATCAGAGTTACCTTGAAATCTGGTTGTTTTAGCGGAAGAACTGAGAGTAGATTTGAGGTCTCTGTGGCCCAGTGGTCTTCTGTCAGTTGCTGTGCCATTATGGCCTTCATATTTTATTAAAAAAATTCTAATTCAGTGAGTAAATGTATCCAAAAGTACAAAAATATATTTCTCATAGCTTGTTTGTTAAATGCTGCCTTACAGAAGAGTGAAAATCTGTTTCTGACTTAGTACCACTCAGTTAAAGCTGATGGTATTTAAAGATTTTGCATTAGATGTTTGTTGTAAATAATTTAAAAGAAACTATGAGAGGCCCAAAGCTTGAAGAATACTGGCATGTCCAAATATTGTTTTCCTTCGGTTGCACGCTGAAGAGCCAAACTGAAAGATTGTTGTGCAAGTTACATCTTTGTGTTATTTAGCAATTTGGTTTTAATATATGCTACTTTTAGTACAAATTGCTACAGTGTGTTCCAAAAGACCACATGCAGTTCTTTGCCATTCACTCCTTAAATAACTCCTGTAGATGGTGGCAGCCAATCAGTTGTGCATAAGCAGAGATGTGGAAGTGAGGTGAGGTGATGTTGTAGCACTGCATATTTGCATTCTCTTGATGTACCCCAAACACAATGACCTGTATTCAAAATTTCGTTTTTTTAATAATGAAAAATGCCTTTTTTTTTGGCCGTTCTGAGTCTGTGTCTAACCAGTTTTCCTCCCCTGTGGAGGTGGATGACTAACTGCTCTACAGCCTTCTGTAGAATATTAAACCAATTGAAATTGAAAACCAGCTGAAAAGAAATTTTTGAGCTTAACTATCACAGAATCACAAAATTAACTAGGTTGGGAAAGACCTTTGAGATCATCAAGTTCAACTGTGCTAAGCCCTAAAATGACTCTTGTATCCTTTACTGATCAAACCTATTGTATGGTGTAAAAATCCCTTTTTCAGGGCTTCTCAGGACTGCTAGAGGGCAACTAGTAGAGATGCTCTCTTTTTTTTCTTTTTTTAACTGATCTTCTCCAGGTTCCAGTGCTCGAATATTGAATTACTCAAACTCCTGTAAACTAAATTAAGAAAAAGATAAAAATAAAGGATAAAACCACCCTTCTCCCACACAAGTAAACAGAACAAGGGCAAATGTAAGTTCTGTCCTTTAACACTTAGTGCTCAAATGTTCCAATTTACTCCTTATTTTAACAAGGTTGATGTTTCAGGTCAGTTTAGCTGTTGTAGCATTAAGGTTTGGAGGTCTGTTGTGATGTCAATGTCTATGTGACAAGTGCCTTACCCTTCTTGCATTCATTGTTATCCCTGCACTAAGAGTTTGTCTTGTAGAATACAATGCCTAAATAAAACTAATCTTCAGGATTTCCTTTGCTGAAAACATGTATAGTAGCATCAATTTAAACAAATACTTTAAATTCAAAGGAGCCCTGTGTGGTTCTTGAGTGCTTATAATTCTCGGTCAGGGAAATCATGGGGCAAATTTGTTGTTATCAATAGAGCTCTGTGTTTCAGTTTGGATCAAACTTGAGTAATGTTTGAGTAATGTTGTGTGAAATACTGCCTTGAGCTATCATTGTCCATGAGAAATATGCATCATCTAAAACATGACTGGTTTTGAGAGAGTATATCCTTATGCTGGCATTTACAGCAGCAAGCATTTAGATTAATGCTTTGGGCTTCTCAAGGAATTGATGAAATAATTTCTTTCTTGGCTTCTGGTCCTGTCTCAGTATGTGCTGATGCCTCCACATAAGAAAAGATTTTTTTATTATTGTGATTACCGAAGTTAAATCATTGCTTTTTGTTTTCATTAGAGATCTGGTGAGCAAATACTTGTAACTGGGCTTTCCTCATGGGAGTCTTTATTTAGGAAAAAACCCACCCAAATCATGAGAATCTGCTCATGTTTCTAGCTGCTCTTCCTTAAATCCTTTCAATCTTTGCTTCACACAAGAGATAAGAGATTGAGATAAGATGACTGTTACTTATGATATGAAATACCTCATTATCTCACATCTTGGATGGCACAGACTTCCATCCAAGCATTTTCTACGTTGTGAACTGTGACACAAAAGTACTGTTGTTTATTTTTAGGCATTGCTCAAAAAAGACAGCTGCCAAAGATGCACAAATCTGTTTTACATGGGGATTGTTACTGTAGAACTTAACAACTTGTGAAATTTACTTAAACTTAGAATAACGTCATTAGTACTGATTTTTTTCTGCCATGTATGGACTGTCACTTTTTGCTCTTGGGTATCCTGCTGTATTTTGCCTTTTTTTGCCAGAGGCTTTTGAATCAAAGGAATAGATTACACAGCACACACTGTATAGCAAAAGCACACTTTTATTGGTGCCAGGAGCATATATGGGTTAGCACCTCCATGTATGTGTCCTATGAACTACAAACTTTGGGGGGGTTAAATACAGTTTTTCTTTGGGTGTATATTCAGATCAGCTATTTATCTATAGATCACAACTTGAGAATTGAGAGATTTTACATAACTTACCTTAGGTTACACGTATGTGGATTAATATAAATATACATCACACAAACGAGTTTGTTATATCCCATTATTCTATATGCTTAGTTGCTTTGTCTAGTGCATACTTAATTCCTTTACTAGTGATTATGTTACAGCAAATATTAGCATATTCTACTTTTGTGTTTCTGGAACAGTTGCAGATGAGCATAGTGGGCTACTCCCATTGTTATCTGTCTGGCCAGTATGGATGGTTCCCTATTTGCAAAGTAGCTACAGTCTGGTCTCATGAGTTTTGCAAACTTGCACTTATGCTAAGTTAGGCCTATTTGGAAGTCTTTAAGCTTATGTTTCACTTTGGAAAGCAGCCAGAGAATGTTAGGCTATGGACTGTCCATATGAGTTAAAAAAAAAAAAATGAAGCCAACTGTACCTTCGAGACCTCTGCCTTTTCTTTCAGTAATAAAGTGGCAGGTGAAGGAAGGAAGCATCATCGGGTTTAGTTGTGTGTGATCAGCTCAACTGCCTGGCTGAGACTGAGTGATTTAAAGGTGACATGACACAGATGAGTTCTGCAGTGTGATTTAAGACTGGACAATGTCACAGGCTCATAGGCTTTAAGACATAAAGGGATTCAAGTGTGTAAATTTAATGACCTAATTGAAGGAAGCCACATCAGAAGTTTCCTCTGGAAATTTATCAGGCTTCTCAAGGGAGCTCCATCATCTGAGGGGACAATGCAGGCAAAAAGGTAAAGGAAACATTAAACTAATTGGTGGTGAGTGTGAAGTCAAGTGCCAGCTGTGGGATGCATTTTAGGATGAACACTTCTAGCTTGGTTTTTGTGCTGCGGACAGAAATAAGTGGAAAGAGGAGTTCCTTCCTTCAAAGAATGAAACAACAGAACTAAAATCATAAGCCAGATGGATGGTCTCTGCTGTCGTGCTTTCTTATTTCTTGAATTATTTTAAATGTTTTTAAGTCAGTGGCAAATACTGTTGCATTAATTTAGTTCCTTTCCCAGGTTGTAAATATATATACTTAAGCCTGAAGATAATCTCATCCCACTGTTTCAATGCATTTTACCACAACTAATGATTTATATATTATTCTTAATCCTTCCTCTTTTTTTGTCTTTTTGTCACTTTCTAATCCGTGATGCAATTCTACCATTTGTCTTGTGACAGCTTACTTTCCTGTTTTCCCAAGAGCTTTCCTTGAAATACAGGGTCAGGGGCTCTTGGAAAGTTGATTTGTCCAATCATCAGTTCTCATTTATCCATCACATTATGGATATGCTTAAAAGTTGGCAGATGCTGTGCTAATGGACCACATGTGTGTTTAGCTACTAATAGTTATGTAGTCATTAAATGACAATAAAATTCTTAAATATGGTTTAACAAAGCATTTGATTACTCTATAATTAGTGATTCATATTCAGTACGTGTACAGCTGGCAGTTGGACATCTGCCACTCCAAATGGTAACAGAGCAGTGACATTTGTACAGTTTAATTTTTCTTATGTACAAACTAAGGGAAACAGGTTTATGAACTTTGAGCATTTACATTTGTAGCTAGAAATAGGAAGACTAGTGTAAAATAAATTACGATAAAGGAACACTGCTGGCTTTTAAATTACTTTAAATGAACTTTTAGTCACAGATTAGAAATGACTGTTGTTGTAATTGAAAGACAAAAATGTCTTTAGTCTGGGGGTTTTTTGTGTCTTTGTATGTGTGTGAAACTGCTACTTACATTTTGCATTTTCCATATTTGCTGGAGCCTTTCACAGATAGGGAAAGATGGGGATTTACAAACAAAAGAGATTTAATAATCATTGCAGAATTGTTCAAAAGAAGTCTGGAAATTGTCTCAGTATATGGTCATTTTATCTTGCAACACATGCAAGTGCTCACACACTTGACTGTTTCTCTGACTATCTTGAGGATCATGGAAAGGTTTGTGGCTCCTGAAAGGTTAAGAAAATGCAAAGACTTCTTTTAATTAAAAATATGTATCAAAAATGATGTTAATAAGCTAGAGTGGAACCCACTTACAAGTGGTTATCAAGGAAAAGCTACCTACATTAGGTTGCTCTTTCAAGGAGTGGGGCTCTATACACCTGCCTCATTAATTACAGATATTTTGCAGTCCATTAGCAGAGAGGCTGAGCTGCTGCATGAATTAAAGGTGCTTGGTTATTCTGTGGTTATGGAAGTACTACAAAGGTGTCGAGGAGAAAGAAATTTATAGAGAAGGCTATAACTGGGGAAAAAAAAGCCAAACCAGAGCAGCACTTCTTTAATGTCAATCTTTGACCTTTAATGATCTGAATATCCTCATATAGGCAAGCTCTGGGTAGTCTTTTGCTGGGCATTGTTTAGATTTAAGGTTTCAGGCAGAGGCCTTTTTGCGCGCTTGAAGATGCGATTATAAAACATTTGGAGTTTTTGTGCTAGCTCAAAAACCTGTGTTTAATCAGGATAATTTTTTTTTGTTTATAAAAGTTAATTTCCTTGAAGAAATACACTGCATGTTTGCTGTGATCAGTGACTGAAAAACTGACTCTTGGAAGTGATCAATGCAGTCAGCACCTGCAGGATCATTACCTCCTTTGCAGACAGGTCCATCATCCACTATCAGTGTCTCTGGAGTTTGGGAGGCAGAAGTAGTCCTTTCTAGCAATCCTGGTGCAGGGATGCACACTTTGTGCCTTCCCTTCCCCCAGTCTTACAAGGTTCCTCTTCAGTTCTTTGCCTTTCCAGCAACTGGTGACTCAACTTGCCTTGCACATTGTAGAGCTTTCCTGAAGGAAATTCCAAACTTTATTTCAAAAATGAGATAAGTGTCCAGCAGTGTGTCAATTTCCCAGCTGTGTCCTGGGGCTCTATTTTATTTTATGTGGTTTTGCATTATTCCTTCGTTCCTTTGGACTTGTTTTTCAAATCCTGTGTCCTTGAAGTGACCCTGGAGTAATCTGTGCAGAGTGTGTGTTTCTTAAAGAATCTCCTGCTGGATTCGCAACCATGAGGATATTTTCCCTCTGTAGCCTAGTCCAGGTAGCATTGTTGTGACTCTCTTCCCTAACCAGAGGAACCGAAGAAAGCAACAAGAGTGTTGACTGATATTCAGCAGAGCAAGGTTCAGGACCTTAGTTTGAGACTTGCCTTTTAGGTTTGAGAAGGCAAGATTTGGACTTCATCAGACAGGAAAGCAGAC
The DNA here is from genome assembly GCA_013390005.1 of Calyptomena viridis. NCBI lineage: Eukaryota > Metazoa > Chordata > Aves > Passeriformes > Eurylaimidae > Calyptomena > Calyptomena viridis. Next base: position 32,691 of record WEIV01027819.1, on the reverse strand, counting down.
AAGCAGAATTAGGAAAACACATGGTGTTAGGAGTGAGCTGAACATCTGCCTCTACCTAAAGCACAAGGTGAGTGAAGCCAGGGCACTGTATAAGTCATACTAGCCAGGCTTCCTCCATTTCTCTTTCACATTTGCTGTTCTGTAAGTCCTGGGTGTATGGCAGAGGACACCAGAGTATGTTCGTATGCATTTCAATTAGTAGGATTTCAAGGTGTAAATTTTGTGGTCATAAAACATGACCCTAGAAGCTCTCTGATTTACACAGTGCTTTACTGAGGTCATTATTTGCAGTGGAAGCTTAAGATGCCACTACCCTGTACGCTGGATTTTTAGTAATTGCTAATTCCAATTGGATAAGGATTTTCATTTGGACAAGAACCAGGGTCTAGGAATTAGATGCAGTACTAGCTCAAAGAAGTCTTGTAGAGCACTGATCATTAAAATTAGTCTGGACTCTATCAATCTTGATACAGAGTATTTCTGTGTTAGATCCATCATTTGTTCATCAGGTTTTCTTAATCTTCCGTAGTCACAACACCACCATTTGTTTGTTTGAGCAAAGACCAGCTTCACGATTGGAAAGCATACTACTGTGATCCCTTCTAATGGGTATTTCAAGCTTACAATGAGGAAAACCAGGGATAACCGAAAAAGTAAAATTATTTGCATGTCTTTAAGAAAGAGAACCTGCAGATCTGGCTTTCTCTGAAGTCAAATGGGTCATCTACAATAGGGAGCCAAAATGACCAACAGAACTGATTTTGTAAATCACAGAGTGGAATTCACATTTCTTCTAGGTAAAATGGGTGTATCTTTCCTCTGCCAGTACTTAGCCTTTCTTACATAGCAAACCTTCTTATGTTTGTGTGATTCTCATTACAGGTTTGCTTGATCTTGGAGGGAGTTCCCTGTGCTGCTCTCCTGCCAGAGACTGCCAGGTCTGGTGCTGGCCCCAGACTGCAGCAGACAAGCTGCTCTGAAGGAGAGATGCAGGGTATCTTTCTACAGGTATTCCTGCATTCCTCCCACAGTATACAGATGGGGGTTTTTTGTTGTTTCAATTCTTACAGACTTAAGAAAAAAACCATAAATATATAAACTCAGAGTTGGTCCAGGTAATGTTTTGTTCATGATGAAAACTGAAGTTTTTATCTTTTTTCTCAAGTCTTTTTCACAGTTTTGGAAATTACCCAAATAAGCAGAGAGAGCTAACAGTATGCAATGTGCTGACCAGTGTGTGTGAGTCCTGTGTGTGTAAACTGCCTGGAAAATTGGAGAAGCAAAACTTTTTGCTTTGTTTTTTCAATCTAGTAACAGAAATTTAGAAACAAGGTTGGCAATGCATTTCTTTTCATAGCACCCTGTACCTGCAGATCTGGCTTCTGCAGATGGGTATGGTTTAGTGCCATTTCCATAAAGCTGCAGCAGTATGGAAGTTCATGGCTTTCTTTAGAAGTAGCAGAGTGTAAATCAGTTTGTGTCGCTTGTGCCTCTTTTGAGCTGGGGATTGCAGTGTCTCTATAAGAATCAGTTCAATTGAATTGTGTAAATGCCTTGGTAAGCAGCAGAGAAGTGCACTGTGGTAGTGAAATCATACAGCAGATGTTGTTTTCGTTCACTTAAACAAACTGCTATGGCTTTGTGATCTGTGATATCACAGTTGCTTTTCACTTAGAGATTTGGTGGCTGTTAAATCTTTTGAGACCCAAGTTTTATATTCCTGAGAGGCTGCTCAGAATATATTTTTCAACACAATGTCTAACATCAGCACAGTACTCAAATGCTCAAATTCTTGAGTCCATTGCAGTTTAATTTTTTGTGTCCTTTTTTCTATGTGGCAGAGAAATATCTTAAAGCTATTTCCGTTTCTTAAACACACTTCCTTCCGGTCTCTTCTGTTCTTTTTCCTGCTTTTAAAGTTCCATGCTGATTTCCACTTGGCTTTTGTATTATTGGGGTTTTTTTCTGCCTTTGTCTCAGATGTTTCCTCTGAAAGTTTTCTTCTGCCAGTCTTTGGGCCACCATTTGTACTGAGAACTTGGTTAATTTGTATATGGTTTTCAACTATTTTGTATCATTATTCGGTAAAACCGACTTCTACCCAAATGCTTGCCACCCACCCTATGAACTCTTATTGTGTAGGTACTGTATTAAGTTATCACAAAAATTCAGTATTTAAAACTTGAACCTTCAATGTGTTTTATCTCTTCCTCTTTTTTTCATTTAGATTGTGGGATACTTAAGATATGGACTTTGATCTTACTGTCTTTGTGGAGAAGCTGCTTCATTTTCCCTCTAGATAAATAGCTTTTGCCAAGGTTTGTAGGCAGATAGATGACTGCCAATTTTTTCCTTTCATTTTTCAAGCAAGAACAAGAAACTTGTCTTGGAATTACAATTGGACAGTGACTAAAGAGTACAGTTAGAGTTAGAAGTTGTAGACTAGGGGCGACAACCTTTGGCTCTTGGGTTAGTGAAATAATTGGATACTGTTGAAAGTTCTTGCTGTAGGTTTTTATGTTATCTGGAAAAGGTTATGAAGACTTTAGAGAAAAGAAGTACCTATGTAAAAGAGATAAATTTAGGTATTTAGGAGTGAAGAGGATAACTCCAAGTCATTTCTGAGATCAGTTGCCTTTCTTTTATCACCTGTTCCATGTAGCCTTAGGATTTGTCATTTAAGGCAGCTTTGCAAAAATAAAAGATAGTTACAGAAGGGATTTTTTATTAATACTGATGATAAGAGGGCTAATATCACCAATCAGTATTTGAGTGGTTGCTGAGTAGTTTTATTATCTCCATGTGCTCTTCTACGTTTGTCACGTAGCATCTCACCTTTAATTTCCTACCATCCAAGTAGGGCAAAATGCAAAAGAATAGCATGAGTCATTAGTAGGAGAGTCTTTAATTGTTCTGGACACCCATGGGAAATCCACACTGAAAACAAGAAAGAGAGGAAAGCAAGAGATTTTGCATTTTGAAGAAAATTTTCTTATTTTCTTTCTTATTTCTTATTTGAAGCTGAAGCTTCAAATGCCTGGACACATTATCAAATACTGGCACACATTATTCCCTGCTGTTCACTATCCAGTAAACGTATTGGGCCCCCCCTAAGGCTCAGCTCACATTTTCTGCATAGTGCCTGTAAGAGCCCCACCAGAGCCTCTGAGCTGATACCCATAGGTTCTGTGCCTCAAGGCACTCTCTGTAGTGAGGATGGACACATACTGGGCTGCATGTACTTGGTAGCTCAAAGCTGTGCTTTCTGCTCTGGACAGACCCGTAGAGAACTTGGTGCAGACACTGAACGTGAAGCCAGGATGCTGACACCAGCATAGAAGAAGAAAAGTTTGAAGGGGTTAAGAATGACAAAAATTAAATGGATGATCACTGTAACATCATATTGATTGCTGCTTAATTTTAACAGAAGAGAGTAAGCTTCCCCATCTCAGTTGTTTTCTTCCAGCCTGACATCATCAATCTGCCTTAAAATAACATTTAAGATATGTTTTATTTTGTTTTCCAGTAAAGACTATAATAGAAGCAAATCTGCCCTTCAGCAACAACCTTATTGCATGTAATATTCTAACTTTACATCATCTCAGCCTAATCTCTTTAGACTTTGATTGCATTTTTCAGCTGTAAGCACTTGCTTTTAGGGAGCTTTCTAGATTGGTATTTCAAATGATCTGCCTATGTCAACTGATTTTATTCTAAATTTGCTTTCAAAATCCTTCCAGGTGTACTTCAAAGTAATTGGTCTGCTTGCTTTCATCTTAGATGCATATTTATTATGCCTTCTATTATGCCTTCTTTTCCATGTAGCTTTCAGTACTCTAGGAAAGAAATATTAAAATATTTCAGGGAGACATATCAGCTAGCTTTAAGACAAGCTTATTCCTTGTATAGCAGTCAATTGTGGATATCTTGCTTTGAGAGTAAAATGTCCTGTAAAGAAGCAGTGTACTGCTCTTTTGCTCTATTTGCTCAGGCTGCTTTCTACAGTCTCAAAAAAATGGTCAGTGATAGCATTTTTGTTATATCCTTAAACACTGCTATTTTTCATATAATGCTCCCTTCAAAATGTAAAAGCCAGTTATTAATGCCCCAGAATGCCCTGCACTGGTGCCAGGCACAGGTGTAATAGACACAGTGCTACAGTAAGATAATTTCAAAAGGGAGGAACATGGCTTTTTAATTTAGATGTTGTAGCTATCTTTATTCTGGCCTCTCACCTCAGAATATTTTCCTTGCAATTGCTTTCATAATTATCTGTTAAATTTCACAGTTGTCCTCCGTTTTTAATCTGACCTTTGAATGCTCTTCCAGGCAACAGCTGATCTCAGACTTCACTCATGAAAAGCTTTAAGGCAGATCTCTCTGAAAAAAAATTAGCGGTAATTCTTCCTCTCAAAAAACATCAATACAAGTTCTGGGTATTTAGATGCTTTTTCTTCATTTGTGATGGCCTTTAAGAATTCCAGGAGGAGAAAGAGGACTCCATTGTGTAAAAATGAGAATTGGTAACAAAAGCATTGTTTCTGGCAAGTACCCAGTTCTTAACTCTGACGTACTTTCTACTTTGAAACTTTATTTAGGAGAGGTGATGTGGTAAACTCATTCATTTTTACTGTGGCAGGTAAGAATGCTCTAGTGGCTAGAGGAACACTTTGGTGTTTGCAGGTCCTGATTTCAGTTTTATGCAATTTTCTTTGTGCCTTGGGCACCCTCATCTAGCCTGTTGTCTCCTTGCAAGGATCTGGAGAGGAAGTGCTGAAGACTAGGGTTGCTTAGACCCTGCAGTAAAGGGAACTAAATAGGTAAGCAAAGTGTTTTGGATTTGAGGGGAAAGAGCAAAATCTTGTTCAGCTCAGCAATGAATGTTTCGCCATCTAAATTTAAATCTGCATTATAAACACAAATGTTGTATTTCTGGGATTGCAAGTGTTTCTTCAAGGATATCCGTTTCTTATGGAGAAACAAGTGGAGCTTTAGAAAGTGTATTTGTGTAGCATTAGCTTTCACTCATTTATTTTTACTGTAATATACGTAAGAAGCAAGATCAGTATTAGTAAAGTCTTGTGTTAGGTTCTAATTTTCGAATGTCTACTACACAGTAGCAAAGCACTTTGCAGAGATGAGAGTGAGGAAAAGGATAGCTTCATTGTAACCTAGGGCAATTCAGAAGCAGTTTGTTCCAAGTGCTTTTGTAAGACGTGAATTCCAAAGAAGCTTCTGCATAAGAAAATACACCCACGCTTTACAGGTTTGAACTGAGATTACTTGTGTGTGCTTTGTTAGTCAGCAGTGTCGAGAGCTTTTTCTTCTAATTACCGTTTGATTGTTTCAAAGAACACAAATATAACCTGAAATACTGTAATCAGAGTAAAACCATCTACAAAAATATTAGCTGAACTAATATGATGAATGCAGAGGGAATGAATTCTGCAGTTTGAATATAAAATGTGTAAGGCCATAAATCAGAACATATCACTAGACACAGCATGTTGGAACTGCTTATAAATGCACACTGGGAATAAAAATCAAATCGTGTTGTTAATAATTAATTTTTTTTTCTAAAATTGCCTCGTTACCCCTCCCCAACCCAACAAATCACTGAAATGGTTTACCTGTTCAGAAGGATTAGTGTACATTTACATATCCTGGAGAAATGGAGGACCAGCAAGGCAGAAGCACCCTAGAAGATGCAGGATGGCTGCCTTGCATGCTGAATTTAAACACTAAGACCTTCCACTTGGCCATCAACTCTGCAGCAGCAGTGCTGCCCTCAGTTTTTTTGGCCTTGTCCCAATGCTTGGAGTTACTGAAAGCAGCGCTGTGCTGTGGCTGGAGCTGAGACACGTGCGACGGGAACACCGCGTGCTTGCACTAGTGGTGTGATGTGTGTTGGTGCTAGCATTGAGGAGGAGCCTGTGCTCCTGCCTTGTTTGCTGCCTTTTTTTGCCCACAATGAATCGTTTTCTTTGTATATCTTGCAGTGTTGTCCATTCTGTTTGAAACTCTTCCAGGATTCACGGCTTCTTTTGGGAGATGTTTCTGCTGCCAAATAAACTTGGTTTCTAGATATTCAACTGATACTTCCCTTTTCTTTCACGGATTCACAGAAATTTGTTTCAGTCTGTTAATGCTGATCAGAATGCTCTTCATTTGTAATGCAACTAATATTTTTTTTTTTTCAGTCTTTCCCCTATGTAAATCTGTTGGATTCCATGTTGCTTTCTCGTAGCTACTGCCTGGTCAAGATTCTTTTCCTTTTTAGTACTCCTAGTTGCAGTATCTGCTCCCTCCCTTTCATTTATCCCTTACACTTTTTCTCATAATAGGATGACAACATCTATACAGCACCAGATTAATGCATGTTACTTTGTAACGTACTCATCATGTTTCTATCCTGTTTTATTTATCTTTTAATTTTAAGATTCCTTTGATCTATATGAACTTGCTCTCACGATTTCGGGTTTTATAGTAAATACATAAGGAGATCTAATAATCTCTCTAATAATACATTAGTTTGAATTGTTGATTATATTTACCCATTTTTATAGTTCTTAAGGAAGCTTTAATACATAGCTTATACAGTTCAGTAATTCCTTCAATATTTGTTTCCTTTGGTATTTTCCCCATTTCATTGCTAGAGATGCGATGGCCAATAAAAGTTGCAGCTGAATTGCTGAAGTTGTAACTTCAGTAAATTCCCCAGTAAACAAAATCATGGCTTGCTTAGTATTTGGAAAGGAAAATTATACAAGGTAAAAAATGGGTCTTGTCACTTAAACACTTAAACCCCCCTGCTCCTGTTTTTTATTTTTATTTTTTAATTTTATTTTTTAAGTCGGCATTGGTCTTGTGCTTCAGCCTGGAGTAACACTGTGTTGTATTTCACTGAATAGCAGGAAGTTTATATTGCTCCTTCATGCACATTAGCAAGTAGAGAGTTTAGTAATTACATATTGGAAAAAGTCCTGTCAGGATGACTCGGTTTTCTCCCCTTGAGGTTGTTCTGAAATATCAAATGGAAACAGGAGTTTTCATTTCCTGACACTCCGAAGGGCAGTTATTGTAGACTTTGAAGTGGAAGATATTAAAACTGGCTGGTGGAAGTGAAAATCTAATTGCTGCACTGCCTTCCTGGTGATAAGCTGTAAGCGAAAATGGTGCAAGATGGAAGCTAGTGGCCAAACTGGCTGATTCTTCTTCTGAACAATCATGAAATACTCTTATTTTCAAAAATCAGTGATGCAGACCTCCTCTGGGCTCTGGATTAGTTATTATTGATTGATAATAGATAGCATATACCACATGGGAACTTCTTTTATTAATTAAATTAATTCCTCTGTTGACGCTTCGAATGCTGTAGTAGACAAGCCATGAAATACTTGTATCTTAGCAAAAACTCCCATATTAGATTTGAATGAGTTTCTTATTCTTATAAGGAAATACTCTAGATTCCTCCTCAGTCTTTAAGCTGTTAGACTACCTACTCCTTCAGTTCATATCTAATTTTCAAGCACCTCTTATCTTTCATTGTTTCACCTTATCTGGTGCTGCTGGGCCACAGGATTCTCTTTTCTTTCACTGTCATTCTTTCTCTTTGTGTGTTTGTCTTTGGTTTCACATCCATAGAGTTCCTTCCAAGGGAAAGAAAGTGTTCTCTTTAAAAGAGAGAAAACCTAATGGTAGATGGTTACGCTCTCAAATGTTCCTCAAATTCCCTTGCTTTGCAGTTTCTTTAAACTTGGTAAACTCTCTAATAATGCGCTGTAGTTTGCACCAGAACTGCATGAGATGATTCCAGCAACAAGAGCCATGAAATAGAATTCCTTATATGTGAAAGCAGCTAGAAGGATGAATCAAGTTCTTCATGATGCCATCTGAAAGGCTTTGTTCTTAATAATTATTATTAATTTCTTCCCACAGTGATGGAAAAAGATAAAGCAATGTGATCCAGGAAGTACACTAAAATTGACTCTGCAGAGCACCACAATATCCAGACAAAATGAAATGGATGTTTTAAGCATTAAAATTTTGTTTGCTTTTGTGTTTGTAATGGTTTGATGCTGGCTGGACACCAGGTACCCACTAAAGCTGCTCTCTCACTCCCCTCTGCAACTGGACAGAGGAGAGAAAATAAAATGAAGGGTTCATGGGTTGAGATAAGGACCAAGAGATATCCCATACTGATCATCGTCACATGCAAAACAGACTCCAAGTGGGGATATTAATTAAATTTATCACAAACAAATTCAGAGCAGGAGAACAAGAAATAAAATAAATCTTGGTAAATAAAATAAATCACATGTTCTTACTCTGCTCTTCTCTGGCTGCCATATTCATCTGCATAACTTTTTTTTTTCTTTCTTTAATATGTTATCACAAAGGCATTGCTGTCGCTCCTGATTGGCCTGGCCTTGGCCAGCGGCAGCTCCGTCCTGGAGCCGGCTGGCATTGGCTCTGCCGGACATGGGGGAACATGCCGGACATGCTTCCAGCAGCTTCTCACAGAAGCCTCCCTTGTAGCCCCTGCTACCCACTACCAAAAACTGGCCCGGCAAACCCAATATAGTGCTTTACTTAAAAGGATACTTTGACTACATTGCAACTTAGGTATCTATTTTAGAAAATAGCAAGCACTTTCCTTTCTCCTGTTTCATCCCGAGATGCAGTTGTCCTTAGGGAGAGGCTGAAAAATCTTTCTGTAGCGAATGTTGTGTTTGTTAGTCCTGATTTTAAGCAAGCTTTTTATGTATAGTCAACATTTTAAACTGCAAATGTTTTCTTCTTTGCTCTCTGAGGGTAGCATTTATTTCTGTTGGGTTTAAGCTTTGTAAAAACCGTAAGAGTGAAGTCTTCATTTGCTTGACAGAAAGAGCATTTTAAAGTTTGAAAAGATCCTTATGGTTGGTTAGTACATTTTGCAATTGTTCTGTGTACAAACAAAAGAGAAAGCATCTCTTAACACAGGGTAAATCCCATTGAACACCTTGTCAAAAGCTGAAGATGATCGTTTTTCTTCTTTTTTTATAATAGCACTTTTCCTCTCTCACTGAAACCAGTATCTGTATTCTAACTCCCCTTGTTGTTCCTGATGTTTTTACATCCTGTTTATTATTTCTTTGTGACCATGTTCTTGTTTACAATTTCACTTGTTTTTTTTCCTTTTGATTCCTCATCCAAATTTATTGGAGGAATTGCTTTTCGTGTGAAATGAACTACCTATTTGGAAAAACAAACTTTATGAAAGTAAGGTACTTCAACTTTGTGTACTTTCTGTCTGTCTGTATGACAGTAAAGCTGTCCATTGTGCCTGTTTGCTTGTAGATACTATTTCCTCTTTAGGAATAAGTTGTTATTCTTTGTATTTGAGGTCAGTCTCTGTACAGATCTTTGTGCATTTATGATAGTATCATATTTATTATATGTATTTTGTATTTATGAAAATACAGGGCCTGAAGATGACTGAATATACATAATAAAAAGAGACTTGTCAGGTTTTGCTGCTGTCTTTGTAGAACAGTGTGTAGTTGTGGTTTAACATTTCTACTGTTCTTTTTCCTACAGACAGAGGCTTGTTGAAATGATGTTTTGCATAAATTTGATTTAGTCCTGGTACCATATGGCATTCTCTCAATGGATAAAACGGTACTTTGAAACAATGATTTACATTAAAACAGTCTTGAAAGTCTTCTATGAAAATTTGTGTAGTCAGTCACACAGTCTGCATTTATCACAATTTAGCCCTGTACTTAGTTCCATGTGTAATCTTCGTGGTCTGTTTTAGTAGTGTGATAGGCCAGCACATCATGTAATCTGATTGTAGAGCTTACTGAGCTTTCACCCTGAAAGCTGGTTCTTTATGCTGCCCATTTCCGTTGGAAAGCAGTTGTAAATATTTCCTCTTTAAGGGGAAGCTTTCCTCTTTATTGCAGCCCACATCTATTTAGGGTTAGTTTATAACTATTTTGTCTTTGTCCATGTCTTTATCCTCTCACTCAAATAGCTCCCTCTTGTCTTTGGCATTGACCCATGATGTATTTACAGAGTGCAGTTTTAATCCACCCAGATGTTTTGTTCTGCGACTGAGCAATTTTTGTCCCTTCTGAAATTGTAGGCTGCCATTCATCTCTCCCGTCTGAGTGGTGCTTCTCTGCACACAATGTGCTTTCTCTTTTCTTTCAGTGATAACTAGAGAACAGTGTATTCTACTATTGACATGCATGAAGACATCACTATTTTCCCCTGCCTCTACTGGAAATAAATTTAGGGGTCTTGGTGCCTACAATGATTGGCTTATGGTCAGTCACCATGCAGTCTAAATTCACTTTTCTGCTTTTTCAAATAGATTAATCCTACATTTGGAATAAGGATTCATATCCACATTGAAAGGTGTATTCTTCGCCATCACATTTAATCCTGTTCCTGTCATTTCAGTCCACAAGTTCATGCATTTCTTCCTCAGATAATGTGGTCTTCCTTTCGATTAACAGACACGCTGAAGGTAAAGCACTGAGAAGCAGTCTTTGGTCACTAAAGGAAAATTAGGCTGCTGCCTGGACCAAGATTCAAGGAATCCAGTACTGAAATATAAGAATGCTATACAGAGTTAAACCCAGGTCCATCCATGCATGTTCATCAAGTTTCTGATATATTGTATTTCCTATAGGCATAACCAATAATCTCTTCTTTAACTATTTTGCTTTATCTTCTGCCTCGTGCCTTAGTTGCAGTTTCTTCTACATCTGATTTCCCATGGAGGTCTGCTGCATTATTTTCCTCCCTTCATTTTGAGAAGGAAATTTCATGAAAAAGATTAGGGGTTTTTTTGTTACAGTTTGGACTATTTTCTGATTTTCAACTTCTGTATCTATTTCCTTCAAAGCTTGTTTCACTCGCTTGTTTGTTAATTAACTTTAGAGTTATGGGTCTGTACTTGTGTCACTTTTTCTTCTTTTTTTTCTAATGTCTGTACGTATCCTACTGCCATTTTTGATGGAAATAGTAAAAATCCCTTTTAATGAATTTATAAACTATTCTATGTGAGGATAATCCTTTAAAGACTAGCTAGACTTTTATTAAATCTATTCTCCTAGGCACCTTAGGTTTGCAAGAGGCCTTGCAGTTTTTGTTCTTGAAAGAAGTAGTTTTGCTAGCAGAATGCCAGAGGACTGTATTGTTCCCTTGCCCCCATTTACCCTTTTAAAAAAATTTGTGCAACTTTCAATAAGTATATTTGCAGGTAGGCTTGCCTAATCCATGCTGCAAATGTTCTGAATAATATGGGCCAAAAATTGCAGAGAAGGAGTGGCAGGAATTTACAGCCAGATTAGGTCGATGGTATTTCCTCTCTCAGCAAGATGGTTGTAGATTAAATGCCCATAAATTTTCAATAATTTAACGTAATGATAGCTTTACAGGAAGTGTCGAAACCTTCCCTTTCCTACAGAAGATTGTTTTTTCCATATGAAGTTTGTTATCCTACTGCAATTCTTTTCTACAGTCACATGCCTTCCCAGTTGCAGAAAAACATCACGGTATTTCTTTTGTTTGGCACTTTCGTATTTGAATTTTTGCCAGTTTTATGACAGTTTCATAACTAAGTGACTTTGAACAATGACATTTATATAGCATCTAATAACGTCTCTTGAAAATGGGCATAGTTGAGGACTGCTTTGGAAAGCAGAAGATTCACTATCCAGACTACTTTTCAAGGCTGAATGACATCTTTGCATGATTTATGGGAGGACATGGTAATGGTCACTGTGCCTCACAACAGAGTTTTAGTGAATTCCAAACGTGGTCTCCACTGAAAGTGAATCACTGCCCATTGCAACACTATGGGAATATGGTAAAAGGTTAACGATTCCCCAAAGAATTTCAACACAAAAACCACCTTTTATATTGGTATAAACTTGTATGTTTTTGCAGAAGCTGTTTTGATTTCTGCTGAGCTCCTTTTACATGGAGGATCTTACTACAGAGCTGACTAGAGAATGATCTGTGGCACATCTCTGTTTTGCCTGTTATAACTTCGAGAAATTCATGGTTGTGCAGGAGATGGTGTTAAATCAGTAAGGAAGTGATTTAAAGATCTGATAAAAATCAGATGTGGTTTTTATCTGGTTGAGAAGACTGTCTCAAAGTAAGACTTGTATCTATGTAATGAGAATTTAGAAAAGCTGCCTTGTTAAAGGTAATTAGGTACTTCTGCTACCTGTATTATAAAATAAACTTTTTTCTGTTTGGGTCTGGATTTTCTATAAAACTGTAATGGGTTATATGAACATAGTTTGCTGGCTTTTGCTTTTCTCTGGTGTGGATCTTGGCAAGTAGGACTCTTGAAAAATAGGTGCTTGAAACAGGGATGTAATTCAGACAGGAACTGTTCACTTGTTCTTTGTTTTAGAATGTGAAATGCTTCTGATATTTTCTGGTTGTTATAAGAGACAGAAACAGGGAGGTTTTGGTGTCTCCATAGCCTCGTGTGTTGTATTTTTCATTGGGATATTAGGAAAATTGTGTTTCAGTTTTATATTTAACTGATGATGTGTGGAACTGTGCAGTTTTATGTAAGCAATATTCTGCCTTTTTAACAGATTTGCTCATTTTGCTAAACTGCATGGCATTTAATTCCCATAACATAACCTTTATTTTCAAAATTATGATTTGTGGTTAAGCTAAAAAGCTGAATCTGCATCCCTTCTGCTGAGAGATGTACCATTTCCTTATGCTTCACTTCAACTTTACAGTATTTCATAGTACTTTTGCTAGGCCAGCACAGTTTGAAAAAAACCCCACATCTAAATTAGATTGCCCCTGATACAAGAGCTGGGCTCTTTGATTGTTCTTCCTTTATTTGGTCTAACATTTCTTTGCATTGCTTAGAATGTATCATAGAATCACAGAACGGTTTGGGTTGGAGGGAACCGACCCTAAAAGTCATCTGGTTCCGATTCCCTGCCGTGGACAGAGACACCTTCCACTAGACCAGCAACCTTCCACTGGTTGCTCAAAGCCCCATCCAGCCGGCCCTGAACACTTCCAGGGATGGGGGAGCCACAACTGCTCTGGGCAGCCTGTTCCTCACAGTAAACAACTTCTTCCCAATATCCAATCTAAACCTGCTCTCCTTCTGCTCAAGGCCATTCCCTCTTGTCCTGTCACTACATGCCCTTGTGAAAAGTCCCTATACAACCTTCTTGTACGACCCACTTAGGTATTGGAAGACTGCTGTAAGGTCTCCCTGGAGACCTTATAGCATCCCCGCTTCAGCAGGAGGGGTGGAAAGAAGTGGTGTCTTGCTGAAATTCAGGCTCTTCATAAGCTTTGACTGTTGCCCATCATGTTCATCAGCAGCAGCTTCTGACATTTTATAATTCCTTATTGTACCATCTTAAATTATGATCTGTGATGTAGCATTCCATCTGGCCTGTGTTCTGCGTGCCCTCAGTGACTAGCACACTAAAAGTAAAAATTGGACTGGTTTCATTTGGGAATGAGTCACTTGATGAGTTCCAAGAATTGGCTTAAGAAAAGAAAAAACAAACAGTCTTAAAATATGAGGCTTGAACTATTTGGGGCTTATATCTCCTTGAGGAATCAGGTTTTAATTCATGATCTGTGCAGTCAAGGTATCCCTATTTTTCTGCCTTCTGACAAGAAAGTAATCATCATCTAAGTCAAACTTTTTAGTTAAATTAGTATTTTATTACTATCCATATGTGGGAAAAAAAGACAAAAGATCTAAAATGTTCTTTGCCTCCCTATAGTTAACTGTATGATACAAAAATTTAACTTTGTATTATGTGAAAAGCAGAAGACAACTTCAGAAAGGAGTATCTTTCTGGATGAAAACTGTTGAACCTGTCTTTAATGCATTCATGCAGTTTTATTTAGTTAAATTTAGTTAAAGTGCGTTGTACCCAATTCCTAAATCTCTGCTCTTCATTTCTGTCCTACAGGGAATACAGTGAGTAACCTGATTTTCATTCTACCTCCAATCTATGGTGCGATTCAGACCTATAAAGATGGCCTTGAAAAACGGTATTTAGCTGCATATTTATGTCTTACAGGTATGTGTAAAACTTAATTTGCTCTTTCATTATAAAGGGAGGTCAAGTGTGCAATGAACAATATATCTAAATATTGATATAAACCAACTAGTTAAATCCAAATGCTATGTGTGTTAAATGTTTACAGAAAACTGGTATTTGTTGGAAGGACATGAATTTAGACTTAACTAAATAACTAAATGAGATTTTAAAGTTGCCCTTTTCTGGCTTTAGATCCTATTCAGTGCATCTTAGCTTGCTCTGTACTTTTATGATGATTATAGAAGGTGTCTTGTGTGTTCTACTTACAAACAGTTTCACACTGTATTAATATTTTTGTGACATTTGTATAGAACAGTAATACAAGAAATGGCCAAGATCTTGAGGGAACTGGAAAGGCATTCTTTCATGAGTTTGAATTTGTTTTCGGTTCCTCTTTGGCATATATAACCCAACCATCTAACTGCCATAGGAACTGGGAAGTTTTGCAAGGATGGAAGAACGTGATATTCATATTTAGATCAACTTCAGAGCAGTCTGTTTTTTCTGTAATAACAAAATGCAGAAAAGAACACATTTCCTTTGAAATGTTACCTGTGCAATTAGAAGTCATGTTCCTTATGTGGGAAGATGCTTGAAGATGGTTCAGATTGGGCGGTTGGGTCTCAAACCAGATTTCACAAAATTTTGGAGTTTCACAGGAGTTCTGTGTTTACTATAGCTCCTGTCTCTCGGGAAATCTTTCTTTCCCAGTCTTTGCAGTGGTAAGGAATTGGTAGATGTTACTTTTAAGATTGCCTCAATACATAATATGCCACACACTGTCAAAAATCAGGTATCCATATCCTAAATGTATCCTTGATGCTAGTTAAACTGTAACATACTAGGTGCAACTTACTGAGTTTTCAGTTATATCTGCTTTGCTGATCTATGTAGAAGATAGACAGCAACAATGCACAGCTTTCCATGTTGTCTGAACACTTTTCTAATTTGTAGGCTTTTTATGATTTTGAGTAATTATTGATTTTTGTCTCAGTATGAAACAATTCTTGAAGATCAGGGTTTACTTTTAAAAAGGGAAAGAAATGGTATGCAAGCATTTGCCAAAGTTGACTTTGCATGTTCTTGGATCAAAGTATCTTATACTGCTATTATTTTTAAACTAAAAAAATAATAAAAAAAATTAAAACTCTGAGACTGTTTTCACTGTAATTTGTGGCTATCTGTCATTGATACTTTATGATGGACAAAGTGTGCCACTATCTGACCAGAATGGCAGGGCTGTCACGCCACCTGAGCATTTCTCATTTCCCATTTAATTTTTAAAATGTTGTTTTTTTAAAAAAAAAGTCATCTGCCTTTGATCATAGTAAATACCATGGACTTTAGTTTCATATTTTGTGATGTAGATGAACAGGAGCTCAGCCTGCATATTTGACAGCAGTGCTGGAGGGCAGTCCTGAGTTCCAGCTGGGCCCTGCTCATCTGTGACTGGGGTGGCTTTGACTCCTGTCTGAAGTGATAAATGTTTGCATGACTTGATTTTTGTCTCACATATTGGAACTTAACATTAAAGGTCACTCCCAAAAGCATTTCCCTTCTGTTTTGTCTCTGCTTTGGTATTCATAAGGCTGGATGTCATGGTTTGACTCTGGCTAAAAGCCAAGAGCCCACACATAGATCTAAAATTTCTCAGAGAAGGAAAAAAAACCTCAACTTTTGTGATAAGGATTACAAGTAACTGTTTATTAACGACTTCACACAAGCAAAACAGGCTCTAACTTAGAATGTTAAGAATTTACTACTACTACAACTACTACTACTAAAATCAGAGCTTAAGAGTTTAAGGGTGAGCAGTTTGATAGTTGTTACAGACACCTTTCTCCCCCCACCCCTCCCTTTTAAGATCCTTCACCTTCCCCCA
>WEIV01027819.1:5891-16640 GCA_013390005.1 Calyptomena viridis | reverse complement strand
ACTTAGAAAAAACCCAACCCAGCAGCTTCTAAACCCCCCCCCCCGCCCCCCCCCCCCCAGCTAACAAAAAACTCTGGCTACTTAAAACCACAACACTGGATGTTTTACAGCAGTTGAAGGATGTAAAGGAATGTAGAAGACTTTATAGCTTCTCAGTGAAAAACAGGAACAGGATGATTTGGAATCTGTCTGTGCAGAGGGTTCTGTCTGCCATTGCAGTCAGTAAAGCCAGAAGGATCACTTG
The DNA here is from genome assembly GCA_013390005.1 of Calyptomena viridis. NCBI lineage: Eukaryota > Metazoa > Chordata > Aves > Passeriformes > Eurylaimidae > Calyptomena > Calyptomena viridis. The sequence continues at coordinate 16,396 of WEIV01027819.1, read as the reverse complement.
ACTCATTCTAAAATACCTATTTGGCCAGCTGGATTATTCTTAATTGTGCCATTCTCTTAGTGGAAGATTTGACACCTACTTCATGTGTAGATACCTAAATAAAGGTGTTTTCATCTGGAGCATCCTTCCTTCAGAATATTTTCATGCAGTGCCTGTACAGTTTAAATTCAAACCATTTCTGTGAAATCCTAATAAAATGCTTTTTGTGTAAAGGATTTAGGCTTACAATGAGAATTTCAAATGCTGATGGTTAGTTATATCAAGCTGAAGTATCACTGATTGTGATACTTCTGATGCTTCCTAAAACTGTTGGAAAAAGTCCCTCTAGGGTTCAAATCCTGAAAGTTTATATGGTTCATATATAGAACTGGATCTTTTGCATAATGTTAAATTATTTCTAGGCCTGAAATTTTTTTGACAAGTAACCGTGTATGAAGTAAAGTTTGCAGATGCATTGCTTTTACACCATCACTAACACAAGTGTGTTATCTGGTTACTGGCAGTAACCACATGTGTTTTCTGCAGGACCAAAAATACTGTGTTAATCAACATACAGCAGCTAACCTGACTGCATTTCCAGTCTTTTTCAGTGCTATTCTAATTTCATAATATTGTAACTTAATATCTGTTCTGTACTTAAGACATGATTTTTTTGTATCCCTGGTAACTCGAGAGGTTCATTGATGTAAAAATGAACAAGTGACTTGCAGTATCTATGAAAAGTAAGTTACAGTAGTTAGAGAGGAAATGGTACTGCTTGAGATGATGTTATAACTTCTCAACTGATACCCAGCTTTTAGTGAGCTAAGATGCTTTGCAAAAGGAAACACCTAACATGAAAACTGTAACACCCGCTCACAAAGTGAGCTGAATATCTCATTGCAGTGATGTTTTTCGTGGAGTAGATATTTCTTAGAAATATCTTGAGCCTGAAGTTAGATGATGAGAAGCATATCTCATGATAGCTGCATTCCTCTAGAACTGCAGGTAAAAGCTACATATGAAGACATTTGAGCTGAAGTATTAAACCACTGCTTACTGGAGAGAAATACACTTAAGTTTGTGAGTTAGAGTTACAGTGTGACAGAAAGGTAATATAATTTTTAGCCATGTAACATTCTGGGTTATCTGCTGACCTCTGTTATGACTGCAGCAAGCAGCATTGCAGCCATTTCCATTAGAGACTTTTATTTTAGGAAGGACCATATGATAAGTCCCTGTAAACTTTTCTTATTTCAGATATCTGTTTTACTGCTATATAATATAGCTAAAACATTGTTCTGCAATACACAGTGAAATTTAATAATCAGAGAAACTCTTACGTGTGATCATTACACAGAAACAAGAGGCTTTTAATTAATTTTAGAAATTAATTGTAGTTATGAGATTAATGATCTGAAACACTAATACCTGCAGCATTCTTGATTTTTTGAAAGACTCGAAGGGAAAAATTAGTCTAGAAGTAACTGCTTCTAATCATAGAGGAGGAAGGAGAGGAGTTCAGTAGCTGATTGTTGAGATTTAGTAACCCATATAACATTAAGAAAAACAAACAAACCCACAACCCAACAACATATTTTGTTAATTTAAAATCAGTTTAAATTTCTTGTGCAATGATTTTGCCCATATTCGAAAATTACATTTGTTCCAAATTGTAAGAGTTTGTGTCCTGGGACAAGCAGGATAATGGATGGTACTGTTTTAATTATGATCTTAAATTTTTTTGCTCCAGAATGAATAGTAGTTGTCATATATTCTGTGTACATAGAAAAATGGCTGTGAGAATTTCTCATTACAATCTCAATGAAGATGAAGGCAGCAGTTGCTTATTGTTTGGAAAGATTTTTCAGAAGCAAACCAATGTAATCAGAGCTTACAGAAGTGCGTATGGTTGTTTATGCTCTGGTAGAGAGCTGTGCTCAATTTTCCCAGAGAATTAATGACATTAAAATGTTTGGCAATACATTTTTAAATATAGCTGTATTATAGTTCCATGTTTCAGTAAAGTTGCATGCTTAGGTATTTAATTTCCTTGAGTACATGTAATAATTACAGTTTTGGTCTAACAGCATCTAAAGAAGCATCTCCAGACATGTCTGTCAACTGTCTTGGGAATCCTTTACAGAATGCACAGAGTCTTGTTTATCATCAGTGAAACCTGACTCTTACATGTAGACAAGGTGATGCTCTTGCAGCAAAACATGGCAGCACTACCTGGGGCTCAAGGCCTGAGTACAAATTACTCGGCTTTCTCTGAAACTGGAGTCTGAGGTAAAACATGATTTTTTGAAGGAAGACATCTCATCACACTAATGTACTTGTCCTTGCAAAATAAAAATGAGGTGGTGCTTAGTGAGAGTGTTTTACTGATAACATTTCAGAGTAATGAATGATGCATTAAATACTGTACTAGCTTTGCTCTAAACAATGAAATCTAACTTCCAGGAAACATTATCCATGTCTAACTTAGAAAGCCGTGTGTAGGCGAAGTGTGTATCTCATAATTTCAGAGTTTGAAAATAAGGTATTTCAGATAAATATCAATCATTTCTTGGAAGCTCATCTTTCTATGTAGAAGGCCAGGAAATGGTGATTTCATTTGATAAGATGAATCCATACTGTGTAGGATTGGTTTGTTTACCTCGAATTTCGAGTTCTGAGTTCTAGTAGCAATTCATTTCTCCTTATAGAGACAACAAAAGGCTCTTTGTAAAATTCACATCTTAAAACTGGAATAATAAACAATAAGCAGAAAAATGAGAGGCTTTCAGGAGTACTAGCTGTTGAATGATGCTTTGCATTATAAGAGGATTGAAACAGATAAATTGTAGTGTACCTAAAATTAAAAGGAAAAAAATACTGAATTATTTCATTAATTCTGGATTCTCTCTGTTCCTATACTCTCAGAGTTTACAACAGTTCATAGGAGACAATATTGAGATCAGGGAAAGAGAACGTTCAACCCCAAAAACCTAGAAATTCAGGGACATCACTGTTGATTAATGTATGAAGGAGAAGGCTGTGGAAAATTTGGGCTTTGTCCCTGCAGTGGAATATGTTGATGATCTATTTTTTTTCACTGTGAAGTTCATGCATTTAAGTTATTTTACAATGCAGAGTTTTATGTTGACCATAGTTTTGATTTGTTTTCAGCTGTGGGATTGGGATCTTGGTGCTTCCACATGACCCTGAAGTATGAAATGCAGGTGAGTACTGATAAGTAGCTTGTGAGTCATTTTATGTGTGTATCTCACTACACAGTCATATTGCTATTTCTAAGCTAAATGAAACTCGTATAAAATGAGTTAATCTACCTTAAGTATCATTGTATATGACTCCTGCTCTCAACAAGCGAGTAATGCAGGTCTTGTTTCATTAGGTATTTTCCACTGATAGATATACAGGAATATATACTTGCATCTAAAATAAGAGCTATAATCGGTTGCTTATGTTGGTAGAGGATACTTTATCCTTTAGGAAATCATGCTATCTTTTTACACAAGTTGTTATTTTAAAATTCCTACAGCTTTGGCTTAATAACAAGCAGTATAGACTAGAGTTACTGTTATTTATTTTATCCTTTTCATCTTTATGTTTTCTATTATGTTTTCTATTTATCTAGAGGTAGCTGTAGCATTAATAGTGAAGTCTGTATATTCTGAGTAGCAGTAGTTGAGTTGTTTTATCTCTTATTTTCAAGTGGAAGGCATTCTATAAAAAATTACAGGGCATAGGGATTTAGTCCTGGTATTTCCTGTTTTCTAAAAGGACGCAGGAAGTCTTGTCCTGTCATCCTCTTTTAGGTCTGCGAAGATTAAGGAAATTCATCTTTGAGTCAAAGTCAGGATGAAGTGGGATTCAGTTCAAAATTAAGAAACTTACATTCAGAAGTCTGTGCTGGAAGTCTGTGCTCTCACCACAGTCAGTGGAAATACAGTTAAGTCACTGGAATTTAGAGAGGCAACTGGCTGTGCTGAATCATTCTCCAGACTCCATTGGCAGCCTTCACTCAAAAAAGACTCATTTGTATTAATATAGGTGTTCAGTGTTGTTTTAGACCCTGTGAGTGTTCTCTCGGGCCTCCAGCTGCCATCCCACAGAGGTGCAGGTTTCTTGCTCTCCCCTGTCACATCTGCTAGTCTTGGGCGGATGTATTGGAGGTGAACAGAGCATCTTGGATGGCATTAGGCAACTGAATTGAGTCCTGGATTTATACTCTGCACAGTGTGACCTAGATATTCCTGATCGTTTGAGTTTGCCTCCATAATGCTCTGTTTGATATCTCTGGCATGTGCTGAAGACCATCAGCTTCCACAGACCATATAGTTGCTGCTCTGTGAGAATATTTGGTGCTGTTCTTGGCATGAAAAAGGTGGTTTGTAGAGCCATTTCACCATTTCCTCCCAAATTAAGGTATTTTATTTTTTATTATAGTTGTTTATATTATTAGGTATTTCACCAAAATAAGGTAATTTACCTATATTCTCTTCTGTGGTGAAACTGCCTTGAATTTCCACATTTTTTCATGTATTCAGCTCTTTATTTCTAACATGGCCAGTATTTGAAATCCTCTTACTTACACTTGTGCAGAGGTGAGCAAGGACACCATGAAACCCAGTTCATTAAAATGATCCAGACTTAAAACATTCTTATACAGAGTTTTTTGGTGGTTTGGGGGTTTTTTGGCTTTTTTTGTGTGTGTAGAGGCTATTTTAATCCAAGTCACTTTGCTGCTACTTGCGATGTAGTTCTGTGTTGCATCAGAACAACTAAGGGGCCTATGAACTGTGGTAAGTGTGAGCAGAAGCAGATGAGAGAGAAGGAGGAATGTCTTGCATCATTTTTCCAACTGATGTAAAAGGCCTCATGTCAGGCAGAGAAAGGGCAGTTATTTCAGCAGCCAAGTGAAATCCACAATTACTCCAACTGCTAGCCCATGGATCACCATGGAGGAAACAGTTCAACCAGTAAATAAACTTGCCTCGTTCACTTTATCTCTTGCTATGGTTAAGAATCAGCATTGATAACTGTTCAAAGAGATGGGTTTTTACATTTCTTTTGCAATCTTAGTACTTATAATTTTTTTGGTGGTTTGCTGACCTGTAAGCAAGTAAGTTTTCTCAGTAAGAGAAATGTGAAAGCTTCTGTTTTTGAAAGCAATTGTTTAGAATAGTTCTAAGCAATCACCCCTTTTTCTCTTACTGTTATGAGAATCTGCTTGTGTATTCCTCAAGAATCCAAAATGCTTATTTAACTAGTGAAATCAGCTCACTGAGTTTCCTTCTTTCCATGGCTCTTCATTGTCCAGACATGCCTTTGACATTATTTCTAGAAGCATTAATTCCTTTGGATACAGAAGGCATTGTCTTCTACTTGCAAATTCTAAGATCTTTTGAGAGGCTCTTTGTTGTTACTGTAATGTCCTTGAGATGCTGCCAGCATATGAACTTGAGTGTAATCAGCTATCCAAATTTGAAATATTTTCCATATTATATTTCTTGTTGTTCCCCCCTCCTTTTTTCTTTTATAAGGTGTTAAATGACTCATGCTCTTTAACAGCCACATGAATTAATCCTGCAGCTAATTCCTGTCAGACTTGGAAAAGCACATCACTGATTTTATAAAATACTATAAGGCTGAATTCGCTATTGCTTCTGGTTTTTTCCTTTCTAGGGCATCACAGCAAAGAAAACTAATGTGATGACAAGGTGCCACCTAACATGCCTCAGTAGCTTCAGCTGCTATCAATGCTCCTGCTACTGTCTTTGTGGTACCTGTTGTGGTCCCTGACTCTGTAATGCAGGGGTGCAGGGATTTAAACTTTCTTCTGTGAGGTTAGTTGTGTGCTGGCTCAGCTGTTGGCCCTGGCTCAGCATGGGTCAGATAAGTGAGACTGCCTCACTGGAGAGCAGCAGTGTGAGTGTGGCTGGAGACACAAGACTTGCTCTTTCAGTGGCAGCTGGGCAACAGAGATGTTTAGCAGTATTGTGAAACATTTCCTGGAATTTCTATGACCAAAACCCACAACAAGCTGATACTTCACACTCAGGATAATAATCTCTCTCCTTCTGTAAAGAATTAGATCCTTTTTTTTTTTAAGCTCAATATGAAATTCCAAAACTAAAATGAAGTTGTTGGCTGTGCAGTTAGAAAAGTTACCCCAAACCAAGCAGAATCAGGCTGGTTTTATGAAAGAGTTTGATTAAGCTGCTATTGCTCTTAATGTGTCTCATTATTCAGAAAAACATTGTTATGAACTTGTTAAGTACCAGTAATAGGAAAGCAATTTCTCTACTGACGTGGCCATGAAGAGTTTTCTGAGTGATCATGGCTAAAGATCAAAATCTTTTTTGCATCTACTTATTTTGCTTAGGAACGAGTCAAGTTCTAAAAGGCCTAACTATTTATGTTTGCTTAATATAATAGAAATCAGAGGCCCTGGATCTTCAATGATCCATCTGTGTGCTTTTTAATTTTCATGATTTTCAGTCCTTCATAAGAGAAAGTAAATTTAACTATATATTTATAAGCAGAAATTCATTAAAGTTTTTTTGATGAGAAAAGTTTTAGAAGAAAATGGTACTATGACTTTTTTTCCTTTTAATGATAAATGGTAATTTTGAGTGTACCTGTTCTTGAGAAATCAACTGTCTTGTGATTACTATTTTAATGCCATTCTATTAAGGTGGCAAGTTCCCGGAAAAAATAACTGTTTTAGCTGTAACATACCAGTCTTCTCCCAAAGTATAAAAATTATGTAAGACAATGAAACATTATATGTACTCATAATTTGAGAGTGGGGGGAACCAAATGAAACACACCACAAGAATCCCACAACAAAAAAACAAACCAAGAATCCCACACATCAAACAAAAATTCCTGTCTCTGAATTAAAACAATGTAAGAAGTGTCTAAAATTAGGAAGTAAGTATGTAAGCACATTGCCCATCCTAATGGGCTAAAGTTATATTTTATGCCATGGAAAAAAATTTCTTTCAGTTTTTCTGTGAAGTTAGAAGATGCTGCTGACTGTAAGCCTATAGCTGGGATGGTCTTATTCAGTCTGACTTTACAAGATTAATTCCTACAAATGTTTTAAGAGATATAAACAGCAAATGGCAAGATTCTTTGAAGGTGTGGGCTTTTGTGAAATGTTATTTTCAAAAGATTCAGAGTAATAAGCTCATGAGTGCAGCAGCTTTTGGTAGTTGAATAGGGTTTTACACTGCTTTGTGTTAAAGTACTGTCAAGAAGGTGGATATCCAAGTGACTTAAAACCTCCTGTTTACTTAAAACTTACCTCTCCTTAAATAACTTACACAAGCAATTTAAAAGTATTTTTCATGTTTTGATGTCTTTACTTTTTATAGCTGTTGGATGAACTGCCAATGATATACAGTTGTTGTGTGTTTGTCTACTGCCTGTGAGTATTTGCTAATTTCTTTTTCCCTGAACATTTGAAATGTTAGCTTTTGAAATGTAGAGTCTCTGAAGCCCAATTTACTGTATAGTAAGAATTAGATCCTCTGCTTTTGGTGAGATCTGTTTTTGCACAGCATTATGACATTGGAGCACCAGGCTGACATTAGTTATAATTTTTGCTCATTTAGATATATTTTACCAGTGTTTTTTAGCATGAAAAACCCCACTCTTATTAAAGACTTAGTGTAGTATACAATCAGAGCTCAGTGGTAGTTGGTATAAAAACAAGTAGACATAATAAAATAGCTTCAGTTACACCTACAAAATTAGCAACCTTATAATTTATTTGAGCTGGATTTCTATTATGTAGTCTGACTCCAAATGCAAATTTCAGGTTTCTGGCTAAACCTGCTTTCCACTCATCTGGAAAATTACAAGATTTTATGAAGAGCTGAATGCATTTTTGTGGAGAGTGTCTTAGAACATGTGTGACAGCTTAACACTATGCCAGGTTGTTTTCAGCCATTTAATTTTGGGAGCAATGTAGCATTTGATGACTGTTAATATATCCCAAGTTGGCTTTTTCTTGCCTGTTGCTGCAAGGCCTGAATTTAACATGATTTGTTCTGTCACTTGGAAAATCCAAATGATAAATTGATTTGTTGCAGGCAAAGAGGAAAAAAAAGGTCTTTTTGCTTTTGAGTATGTCACATATTCAGCTGTTAAAAATTGTAATGTCTTTGGTGAAGATTGCTTGCAATGGAGTTAGTGTGCTCAAGGACTAAAGCTCTAACTGTGGAAATAACTCTCAGTTTGTGATTCATAGATTAGTATGGTTTGTACAAACTCAGGACCAGAATCATAATGCCACTCTAAGGGAGCTACAATGGAAATATTTCCACTATCTCCTTGAAATATCTCTGAACCCCAGCCCTAATCCTATCCATAATTTAACCCTGACCCAAAATCTAATGGGATGTTGGTTCTGTAGTGGAGCTCTCAATCTCCTGTGTGTCCCAGCTTCAAAAGGTGTTGTGGCAGTCAAGTTGGTGCCCTGGAATGATGCAGCAGGCATGCATTTTCCAGCCCCAGGCTCTCTGGGATTCTGCCCTTTCGCTCTCTCAAACCCAGACCTAACGAGGGCACTGCACCTAATATATAGTGACCTAATAAGGGCACTGCACCTGAGTTCCCTATGCTTATGGGTGTTCCAATGAGAAAAGTGTAGTGGCAGCAATTCTTTTATCCTTCCACGACCCTTTCGGCATGCCTACTGCAGTCCCAATGCATTAATTTTGCCTGATTTGAATGTGATTGGGAAAAAGGATGAGAAGAGGCTATAAAAATCTATCTGAAAAAATATTCTTTTTGTGCAGTTGTACTGGGTCTATCTGAGCCCCGGTAGCCTTAGCAGTACTATGAGATAACAGTCCACTGCTTTGACTGCTGTGAGGCAGAAGCAGAGGGGACACGACCAAGTCAGGTGACCCAGACTGACCAAAGGGATATTCCAGACCATATGATGTCAACTCAGATATAAAAGAACAGGAGGGGTGGAAGCATGGTGTTGTCTCCGATGGCTGCCTGGCCTGTCTCCAATGGACAACCAATGCGTAGGGCCCTGCTTCTTAGGACGCGAGCTGACCTCATGGAATGGGAAGTAGAGATTAAATTCTCCTTTGCTTTGCTTCTTTTGTGCTTCTTTTCTTCTTTTTCGCTAGTACTAAACTGCCTTGTCTTAACAGCCATGAGTTGCTGTCATCTAACTGGTAAAAAGGAAGGGGTGAGAGAATGTCCAGGTACTTGGTGTCCAACCAAAGTCAACCTGTTACAGTCATTTTGGTGCCCAACGTGGGGCCACATATAAACAGTTATATATATGTACATATAGTGCATGCTATAGAAATAGGAGCTGTCGAGTAGCATTCTCCTGTGCAAGTCACGGAGTTTTTGGGAGCCGTGCTTAACAAATAATACTTATCACTGTGTTTGGGAACACCGTACTATAAACAATGAATACTTACTCCGCTTTTGTGCTAATTGCTTTGCTGTATGGGAGAAGCTATGTGCTGGGGACCATGGAGAAATACACCCTTCCCCCCCTGCCCAAAATTGATATAAATGGCTTTATAATGAGCTCTCGTGATCTTTACTAACCCTTATGTAAGCTATTTAATACTGTTACTGTTTAACACCATATACACATTGTAGAGTTTGTGTACTCTAAAGTCATCCTAGTGTAAGAGAGAACAAATTTTGGGTAATAATATATTGAAATGTACCCTAAAATATCAATTTCCTGGGTGGCAAAGTGTGTGACAGAATTTAGGCAAGTTCCTAGGGTGACTGACACCTCCTGTTGCTTGAAATTTCACACCTGAACAGGTGTTAGATCCTAAGAAACTGACATGTCACCTGATGACAAGGTGCCTTGCCTACCCCAATCAAAACCAGCAGCTCCTTACCTTGTCCAGGTGCCTGGCCTGTGCCTACCGAGCTGCAGTTCAATACTCCCAAAAAACTGTGGTGGAAGCAGGAAACCAGATTGTTTTGGAGAACACTAAGGCTGAAATAGGGACTCAGACCACAACATCTACTGTAATTACTCCAGTAGTGAAAAGGAAGAAATGGACAAGAGAATCTACAAATCCATATCATCAATTAACAAGGGAGGAAGAGGAAAAAGAAGAAAAAGAAAAAAGGGAGAAGAACGAAAGAAGAAAAAAAAAAAGAAATAGAAAAACTAGTACTTCATCAAAAAAATTGAAAAAATCCCAAACAAATCAAAAAAGAAATGGAAGTTACGCAGTCCCTGACCTCATCAGAACTCCAAGATCTACAAAAAGATTACACTCGTCAACCAAGTGAGCAGATTTCAACCTAGCTACTCCGATACTAGGATAATGGGGCTAATAGCCAGCAATTGGAAACCCATAAAACTCAACAGCTAAGATCCCTTGCTAGAGATCAAGAAATTGAAAGTGGGATTAGAAAGGAAAGAGAAATTTGCAGCCTTTGGAGATGGCTCCTTGCAAGTGTAAAGGCAAAGCATCCTTTAAAAAAAACCTAATAAACTCCCCCCA
>WEIV01027818.1:18061-60272 GCA_013390005.1 Calyptomena viridis | reverse complement strand
GGTTAACCACGTAACTGTTGTGTTACACTTCACCACTGTGACTTAAAAAAGTTGTTCTAAGGCCATGTGGCTGATCTAGATAACTAGCTACATACATTGCATGCACATTCCTAGCCCAATACAAGGACAAGTTACTGCAATGAAGGCTAAATCTAATGCCCTTGCTTTTTCTGGAGATCAGGTGTGTACAAATAACGAGTTAAATAATAATAATAATAATAGTAGTATATAATAATAAAAATAAATAAAAGCAAAGTTGGGAATTACTAGGAAAGAAATAGAGAAGAAAAATAGAAGACATCCTTATGCTGTTACAAATTACCAACTTAGACTGTAAACATAATGCATTATTCCTTCCCCTACCTCTTTTCCTATAATTGATATGGTAGAACAGGAAAAAATACATTGAAGGTGATCAGAAGTCTGGAAGTGTCACAGCTGAATGAATAGGCTTTATCTCTTCAGCTTTGAAAAGACATGACTCTGGATGACATGACTAGAATCTCTAAAATGAGGCATGCCAGATGAATGCAAAGTGACTGTGCATTGTTGTTTCTATCATAAGAACACATGTATTCAGCTAAACTTAGGGAGGAGGGCGCTGTGAGAACAAACAGAAAGAGGTACTTTCACCCAACAATTACTTAAGTTTTGTAGCATTGCCATTGTACTGAGGATCTTAAAATTTTACTAAAAACAGCCTGTGAGTTTTGCAGAGGAAAATATATAGGGCGTCTTAGGTGTAAATTCAGCATGTTTATGTCTGGAAGTTATTTAGTTACAAATCATTGAAGACTTGGGAGGGTTTTCTGGGAAAATATTGCTGTATACTTGCTTAGTTCTTATATTCTTGCCCATTAGCTGTTATCAGAAATTGATTACAGAACAAGAGAGCTGTCTGACTTGACCCATTACAGTTGTCCTTTTCCATTGCTTCCCACTGTCCAAAGAAGTTTATTTCACCTGTGATCACTGACTGTAGTCACAGCAGTCACACAAATATTGTGTTCTGGCTGTCATTAAGTTAGGCTTAATGACATTAACAGGCTGCCTCAGTTGTTCATTCCCATCCTTTCACTGGTGTATATGGTGCTTCTTACTCTGGGATAACTGAGCACAAATGCACGTGCAGCCTTCACTCTTTCTGTCAAAGGATTCAAATTTAAAGGAAGTAATTTTCTGGGTATCTTGCATCACTTGTGCTGAACTGAATTAGGAGAGGGAGTAAAGGTCCAGGTTTTCTGCCTGATTCAGAGTGAGTAGTGGGGTTGCTTATCAGGATAATTATGCAGACTAATGGAAATTAAACTCTCTGAGTTAAACAGCCTTTTGCTCTCAGCTCTCTGCTCTGCCTCATCCTTGAAGATCAGGTCTCCTGTGGCAGGGCTGACTAATGCACATGCAGAACAGCTCCTGGACCACTACATTCCATACATTAGAATTGACTGGGATCCATTATTGGTTACCTCTGAACTGGAGTTCACTTGGGATATGTGTATATGGGTCTATACCCATAGACAGGTTTAAACCACAGCTAAGCTGGGAAATTTTACATGAATGTAGCAATAAAAGGGAACAACAAACTTTGTTCAGGTAGTTTTGGACAGAAAGCCAGACCATGTAAGAGACATAATAAAGCTTGGAGGTACCTTTACCTAGTCTAGGATAGGAGTTGGGATCCCAAATTAATGCACTGTAGGACTGAAAAAAAGATGCTTTGTTAACAGTAACCCTTTTAACTGCTGGATCTTGCATGGGGGAAATGAAAGTAAATATTCATGGTATTGAAAGAGGTTATCTTCCTCACCAGACAACTTCCTTTAAAAAGTGAAAGGTTTAAAACCACAGGTCAAGATGCTTTGTAAAATCAAAAGTCAAAAATCTCTTCTAGAAATGAATTACTTTTTAAGATTTGTTTCTAAACTAAAACCTTATTTCTGTTTTTTGTATAAACTCAAGATTTAAGATTTCCAATTAGGAAGTATGTAATTTTCATTTTTAAATAAGTCTTAGTTCTTTTAAAAAGGCACCCCTCCCCTACAATTTCCACCAGAAATAATTTAGAAGTTTATCTGTCGAAATTCATTTTATGCTAATTTTATCCTTTGGTACTCAATTTTAATTAAATTTTCATACCAGTTTTACTGCTCAGTGTCAGAATCTGCATGCCTTGGAAAAAAAGCATTTTCACCCCCAAAGTTGTAATTTCAGATCAGATTTACTTTTCTGTTGCAATTTTGTTGTCTTTCTTACGATGTAACTGCAATTTATATAGTAAGAGATATTGATCTTTATAGAATTTTCTGCATTTTATGTCTCGGTAATAAAATGCAAGCACTTTCATTTTAATAAATGTATTTTAAAGAGTTTGTAGTACCTTTAAGAAACACTGGGATTAAATGCCAGATTTCCTGATTAAGAAAAAATGAAGCACTCACTAATGAAATGCCAAAAATAAGATACTTGACCAGAGTGAAATTCATAGCTGCTCAGGGAACTTATAGCTGACATAACTATCCCACAGGTCATGTGTAAGTGCCTCTTTGTCTGTAATGGGGCTGCATATGGGAATGGAGATCATCTCTTTGCCTTACTTAAATCTGCCTTGAGTGTCCTTTAGTCTTTCAAAAGTCAGCTTAACACAGTGGCTGGACCACACAGTGTTTGATTTATATGCTGTCAGCTTTAAGTACCTCTGGGAATCTTAGGTCTATTACGATCCTCAGGAATGATCCCATGATTTTACATAAATTTAAAGGACTCTGCAAAACCAGAGGGCTTGTGTCACAGAGGAAGCAGCAGTGTATTTTCTATACAAAACCCAGGATGGGTTTATGTTGTCTTTTTTGGAAAGGTTCTTGGTGCAGAAGGAGGCCTCTTGTGAAGTAAGCTACTGTTCTGGAAAGTACAGTCATGACTGTTGGGGATTAGAGAATACTTGGTGTGTCTAACTCCTTATATCCTCTATCATTTCTGAAAAACAAATTGATTTTTTGAGTATGTGCTGTGGAATGAATTAAGACAACACAGAAGTCAAAATGCAGGACTGGTTCTTTTAGTTACATCTTTGCATTTTTATCTCACATCCTTGTTTCACAGTTTGTTTCCTTTTTCAAAAGAAATGTTGAATTTAAAAAAAAAAATTAGAGCATTTCCCCCTAAAAATATTCAACATCAGCAAATTGCAGTTGGCCCTTATATTTTCATCATCTTTAGTGCCCCAACTGAAAGATGATTCTCAGTCCTTGCTTCTATTAGATACAATATACCTAGGGAAAAAAATATTTTGGAGATGTCTTTGTATTTTCTTATCCATATTCAGAATCGAAGCACATTACAGAAGAAACTTTATTAATGGTGGAGTCAGCAGCAGTCTTCATATACAGCTTTTAGTTTCATATTCAAAATGCTGGAGACTCAAGAAGTGCCTTAATCGCACCCTGACTTTTTGGCAGTTAAATCCTTGTTTATTTTAAATCTCTTAAATGTCAGTCAGATTTCACAGAATTGTAGAACAGTCCAGGTTAAAAGGGACCTTGAAAGATCATCAGGTCCAATGTTTTGTGAGAAAGGGAATCTTCTTGAGATTATTTAGCACACTGTACGATTGTATCCTGAAAAACTCCAAATTTGACTTAAAAAAAACCCCAACAAACCCACAAACAAAACCAAACCCAAGCAAAACAAAAAAAAACAAGCCAAACAAACAAAACAAAAAAAAAAACCAACCAAAAAACCTACCTGCAGTTTGTACCTTGCTCTAAGACCCAGCTGTGGAGGTTTTGGTTATGTCTAATAGATGGACCATCATGGACTTATGCTAAGCATTTTAAAAGACACAAAAGACAGAATATATAATGGCCTTTTCATTGCTTGGATAGTACTGATCAGGTGAGAGGATATCCTTAAAGATTGACCCCCGTAAATGCCCTTTTTAAACGCACAAAAAGGAGAATACTCTGGAAAAAAATCTAGCAATAAACCGTCTTACTACTTTTGCTGACTTTAATATAACTCTCAATGACATTTTAGTAATTATTATGTAATCAAAAAGCCATGCAAAATTAAAATCATTAAAAGATTGGTTTTGTCTGGTGAAAAAATGGAAAAAAGGTGAACAAGAGTAAACATAAACCTAAAATCAAGCAACAGTTTATTAGTGCACAGCATGCATTGAAGTCTGTTAGACTGGATTCTGGAGGAATTAATTAGATAATGTATTTAATGCATCTGAAGTGCTTTGAGGAATATGAAGTGCTTTATTACTGCTAGGAATTTTATTTCTTAATTTCTTAATTGTGTATTTATTTACTTTTAAGTGATGCAAATTCCAAAGCAGATATAAAAAACATCAATAGCTTACTTGTTAAGAATTCATTAACTTTGTTTCAGAACTTCCTTCAAAATATCAGGGGGGGTTTATTTCAGTACTTTTAATTTTAATAGATTTGTGCTATTTGAAGTACCTTAGTTCTATCCTTAAATGATTTCAGCTCATGTTGTAGCGAACTAGTGGGAGACTTTGATGCAAAAATTATGGAACACACTTAGGAACTGAATTCATAGAAATTCACACACTAACACAGCCAAGTCGTCTTGCTTTTTATTTTTGTGTATGACTTAGTAAGGATGCCCAGAAGTTATTGGAAGGAACATAAGAACTCCGGATCTCCTTCTTTCTGGAAAGTAATTGCCCTGTCTACTAGTCTATAAACTCCTTAATTAATTTTCTCTCATTTTTTGTCTCTGAGCATTCACCATGGACACAAGATGCACAGAGAAAAGGAAGACTTTTGATTTGTAGATTGGTACAACTTTATAGGACGTACATGTGTTCTCCAATGTTGTTACTCATTAGTGGTTGGTGTCATCTCTGAAATCACAGAGATGTTGGACAGGTTATGGAAAACTGAACTCTTGTAGAATTTTGTTGCCTCTTGGGTGATTTCAATTAGCAACACAATTTAATTATCAAGGAATTAAATGTAACTTGTATCCTCAAACACTTGTTTTGAACCTCTTTGTTAATTTCACTACTTAAGAGTATCAGCTCTTTCTAGGTAAGTCTAAAAATTATCCCAGAGTAATATGAATTGTAATGAAAAAACTTCTCCTAAATATTGTCTGGAGTTAGCAATGGTCTAAAAATTCATGGTTTCTTAATTTTACTGGAAAGCTGCAATTTTTCTATAGAAAGTGACTTTTCCAATGTACTTTGCCTCTGCAATATTGCTCTCCTCCATTTGCTCTTCTTTCTCTCAGTTGGATATTAATTTTCTTCTTCACCGTTACCCTGCTGACTTGTCCATTCCTCCTTTTGTGTTTCAATGACTGTTATAAAACCCAGCCCATTTTCCTGTGCACCACTGAAATGATTTTGACAATAAACTGTTCATGACTGGCCATGTAGTCTATGTGAATTAATGCTTAAACTGTGGTCAAATATTTTAAATTTTCTCACAATAATAAGGTACAGAACATGCAAACTTTTTGCACATGTAACCCTGTGTTCTCCTTGAGGCATTTGTTTTTACCCTTTGTTCTGTTGAGTGAATCTTCCACCACATTTGTGTGCATCTAGACTACAGAAACTTTTCTTTGGTCAAGGAGGATTGGATCTACACCTGGGTAAACCTGGCATCTGCAAGCTCATGGACCCTGATGGGATTCATCCATGAGTGCTGACAGAACTGGCAGACACCATAGCAAGGATGGTCACGATCTTCTTTAAAAGGTCATGGTGATCAAGAGAGGTGCCTGAGGACTGGAAGAAAGCAAATGCCGCCCCAGTCTTCAAAAAAGGCAAGAAGGAGGACCCAGGGAACTATCAGGTAATCAGCCTCACCTCAATATCTGGAAATGTGATGGAGTGCCCTGTTCTGGAGGACATCTCTATCCGCATGGATGACAAGAAAATGATTAGGAATAGACAGCATAGATTTGCTAAAAGCAAATCATGCTTGAGCAACCTAATTGCCTTATACAATGAAACAACTACCTAGATGGATGAGAGGAGAACAGTGGATATTTTCTACATCAACTTCAGCAAGGCTTTAGGCAGTGTCTCTCACAGCATCCTCATAGACAAACTCAAGAAGTGTGGACTAGATGAGTGGAGAGCGAGGTGGATGGAGAACTGGCTGACTGGCAGATCCCAGAGGGTCATAATCAGTGGCACAGGATCCAGTTGGAGACCTGTCACTAGTGGCATCCCCCAAGGGTCAATAATGGGCCCAGTATTGTTTAACGCACTCATCAGTGACTTGGATGAAGGGCCAGATGCCTCTCAGCAAGTTCACTGATGACATAAAGCTGGGAGGAGTTGCTGATACCCCAGAAGGCTCTGCAGCCCTTCAGAAGGACCTTGGCAGGTTGAAGAAATGTCCAGAAAAGAACTCTGAAGTCCATCAAAGGCAAGTGCAGGGTCCTGCTCCTGGGGAAGAATAACCCCACACACAAATGTACAGGCTGTGGGCTGACCTGCTGGAAAGCAGCTCTGCAGGGATGGACCTGGGGGTCCTGCTGGCCAACAAACTGTCCATGAGCCAGCTGTCCCTGGGGGCAAGAAGGCAAATGGTACCCTGGGGTGCACTAGGAAGAGCATTGCCAGCAGGTCAAGGTAGGTGATCCTGTCCCTCTACTCTGTCTTAGTGATGCCTCATGTGGAGTGCTATGCCCAGTTCTGGGCTCCTCAGCAAAAGAGAGATGTGGAGCTCTTGAAATGAGTCCAGTGGAGGGCAATAAATATGATGAGGGGACTGGAGCACTCCTCTTACAAGAAAGGCTGAGAGAGCTGGGCCTGTTCAGCCTCAGGAAGATATGACCAAGAGGTGACCTTACCAATGTCTACAAGTATCTGAAGGGAAGGTGTCAAGAAGATGGACCAAGCTCTTCACAGTGGTGCCAAGCAATTGGACAAGAGGCAATGGACAGAAACTGATGCACGAGAAGTTCCATCTGAATATGAGAAAGAACTTCTTTACTGTGTGGGTGGCCATGCACTGGAACAGTTTGCCCAAGAGACGATATGGAGTTTCCCTCACTGGAGATATTCAAGAATATCTGGATGCACTGTCTAGACACAATTCTGTGCCATGTGCTCTGGGATGACCCTGTTTGAGCAAGGAGGTTGGACCAGATGACCCACTGTGGTCCCTTCCCCTTTACCCATTCTGCGTTAGTCTTGCAGTGCATACAGCAGCCAGCACAAAGAAACACAGATCCAGACCAGAGTGAGTGTGGCTATCATGCCAATAAAAAAATTCACATGTATTTTCTGTGTTCTCTAAAGCTTTAGAGCTCAAATAACAGTGGCTAAACAGAGTCTGGCTTGAAGAAGCAAGAGCTGTCTTATTCAGGCATTCTTGGGAATTTGGGGGTGGGTATGTGGGCAGAGTGAGAGAGACTAGCAGAGACTTTGGAGTCAATCCTCATAAGAGATGTACACATTATTATTATTTCAGGAACAAAGCTTATGAGCAGGTGGGCCTGAAATGCACTCATTATACCATTATCAACCTTATATGAACCATTTATTAATTCTCAGCACAGCAAATCAAACTCAGATTATGCATATAAATTATAGACTTTCACTGGCTAGCATACTATTGCAGGACTGTGTATAAACAGGATTGTGTGTAAACATTCACATCAAAAATGGATACTTCCTCAATTTTGCATTGTGTTTTGTGCTTGGAAATAGCAATGATGCACATCTGACTCTGTAGTAAACAGACGGAGACTGAAAAAAGGTGACATTTTACAATGACTCATATGAGCAAATGCTGTCTTTATCAGATGAGGGATATTTTGATGTAAAGCTGGGACTTGTCAAAATTATACATAGAGTGTATTGTTCAACTCATTGATAACAGGTATAGCATTAATATTTGAGAAATCTATGATGTGATCTTCAGCCCTAGGTTTCAGAGCTGGCTCAGATTCTTGTCCACCATATTACATCACTATTCATAGATTCGTTCCAAGCATCAGGGACTGTCTTGATCTTTGCAGACTTGACCTGAATGAGTTTGGGAGCCACTGGCCCTGTAAACATCTGTGATGTAGGTAGGCTCATAGTGGAAGTAAGGTCAAGAGGCAAACTGTCAGCAGCCTGCAATAATTTTCAGGTATATTGTCCCAGTATTTTCCTGAAGAAAATCCTACTTTTTATTCTCCAGGTGCACCTCCAGCCTGGTCTGGCACAGAAACTATAAAGCTGTTACTTCTATCTTAGATAAAAGATGAGAACAGATGCAGCCAAAATATTCACATTCTCAAATGTAAGAAGTGCACCGCGATCTTTCCTTGTTTTGTACAAGGGGACGTGCTTTATTTTATGTTCCAGGATGATTGAAGACATTCTGGAATGCCATCTCTTTGCAAAGGATTAATGCCTTCTGTATGTACAAATTGCCTAAATAAATATCTTGTAACTGACAGTGTTTTATTATGTTGTGTGTTCTACCCCATCACTAAAGTAAGTTAGCTGTAAAAAAGTAAGTTAGTTGTAAAAGAGTAAGTTAGGACTTTGCTTGCTCTTCATTCTGGGAGACTGAGACAAGGGAGCTGTGTTTTATTCTGAATTATTTTTGTATTCATCTGGAATGCAGTTGGCTCCTCATCACTTGGGGAAGGAGGTGTTTTACAGCACTGAGGATAACACTCAGTGGAGAACAATAGGAAAAGTGACCTAAAGTCTGAAAATATGGCTTTTGAGTGTTGCACTACCTCTTCTTTTACTTTTCTTTAAAGATCAGATGTCTATGTATGATCCCCATGGCTTCAACAGTAATGTAATCTTTGTTTTTGTTATTATCTTTACAAACTAAACTGACACTATTTTAGTCTCTGGTGTATTCTCAAAAAGACCTACACTGACAGGGATACGAGCTTTCCACTGGGACTAGATCAAAAGTGTTTTAGAGGTAAAGATGTCTGCAGTACATTTTTAAATCTAAATACTATCACAAAAATGCCTCTTATTTTTAATCTCTAGCATCATACATTTTAAATAAATTCCTTCTTGTTGATATTTTATGCATCAAAACAAAGCTGTTTGTTTTAAAGGATCTGATTAGAACAAAAAGTGACTGAAAAACAATCAGTGAAAATTTCAGTAGAAGAGACTCTAAGCCTGTGTAAGAATTTCCATTTTGTTTGTTCTCCTTATTAACAGAAACGTCTGCATATTTTTGTGTGTCTGCTTCCTGATAGTAGATGAAACTGAAAGGACGAGGTGGAAAACACTGCATATTATGCTTATTACATAGCCAGCCCCAGGGTTTCCTGAAGTCTTAAGAAGTCATCCTCTGTGGGTTCTTGTGTGCCATCATGAAAGCCTAGACCAGGATAAAGTCTACTTTTATCGTATAAAGCTTGTTTATAACAGGAAACATAGAGTGTCATAGTGAAGATTTCTCCTCTGGGCTGTGTGCTTGTTGCACCTGTTAATGCAATTTAGCCTAGGAAGCCCAGCTGAGGGGATCTTTGATGTCTTTATTCTCAAGCAAGCTAGAGAGGAATTTCTTTGTGATCATGACACAAATAGCAACCTGATGTGTCATCTCAACTCCCTGCAGGCAGTCATTGAGACGTGTTAACAAAAGGGTCAAAACAGCTATGTCTTCCTTGTCTCACTGATTCCGTACTGGCTAAAGGAGTGTCATGGATGAGATGGCTGAATCCATGTGCCTGTGCTCAGCTAACTAGAAGTTAACAAGCAGGTTTGTTTTGCTGGCTTTGAGCTGGCTAACAGCTGTTCAGCAAGCTAGTTTTCATCCATATTGACCAGAGAGAAAGAGGCACCTGCAGATGTGAATCTGTTGCACTTCTTGGTCTGTGCTAAGATGGACAAAGATGCCGTGGAAGTGCCAGGGTCTGCAAAGGCAGCTTGGAAATACGCATTATACTACATGCTTAACTTAACAGATGCCCAGCTGTGGGTGAGGTGACTCCTTCCCATGTCAGCAGTCTGTTTGTCTCTCAGAATACTTCTTTGCACAGGCCATTGAGGTTATATCTGGAATTACCCCAGTGGGAATTATTCATCACCCTTATCTCTCAGCTAGCCACTGGTCTTGGCTACCACCAAGAATTATCAGTTTGATCCCAGTATGCCAAACCACAGAGCCTTCAGCCCTATAGGGATGAATTCAGGGGCTTTGACTCCTCTGCATGCTCAGAGATAATCTGATGGGCACTGTGACCATACAGATATATTACTGTAATTGATATAAGCTCTATTAGCTTGTGGTTGAAAAACCGCAGTTGAACAAGATTTGGACCGTATTATCAACTTGTATCTGGCTTAGGAGCTCTTTTCTTTGGAGCCAGAAGTGCAGCTCTGGCTCCTTTAATTATTATATGTATAATATTTGTAAAACCTGATCAATGAAAACAAAATTAATTCACTTGTAAACCGAACATTTACTGACAAGCAGCTGACCTCAAATGATGCATTGCTTTATTTTATACTAATACTTAAATTAAGATCTCAAAGTCTCTGATTTACTATTTTACTGCTGACTGGGAATTTCCTTATAATATAAGCTTTTTTTCTTATCGAGAAATTCTGATGTATTGGGAATGGATCAGGCTTTTTGAAAAAGTCTTAATTTTTAGAAAGATTGGAAATCACTTAGAAGTTGACTAGAGATCCTCTTTGACATTTTCAGAATGAAAACAGAAATTTTTGTGTGTGTGTGTTTGTACTCATTTTCCTCCTCTGATGCTCAGTCATTTTTGTTTCAAAGAATAAAAAGGTCAAACCAAAATGCAATGGTTTAAAACTAAATGTTTGAAATTCTTAAGTTACAAAGTAACAAGGAGGTTATGAAAAAAAAATTATAGCTCCTCCATTTCACCTCAAGGGCAAAAAGAAAAGAAAATCATAGCCTGACTAATGTTTCTCATTTGGGAAAATCCATTTTTTCACGAGGTTCATTTAACTTCCATCTTCACTATTATCCAAATCTATTAAATCTGCCTTCTTTTCAACTAAGAGAAAGAAAATTACTTGCAATTGCCTGGTAACAAATGTTATTTCATAACAAAATATGAATTTTTATTTTCTCCCTTAACCGTATAATTACTAAATATCCTGCTCTGAAAAATCAAGACAAATACTTTCATTTTGAGATACTTTCTCTTGCATTCTGGAAAATGGTTATGGATCACTGACTTTACTCAGCTTTCTCTTTATTCTGGTCATTTTTGATTACAAAACTCTTCACTTCTAATAACTAACTAAAGCTAATACGCTCTAATGGTTTAGTTAACTAGATTTTATTGCATTCTAGTGGGAATACTGTACTCTGGGTTATTGGTTTGTCTCTCACAGGAATAGCAGGTCATACAAGTGTTCTGATAATTACACAATATATACAGACCCAGTTCTGCTTTTGGATATTACAGTAGGTTTGCAAGGCTGATTACCAAATGAAGCAGTAGAGTACCAAGGGGAAATGAAATCAAGTGGTTTTACACTTCTAGTGACATGAAGAAAGCATTATTCTTGTTCTGCTCCTACTGAAAAGCAATTATTCTGTAATGAGGATCACAAATTATCCTCATAATAATGAAGCTTTGCTATGGCTTTAAATATTTCTAATTTATTACACATATTTGGCATATTATTGATGATCATTACTTTGCGTGGTATTATTGACCATCCCCACAGTTTTGTGAAATAAGAAACTGATTTATAACCGTGACAGTTACAGAACCATGGATATCTCCATGGCTTTATCAAACAAGCATATAAAACAAACAAAAAGAGTTTTTCCTAAAGCTATTAGGAGGGAATGAGTGTCCTTGAAAACAGGTAAATCTGAGCTAACGCTGGGAAAAGGAGGAGTCAGCCTTACAGTACTAAGGTGCATTATACAGCACAGGACAGGATTGTGGTGTAGAAGGATGTTTCCTGAGCCAGGGAAACCCCAGGGTAGTTCTGAGACCTGCCAGGAGCTGTCAGGTCACAAGGCTGACAAGGCATGGGCAGGACTAGGAATAATGGCAGCTGCACCCACTCCCACAAAAGGCATCCCAAGGGAACTTCAGTGACCAGGACAGGGCATGGCACTTTGCACAGGAGGACACCTCTTTGAAGGAGGGTGTTGCAAACAAGTGTTTTAAGGTCACTTAAAGAATCACCAGCAAAGGTTTCAACAAAAGCATGTTTAATAGAAAAGTAAAAGCATGACAAAGTTCATTGACAAGGGTCATTCTATTACTTACCAGATAGCTAAAGCACACAGAGCAAAACCAAACTAAAATCTAAAATCAATTAATCTAAGACCAAGCCAAAAATTATCTACATGGAGGCTGGGCATGGGGGTGGAAGGGATAAGGACAACAAGGAATTAAGAAGAACCTTCCTTTGAGTCACAAGGTTCATAGTAGACCCCCTTGCCAAACTGAGCCCCAGATCTGACCAGATATTTAGGCCTAAAGGTTTAACAGCACTTAATCATTAGCTTAAGTTAAACGATTTAACAAAAGATTAATATAGAACTTGCTATAGCACAACAGTAGCTCACTAACAGGCCTAACTTAAGAATTTAAAGTACTTAAGAATCTAGGAGAGTACATTTGCTATAGTGTATTCACACTCACATGTACACAAATCTGAAAGAGTATGGACAAGTTATAGAAGTGAAAAATTCTGCTTGAATTCAATGAAGTACTTATGTGGGTACCTTGGTATATGTAAGAATACAGTTTCCTGTCTCAAACACTGTCAAGGCCACAGAAGTAACTTGCTGTAAGATAAGTCACCACTGCAGGAACTTGAGATAAGCACAGGCAGGAGAAATTTAAGGCAGGAAGGCACTAATTCCAGGCCTGGTGGAGGCAGGTTAGCACATCCTGGTTAATGTATATGGACAAAAATTCCTGCTGTGGCAAACTGTGGGGAAGGAACAGCATCTATGACCACCCCATGGATACCTGAAACTTGAACTGTATAGAGGTGGTACTTGCAGAATAATGACTATGGGACTCCCATCACCAAGAAGCTCAGGGTAAAGAAGGACCAATGGGACACCACTGGTTACACAGGTGGTGACAATATTCTGCTTGATACTCTCTCTCTCCCCTCCCCACCTTCCATCCCTCTTTTTTATTTCTTTCTATCTCTCTATCTCACATTCTTTGTTAAAGAAAATCCATATTATTAACATATGGTCTTGTTTGCGCCTTAATTCTGGCAGAGGCATCTCACTAATCAGATCTTAACAGCATCTTCTCAATGGGTGAAGGATAGAGCCTTGAGGATTGAGGGTATAGAGCCAGGCTCCATTGTCATCTTTTGGCCATGTCCTTCAAGTATAGTAATCTTGAGTTCACTTGCTCTGAGAGGCTTCTCAGCTCAGAGGGAGACTCATAGTCACAGCCCACTGCGGTCCAGGAGAGCTCAAAGAGTCTCACTTAGGACTCCTGTTCATAGGACTCAAGAGAGTGGTTTTTAGGCATAATAATTTTTCATTCTGGCTCCAATTCAGGTTGATGACTTTCTTTGAAAGTTCAAAAACAGAAATGTTGTTCCACTTGAGTTGTTACTCAGGCAACAAAATAAGTTTCCAAGGCCATTTGTTAAAGAACCAGAGCTCATTAGACAGTACTAGTTCCTGGGAGGAGACAGTATTTACGATAAGCTCAAGAGGAACTTAGCCCAGCTGCTTCTCAAAGCAGTGTTGGCCACTCATCTGAGATAAAAGGCTGCAGCTCCAGTTGGGGTATCTGCACTGTTTACCCTGGCAGTAGTTGATGCCTCCACCCAGACAGAGCTGCTGAGAGGAGAGACTGCAGTGCAGACCTCAGACTGCAGGAAGGACATAGACCTTTCTCCTGGGGTAGGGACAGGCAGCAAACCCTTATGCAAAAGGTGTGTCTAAGTTAAGGATCTCCTGCAGCAGGATACAATGGGAAGAAGAATCTGCACTGGACACACGGCCCATCTTACAGTAACAAGAAGGGAAACCAAAGTACAGGGACAGAGTGAGGGCAGGCAATTGCCCCATATTTGTCCTTCAGGCATCCATATTGGGACCAGTACTGTTTAGCATCTTTCTCAGAAACGTGGACAGTAGGATTTGAATGCGCCATCAGCGAATTTGCAGATTACACCAAACTGAGGGATGGGATGCCATTCAGACAGACCTGGACAAGTGGTCTTGTGTGAAACTGATGAGTTTCAACAAATCCAAGTGTAAGGTCCTGCACGTCAATTGGGGCAACCTCCAATATCAGTACATACTGAGGAATAAATGGATTGAGAGTAGACAGCAGAGAAGGACTTGGATAAAATAATGAACAGGATCTGGCAGCATGCACTTGCAGCCCAGAAAGGCAATCATATCCTGGGCTGCATCAAAAGAACTGTGGCCAGCAGGTGGAACAAACTTATTCTGCTCCTTTACTCAGTTCTGGTGAAACCCCACCTGGTGTACAGTATCCAGCTCTGGAGTACTCAGTACAAGACAGGGACATCTTGGAGCAAGTCCAGATGAAGCCCATGAAAATTATTAGAGGGATGGAACACATCTCCTGTGAAAAAAGACAGAAAGAATTTGAGTTGTTCAGCCTGGAGAAGTGAAGGCTCCAGAGAGACCTTATTGCACTTAAAGGCAGCTTTTAAGAAAAATAGGGACAGATTTTTTAATAGGGTCTGTAGGGATAGGACAAGGAAGAATGATTTTGAAGTAAAAGAGACTAGATTCAGAATATATACAAGGAAGAATACATTCAAGGTTATGTTGGACAGGGCTCTGATCAACCCGGTCTAGTTGGCAATGTCCCTGCTCATTGCAGGGAGGTTGGACTAGGTGACCTTTAAACACCTCTTCCAATCCAAAACACTCTATGATTATGTGATTCTATATGCTTTGCACCCACAGGTGGTTGTCACATGTGTCAAAGTTGTCCCTGCTTCTTTGGCTTACCATAAAATCATTAAGGTCAAATAAGGTGACCCCGCACAGGCAATGAGGGCAGCAGCTGCAATGTGCTGCCATTATCTGTGTGAGTTGAATGGACAGCATGGTATTTGCAAGAGCAACCTGCTAAAGGAACTGCAGTCTAGAAAACAGGTTATTATGGGATAGCTTTCCACTGAGTAATTTTGAACCTATATATAGGAAGGAGCTTCATCAAAGGGACTAGACTAGATCCAGTCTGAAGTAAGATTTAATCAAATGCCTACAGCATGGAAGTTGGATCACCAGTGCCAACTACACCCACGTACTAGTCTATCCCTACTGGGCCTTCTTTCTTGTACATGTGGACATGGTCGATTTTAAAGGACTGCTTTAATTCTTCTGTAATTATAAAGTTGCATATTCAGGACGAAACAGTTGTGATCAGTTACTGAAGCACAGGAGGTGCTAGCAGTTCCCTTTCTCAGCACTCAGGAGACTAACTTAAAAGTAAACTGAAAACACCTTATTAAGGGTAATTCTTATTTCACTGCTGCAAGTATTATGCCGTGTAGCAAGAGTGAGTCATGGGGGAGATCATGACAGGCAGAGATAGGAACAGGACAACAACTGAGGTGACAAACTATGCACTGTGACACTCTGGAATGGCCTCTGAGTGGCTCTCTGAGGGAACTGACAGGCTTCTTGCTGCTGTGAGCTCCCTTTGCCCCCAGTTCACAGATGGCAAGCTGACAAGAAGGGAAATAGCCGTACTTATCAATGCAGTAAAAGATTTATATGAGGATATGGGATGCATCTATGATGTGGGAAGTCATGGTGTAGAAGCACTAAGCAGTTTTAAGCAGCTGCAATTATATGATCTCAGCTAATTATTGGTGCTATAAATAAAACAGCTGAACAGTAATAAAGTACAATGAGCTAGGCTCATGTCAAACCCTGCATGAGTGAACACTGTGAAGAAAAGCCATTTTCATTGTCCTTCACAGATTCTGGAAAGAATAATGTCCCCACATTGAGTGGGAATAATGAGTAGCAGGCAGCTCACCGTGGAGCAGGGACCCTGCTGCTGCCTTCTCATGGTTGGTGGAACCATCATGGGAACCAATGTTCCAGCCCTTCAGAGAATGTATGCACGACAGGGAGCTTACTTCTTGCTGGGGTCTCAGACCTGCATGACTTGGCTGTTTCCATGTTTTGGAATCAAAGGCAATCAATCTGGGCCTTATGTTTTCTGAGTTCTTATTTTTGATGAAATTCTACTTCATTGAGGTAACTGCTGACTTCAAGGAAAACAAGGTGTCATCCTGCCTTTGAAATAATTCTTCTCCTGGTCTGAACATTACTGTCATGACCTCAGTTCCATCATTGAATTCAGTCATTGAAAAGATGACCCATATTTTTTTCATGCCTATAAGGATTTCCTTATAAATCCAAACTATTCTTCAAAGAAAAAATATAATAAAAATTTAGAAAAATAAATTCATAAAAATGTTTGTCCTTCAGACTCTGGACTTCTGAGTCAAATTTTTTGTCTTTGCCAAACATATCTCCAAAACACCTTTTTTCCCCAAGCTCAATGTCATATGGAGTCTTGCAATTTCCTCAGAGTAAATATTTGGTATATGTTCTAATATGAATAAATAATGGAAAATGTATCAGGGAGAAAATATAGATAACATAAGGACATTTTACCTACTCCCTACACAGCATTTGTAAGATATTACACTCCATTATTGCCTCTGTAAGGTTCAAATGAGGGAGACTTTTGTCTTTGTTGTGACATTCTCATCTTTCTTGCTGCAAAAAGGAGCAACTAACTTGAGATATTTCTGAGGAAGGGTTCAATATTGCTAAATCAAAAGTTTCTAAGAGAAGAGCATTTTGTTAGAAAATGTTGATCCAGCTCAGTCCTGAGCATCAAAAGTAATGCTGTCAGGATGCAGAAGGTGGGAAAACTGGGTCGTTGTTATGGCTGGATTACTGGTCATATCTGCTCCTTCTTCCTTTTACATGATCTGAGTTTTTCCATCTGAACAAGACAATAAAGGAAAATCTAAGACGTACAACAGATTTTGGCAGTCTGAAGGTCTTAAAGGGAGTTCACAGACATGTTTTGACTTTGGTAATAAATTGCATATGATACCACTGAGCCTATATTCATTGTAGTGGTACACTATAGGCTACTGTATTTTCTTTAGAAAGTACTAACATTGTACATATGGATGTGTCTTGTACTTTTCTGACAGCATATAAATGTGCACTAATATTCTGTTTTGAAGAGAAGAAATTGTAATGTTTCTTACTATTCCTATTTAACAGGGGTATATATAATTTGCCTTTGAGTCTTGGATGAATACTGGCTGATTTCACTCTAATTCAGCTGAAAAAATTCTGTCTTACACATAACAGACATAACCACCCTGGCAATTTTGACTAGTCTACTAGGTGTCTCATTTTAATACCATTTCTGAAAATCAGTCAGCAGCAAAAAGAAAATAGTCTAACATGGTACCAAAACAGAGAATGAAGCACTCATCTTCTCTATACCACAGTCCCCCTTAAGGACAAATTCAGAGTGGCTGTGAAGACCTGCATCTCCCA
This sequence comes from Calyptomena viridis, assembly GCA_013390005.1. Lineage (NCBI taxonomy): Eukaryota > Metazoa > Chordata > Aves > Passeriformes > Eurylaimidae > Calyptomena > Calyptomena viridis. The sequence continues at coordinate 42,735 of WEIV01027818.1, read as the reverse complement.
TCAACTTGGTTAGGAGTTGCAGGAGGAAAGCATCTTTCAGGATCAGCCAGCCTGGCCCTTTTTCCTGTTACCATCTTCTGCTTTCTTGCTGATGTGAATTTCTCTTTTCCCAGAACCTTTCGTGATGACAATAGACCAAGATGCATCTTGGGAGCATACCCATCTTGCTTTCTTTCTTCACCTTTTCCTTTGGCATTAGGTATGCCATGGGCAGCAATAAGCTGTACCACTAAACCCTTTCTTACACAAATTCGGAGGCCACACTGCTCTGCAGAGACATCACAGCAGTATGAAGAGATATACATTTTACAAGCTGGTTGCGTGGACAGTGTTAACTGCAGACAAATAATTTCATAAATACAAAATACATAATGGCTGTAAGGCAGTTTCTGAAGATACTTAGAAGTGTCTCTGAAAATTATACTTCTCCCTGGAGCTTTCTCTTCTTGCTGGGCACCCAACTCTTTCTGACATTTTCATCAGAGAGGTGTTCCATTCCTTTTGCATAACATCTGATCCTGTTGTGATGGGAGAGTAGTGGGATGGAGTTGGATGTTTATGAGAGGATGAGATAGATCCTTGCTCTCAGCCATAACTCTACAATGCCTTAAATATGTACCCAAAATATAAGAATATCATAGTATATGGTATATGGTGATACCATGAGAGTATTTTCAGATTTGGTTTCCCTGGTATCTCTGCCATGGAAAATGCAAACTATGCTTCTTAGCCATGCTTCTCCATACTCTCTTAGCTCATTTCCACTATCACTGCAAACTCCAAAATTAAAACTCTATGTTAAAACCCAAAATTTTCTCAGGGAGCAGAAGGAATGAAGACTGATTTCCTGTAGGCTTCTAGTCATTTCACCTCTGTGTCCTATAGAACTGCCTTCACCATAACTACCACAGCTTTCTCCTGTAGTGGTACAGCTCCTCAACACTAAGAGACAGTGGTGATGGTTGCTTTTCCAGCTGGCTGCTGCTGACAAAAGGTAGAACATACTGTCTTTATAGTTTCCCTTCCATGACATTATTTACACAACTTCTTTCCTTTGCTTGATCACGACTCTTATTCAGAACTTGGTTACATATAAAACTGTAACTTCATCTTTCTAATTTGGTCAGAAATTACTAACCAAAAAATGTTACATCCATATCAATCCAGACTAATATATACCTCCAGTGTCTATCTCTATTTTAATTTAGAAAAGAAGCAAAAGTTCTGTTGTAATTCAGAACCAGTCCCATGGAGTTGTGTAGAAATAGAGGCTAATTTTATGCTATAATACTGCTTCAATGTGTGCCAAGGTATCTTTTGCACATTTAATAAAGACTCTTGCTGTAACAAGTTACAGAAAACTCTCTATTATCTTGTGCCTTCAGGCCTTAAGCAGAGTATCTAATTTACACAGATTCTTACAAAAAACAATGTTAACATTGGGGTCAAAGCTTGATGATTCATGGATAATTTAAAAACGGGGGAAAAGGAAGGTCTAAGGCACATATATAGTCAGGGACAATTTAATTTGTGTTGCACAATATATTTCTAAATTTACACATATTTTCTCAAATACTGCCTCTTATGCATGAGTCTCAATGTTTATTCCAGAATAACCCCCTAAATGGCATATGGATTCTCAATTCAATTCATTGAAGGTGGTTTCCAACAGGTGCTGGTAAATCACTGCTGTAATAGTATGAATTGGTCAGTAGAGTGTCTGTCTTGAAACACCCATTGGCATTTCACCATGTGGCAGAAATGTGTTATCAACTGGGATTGCAATATGCCCAAGTTGTTTGATGGATAGTTATCCATGGAGAGTTCAGTGGAAGGCTAAGCTGTCTGCTTTACACATTCAGCTAAGAGATAGTTTATTCCTTGCACAGTGTTGGTTTTAGCTCTCTGCTGTATTCTATACCTGGTAAATGAGACCATCATGTGATGGAAAGGCAACAGGTTGTATGGTTCTAGGAATTAAAGGTGATTAATGCCTGCTTCTTAGAGGAGGAGATACGTAAATTTGCCTCTCAGCATATCTGGAAGTAGTGCTTCCTATAATGGGAGAGAGATTTTCTGCATTAGCTGGTCCTTTTTCAGCTGCACATATGTGTGCAGGCACCTCCTCGGCACAGTGACTTGTGTCAAATTCATATGTTGTCAAATTCATATCCAAACGATTTCACTGCCTGTTAGTCTGTCATCATAAATTGGCAGCAAGATACACTATCTCAATGTTTACTTTTTTTTTCTGCTTCTATTTTTGCTGCTGTTGGCATCAAATGCTGCTCTCTTTTAAGAAAGAATACTGAGACTAATCCAGAAAAATTTTCATTGAAGCCAAAGCTTTGTATGACTACAGAGAGTAGAAGCAGTGCCTGCATTTTCCCATGTCAGACTCTATTGCAAGAAAAAGGAAAGGTAATCTACTTTGGTTCTAGAGAAAGAGTTCCAAAAATTACATACTCAAAAAAAAAAAAAAAAAAAATAAATCCAGAAGGAAGGAGAAAAGCTTGTCTGGTTGAAATCTCTTATCTCTTTATCCAGAATGTATGATTATGTTTTCTAGCTTATTTCATTCAGGTTTTTTTCTATTTTGACAGTGCTGTCTTGATAACTCCTTAAATTACTATTACACTCCATAAGTAATTACATAGAATATAAGAACTCTTCTGTTACTTACTTTTCCCCATTTGTTTATTGAAGACATACCTTGTGCTGCAAAATTCTTTGAACAAGAGTTCCTTTAAATCAAGTCTCCTGATAGTAAACACCCTTATTAAAGCTTCATTTACATCTAAGACAGGCTAGTTACTTCTCTTTCCCATTCCCATTCCTTCATCTCCTCTACAGTAACTGTTGTTTTGTAGATTTAATTAAGTTTACATCACAGAGGAAGTGACAGAGCAGTTTCAGCCAGAAAGAGACAATAATGTCTCTTTGATTTAATAAATCATCACCAAAAAAGTGGAAATTTAATCAAAATACTTTCAAAATACTTTCAATACAAGATTTCCATTATAAATATCAAGTGCATCCATATTGAAAAGCGCTGTATAAAACTGTGTAGGAGGGCAGGAAATGGCTTTTAACTGCCATTATAGGGAAATTAATACATTATCTTAGGAGAGTTTTCTCTGTTGATATCCAGCCAGATATGCTTTGTTGCTTTAATTTCTATACAGTTGCTTAGATCAATTGCAAGAGGAAGCACAAACAGCATCAAATTCAAGTAGGTTTGAAAGCTACATTAATGGGAAAGTTTCATACGCTCATCAAAAGGCAAGACTGGACCCTGGAATAGTTTCACTGCACCTGACCTAAGTGCCATTTTCAAAATCTGTTGAACAAAGTGCTGACTTGTCATTGCTTCAGATGATTTCATGCCCAGAGAGACCATTCCTCAACATCTATCTGTTCTCCAAAGGCAAAACCCCATAATTTCTTTCTGTAATCCTTTTAAATTTTGGAACTGGAACCTATTTTTAGGCTGGTTTTACAAGTTTCGGTGAATGCACCAGTTCGTGGCTTGTAGCAAAGTTAACCAGTTATGTTTAACAAACACCTGCTCAAATGGAATGAGAACCTCTGGAGACACACGTTTAGTTTAGTGAACTGTTTCTGGATGAAAAGGCTGACAGTTACATGGTGTTTTACTGGTTTCAACTTATTATTGAAGTGTTTGACCAAAGCAGTTAACTACAGCAAAGTCAGAAGTGATGAGATCCTGGCAGCTTTGCAACCACTAGTTAGTTGCATTCCAGCATCAATAGTGATTTTGTTAGCAGAGGGCTTCTTCTCAAAGACTTTGCCAAATGACTTGCTTTGACTGGCTAAAGCTTAGAAGCAGATTAATTTAAATATAAGTGAGCATAATGAGTAGAAAAATAAAATAAATTGCTGAAGTAGAGGTATAAAAACAATGTGGCAGAAAATCAAACTGTGCTTTCCTCCCTTTGCCTTTATACTGGTTTCAAGAAAAAGCAGATGTTTTCCTGGTTGTTTTCCTGGTTCTCTTGCTCATAACTTCTCGGTTTTCCTCAGTGATTATAACTGTGCTCCATTGCAAACAGAGTTGTAATATATATATGGAAAATATAAACACATGGAGATAAATGGAGAGTCTCTCCCAACAACTGACTTTTATTTGAGAACCCACATTTTCTGTGCTAATACATTCAAAATATTTTTGCCAATCACTTGCTCAGATGCACAAAAGAGCCCCTACACTTTACCTGTAGGGCCAACATCAAAGAAAATATTTACCTGACTTGACATAAAACTGAAATGACTCACCAGTAAATGTCTTAGCCTTGTGGTAGTCTGCAGTCCTGAAACAGGAGAAATGAGAGAATGCTTATGCACTTGATGGTAGGAAGAAGGAGAGTATTCAAAGGACTCACATAGAAAGGAACAAATGTTCAATCAGCCTTATTTCCCTAAAGAACTGGAGCTGAACCCAGAAAATATGCAAAACTATGTCCCCTTCTCTTCTGCCTAGTTGCTTCATGTCTGAGTGCTTTGTTGGCCCACTTACAATGGTGACAGGCAGCTTTAATTAAGATATTAATTTCACTTGTTCTAATTATCGGTTTCTAATTACTGGATTTTTTTCCCTGTTTCCATTCTTTCTTGTACTCAATTGTTCCCTGCAATGCAGTCAAACAATGAATCCCTGCAACAAAAGCCGTGTTGTCTGGCTAAGTAAATTTTTTGTTATTCTGTACAGGTGGATGTCCTACAGGCTCAATCTTTCTTTAGCAATTATGTCAACTGTTTGCCATCAGTGCACCAATTTTTTCCCTAACACAAATGGGAAAGAATTTAGGATACCTCCTGGTACTCCTCTTCAAAAATCCTTCAAACATTGCTATTTTCTGCATTCACCACTAGTCTTACTGTAATCGCTACTGTTCTTATTCCTCTGCAGCTACAGATAATAAGTATGAAGAAGAATCCTCTTTTCCTCTGCATCACAAAGAGCAGCAGAAAATAGTGTGGCTTTAGAATCAAATAACATAATATCTGGCATGTCTGTGCTGCAATAAATCAGAAAATTAAAAGCAGTTGTCAACAGGAAAACCCTCTTGCAGTACATCCTGTGGCTGAAGGGTCTTTATCTACCCATTGTATGATATTTGCTTCTTGTGTATATCCACTGTACAGGTGCAAATGAGTCATTGTGCCCACCTGGTTAATTCTAGCCATGAAGGTATCAAAGGACAGGCTTCCATGCAAGTTTCATGAGTCTCCTATGGACTCTTCCACCTACGCTCAGCTGCTGAACTCCTGCTGCTATGTTTAGTCCAAGCTACTGAGATTAGGTTGCTTTAACCTGCTTAGACTCCCTCACATGAGCATCACACTACTTCTCTGGTGTGCAGGGCTGTTTCTTTCCAGGCAAACAATTATACAATAAAGAGGGAACATGATTTTGGCTTAGTTCTTATAATGAGGCGTGTTTTTGTTCTTGAAAGGTCCATGGTCACAGAATCACAGATTTATGTTCAGTGAGGAATTGTTGGTGTGGTGATGATGATGATGATGAACAGTTTGTATTTCTGAACAGGCTGGATGAACTCTTACAGTGTTTATGTCTTCCTCATATAATCCTAAAAGGCAAATAAGCAAGCCAAAAAGTGAGTAGAGAAATAAAAATCTTGTAGAAGTATTTTCTGTAAAGCAAGTTTTAAAGAAGTTTTCCAGGGACATAGTTAAATTTGTGAAAGGGCATTATTTAGTTGTTCACAAGTAAAATTTTATGTCCAGCCTTAGATTTTACAGCTTACTCTTTCTTTAAATATCTTGTGAGTAATGCTAACATGCACTTAATGCAAACAACTATGATGAAGATTAAAAAACAGAATCGTATAAATGTACATTGAAGCACAATCCTGATGATCAAAATTACTGTGTTCAACAGTTCTTCTTCTAGCAATCCTCATATTTACCCACAGAACAAGTACTCTGACATAAATATTTTACTAAATGCATACACTAATAGACAGTTGAAGTGTTCTCTAAACTGTACAGATTTACTCCAACCATAATTGTTTGAAATCTGGAGCAATGTGCATTTATGTCACACTCTTTACTTGAAACATTTTTACCTTATGGCACAGGAAATGTATTCAGATGATTCTGATAAAAGGTTGTGCTACAGTAGCGACCTTTCCTATAGTTAATCTCTTATGAATCATAATGAGATTTTGAACAAGGAGTTTAATCTGTGCTAATTCAGCATGATCTCTGTCACGGTCTTGTGATGGCTCTACCTCATAGCCAAGATATAACTACTTGTCCCAGCCTTGAATATAGATGTTATCCCTTTATCACACATGGCCAGGCAGGATTTTAATATAATCTTAAGAAAACATTTCAAGTATTTTTAATTGCTCATACTTCAAAACAAGGCTGCAGAACCAGTACTGCACAAGTATTCATGCCTTTTGGGCCCACTCTCATCATCCTTGCACAGTGATAATTTTCCCCATTCAGATTGAAAACTTTGTTTTGGGTGGAGTATAGTATAGTTAATTCTCTTCACAGTGACTGGTATGAGGCTGTGTTTTGGATTTGTGCTGAACACGGGGCTGATAACACAGAGATGTTGTTATTGCTGAACAGGGCTTACACAGAGACAAGGCCGTTTCTGCTTTTTGCAGTGCCACGCTGGTGATGAAGTTGGGGGTGCGTGGGGGGTTGGGAGAGGACACAGCCAGGACAGGTGACCCAAACTGACCAGCTGGATATTCCACACCATATAATATCGTGCTCAGTATATAAAGTGAGGGAAAGAAGGAGGAAGGGGGGGACATTTGGAACGATGATGTTTGTCTTTCCAAGTAACCATTACACATGATGGGGCTCTGTTCCCCTAAGGGTGGCTGAACACCTGCCTGCCCATGGGAAGCAGTGAATTAATTCCGTGTTTTATTTTGCTTGTGTGCATAACCTTTGCCTTTCCTACTACGCTTTTTCTCAACCCACGAGGTTTTCAGGTTCTACCCTTCCAATTCTTTCCCCCATCCCACTGGTATGGGAGTGAGCAAGTGGCTGCATGGGGCTTGGTTGCTGGCTAGGATTAAACCACAGAGTAGCAAATTTAAATTACAAACAAAGCAAAGTGTACATGAAACGTGCATTCACTGCATAAGCTAGAAATACATTAATTGAATATATGATTTATACACATTATGGAACTGCAAATGCTTTCCAAATTAAGCTACTAACTATAATGTAAACATAATAAAATGTTGCAAAACATATTCTTTGAGTGTAGCATGAAAAATGTGGTATAGCTGCTGTATAAAAGGATTTCTATCTCCTTAAAAGAGGAAATAGAGTTGATGAGGCTGGAGAACCCTCAGCAAGAAATCAACCACATGATATTAATTTTGTTTTGTGGCTTGTGATTTCTTCTCTTTGGGGGTAGAACTATCAATCTTTGAATGCAAAACAGTAACTTTCATGCTGCACTTTACTCCATTTTGTTAGCTTGGTAAACACCAAATTATTTCAAGGGTTTTTTAAAGATTATTCTAAATAAGCCTATCCATAACCACTGAAGGGACTTCTCTAGAAGTGGTTGTGACCTCTTATTTGCTGAGATGAAGACTTACTACTGGGCCTTTACTCACACAGAATTTGGTACTGCACAGAAAACTGACATCTCCTTGGACTTCACCCTGTGAGGACAAGATCCTCTGGAGTCCCAAATAATGGGCCATATGTAGTTGTCATATCCTATTGCATCCTCATCTCCACAGGATCCTAACAAGATGGTGAAACCTCTCCTGTTCATCCTCGAACATACATATGTTCATTCACTTATGACCAAGATAATGCTGTGACCCTACAGCCATAGATCCTGGTAGGAGAGCATCAGATGTCCCTTCTGGTTCTTCTCTTGCCCTCCTGGTTTTCTTTTACTCCAGTTGGTAAATGAAGCTGTAACTACTGAAAACAGTTACATGCTACACTGCCTGGATTTTTGACCATTCTCCAGGCATTCAGGAAGAGGAAGAAAGCACTTGTGAAATGGTCTGTCTGCATAGAGGAGTACCTGAGGTTTTCTCCTCTTATGCCCAGCAATGACAATTTATGCTAAGAGATGGTGATATTTTGAAAGCTGTTTCCTTCCAATAATACAAAGAACAGTGAAATTATGGTAGAATTTTCCATCTAAGCTCATAAGAGGATTTTTTCTATTATTTTTTTAATTTGGGAGGGAGGGGAAGAAAGTATATAGCATTTAAACTGAAATCTAAGAATACTTTGAAAATTCAGGATTATATTTCTCACGGAAAGTCAATTTGATCCATTTTGATAACATCAGAATTGAAAGCCAAACTTTAAAACAATCCCTTAATTACAAATTATAAACATTATAAACATGACCAAGCTTATTCAAAATAAACCTGAATTTTGTAACAGAAGTTTTCTAGACATGTCTTGTATGTCATGTTGTCTATCTGGCTCCACTTTCTGCAGAAAAAAATGTATTTTATTTAAGAGATCAGGTAGAAATCCCATTCATATCAATGCATGGATTCTCTCTGACTCATATGGATTTGAGCTCAGGCATTGAAGGGTCTGCCATATCATTAGTGGACTGGAGAAGTGATTAACAAAGAATGCTACGGAATTAAAGAATATAGCAAAACAAAATGATGCTTTACTTTCACCCCTAGTACAAGTATAGCTGTGTAAATGCTACAGCAGTGATTCATTCTTGTTCCAACGTACCAAGAAGCCTTAGGTCTACAGCTTGTCTTACAAAGCTTTAGTTTCTTTAAAGATAATTCTTATCATTAGCACTTGGAGTGCCAGAGGACTACACACAGAATTAAAATAATCAAATTCATGTAGTTGTAGTAGGTGGATGGTGTTGCATTGTAGTATAACAGATAACACAGTGCAAGACCTTCCTTGATAAATTTTTAGAAAGTCAGTTTTGTATCATAAGTGAAATCTGACTGCTGCCTACTTTGATCAAATAAAATAGTCTGCCCAAATGATGCATTTTGGGAATCAAATGTTGTGCCAGTACCTGGAGAATTAGCTTCTCTATTGAAGATCTTGTACAAATTACCATTAATGCAATGGTATTGCCTGAAGACCCATTGCAGAATTGGTAGTATAAGCTGCAAGATGGTCTGAATGGCAATTCTAGGTCACATCAAAGTTTCCTGTAGCCCAGTGTCCTTTTTCTGAAGAGACCTGAGAGGAAATAACAAGGTAAACATTTATGGTAGTTCCTCAAACTGATCTCAGTCATCAGCTTTAACAAACATTTCAGCTTCTATCCTTGCTGTAAAGGAAGACTTCTTTGTGATGAATTTTCCTGTCTATACAAGAAAATTATGAAGCTGATTCCAGTTGAAGTTCAGTCATTGTCTTGATTAATTGATATTCATGTCAAAATGTATGTGAAAAAGGTTTGGATAGCATGGGACTCTCTTGTGCTGGCATGGTTGGAATGTGAAGGTAGACAAGACATACACGTGTATGCACAGCATACATTTTTGCCAGATCAGTCATCTACAGAAAATGCATGCCTGAGGAGAGAGATGATTGCCTATGTATGATGTAGCAACTAGAGATATCTATGGTAAGGTTAGATGATGGACAACACTCCTTCTGGGGAAACAGAGCTAAGGGAGCAGAACGCAAACTATTAAATTGCCATGAGACTTGCACTGCTAAATCACAAAAGATAGACATGTTTGCACAGTTACAGATAGCTGCTTTTCAATATCTTTTTCCAGCTTTTTCCTGGCAATTATAAAGTTTATGGAATACAGAGATTAAGAACGGTGATCATCTTATACTAATCAATTTGCTTTTAATATCTGAACAGGATTTGCAGACTGAATGTAATCTGAGCATTTTAAAGCTTTTCCCTTGGAACATGCCATCATTACATTCATTAAAATATCTCCTGTGGAGTCATCTTTTATCAAGTAAATTATAGGGATTACTATCCATTTGACATTTCACAACTTCTGATCATACATTTCCTCATGTCAGGAAGAATTTATAGGTATTATGTAAGATTGTGCTTCAGCAATATGCTGTTTGATAAAATAGATTGAGAGTATCACTAGGGAAAAATAAATTGCATTGAGGTTGAAGAAAAGAGGGATATGGATTTTAAAAATTATATAGTGATCCTAGAAAACAGTACACACTCTCTGCTTTCTAATTGCCCAAGTGTAACAGAATAAAGGTTTGTGAAGAGCTTACGCAAGTGTGTGATGAGAAAAGCCACTCAAAATTCTCCTCATCTTTAAAGTTCTTCAAGACATATGATGAATTCATCTGTGTTGAAAACAAAGTTTTCTCTTTTCTGCAAATTGGTGATATTATTGTAGCTAAATTCACAAACCTATTTCAATAGAATTTCACTGAATGATCTTTCCCTCTCAGATTTTTTTTCCAGCCACCAGATGAAACCTTTATGATATTTGACCTTGTAGAAACATGTCAGAAATACCTTTTCCCTGATACCTTGAAAGTCAGACAGAATCCAGAATATATCCTTATTAGTTTTTCCATGGTTGAATTTAGCTTGCTTCACATCCTACTAAAGCCTAAGGACACACTATATGGAACAGTACCATTCACACCTGAATAGCAGTTTGCATTTGTGGATGAATAAAATGTAAGATTTGACCTCTGCACTATCAAAAAATGAGAAATTCTTAGATTTGTGTATTTTGCTATAGGACTGTGTATGTTCACTATTTACAGGTGTCAGGATTGCAACTGAGAATGATTTCTTGTTATGTCACCAAAACACATTGTGTACAGGTGAAGCATAAGCTTACTGAATCACATAACCTCTGGCATTTCTATTTCACAAATTAAGCATTTAATGTGGAGTGATAGAAAATGAGGTGTTACATTATGGTGTGAAGTTTAACCTTGTAACCCTGACTTCCGGATACAGTGAAACATAAATTGTAGTGTCATTTCATTTCTCACTATCAGATTGCCAAGAGATGGAGTATTGTCACTAAAACCTATTTGAAGTTAGCTGCTGTTATATGTGAAACTGAAAACCACTCTACTCAGAGTAGACTTTTTTCAGATGACATTGGAACAATTATAGGACTGCTGTTTCCCCCTAGTCCATCTACTCCCACCGAGAATGGGAAATCTTTTTATATCAACCTCCAATTTAAATATACAGCACCAAGTGAAAGGTACAAAGGAGGTGAAGTGAAGGCAACTTCAGGGACAGCCAAAGAATATGGATCCTGTTTTCATGCAAATGTTTCTATTAATAAAGACTGAAGAAGAAAATAATAATTTATATAAAAGGTCTCTAAATAAAATATTTTTATTCCTTGAGATGTCAGCAACTTTTCAGTGCTTAATGCCTCCATGTCATCTGATATCTGAGAGATATCAGAGCATTGCATATATTTACATGTATTTTTAATACCCATAACACAGGAATTGATCTTTCTGACTACATCAGTGTGCTTTAGGATAATTTGCTGAGACAGACACAAAAATATGCTTGATTGTAAACAATGCTTTGAAGACTCAATAACTGACTATTAAGTCTAGGATTAACCAAAAGGCGATCATAAAACAGCATGATGACGAATGCTAAGGGATTGCAAAGATATTTGAAGATGTAACTTTTAAACAACTTCGACATTCTTTTGGAACAATTCTGCCATCCTTAGTCATGATGAGTAGGATTTGATTCCACTAATAGCCCTGATCTCATCTGTGGGGTTCTTTGCAAATTAAGGTGTGAGCCAACAGGGCAAAAATGGGTACATGCTTTGTTCTATTTATATGTTTATATGTCTATCTGTAGTTACATGGGGAAATGATTTGCTGCTTGATGCAAAAATACAATGTAAACCTGCGTGTATTTTTCTAGAACCAGCTTTTTCCAGGGGATTTCTCTGCAACATGAGCAAAAGGATTGCAGTTTGGCTAGATATCCATATGACCTTCCATATGATCAGTATGGTGTTTAAGGATGAAATAAGTATAAATTATTTGGAAAGAAAGGAGCACTGTTCACACATTATAGCCAATGAGCTGAGGCACACACTAGATGGAAGATTTGAAGAATAAAAGAAGTTGAGGTAAAGGGTAATGCTTGTGTCCTAGATTTCAAGAGGAGGCAATTTTCTTTTCAGCTATAGTCAGTTTTTGTTGTCTTTGCCCATGTTAAGGAGGACTTCAATGCCTTTCTTGTAGTTACAGCTTTTTTGTGAAATCCATGAATTTGTAATTTACCTTGATTTCTCTTTTGTTTATTCTGAAAACTAATTATAACAATCTAATGCTCTCTCCACTGAACTTTCACTCTAGGCCATATTATCAGGCAGATTTTCTTAATAAATATTTATTCATAGGTGTTGGATCAAATAGTGCTTTTGAAGAGACAGGATAGATTTTTAAGTATGAAAAGAGATAAGAAAGGGAGAAGTGTCACACCTGAGGAAGGTAATCGATTAGTGTGTCACTTAAGCAATGAACCCCTTTCCCTCTGTTGGTGATCAAGGATCATTGATCCCTGTCTTGCCACATTGCCTTCTTGATAACTTCATCTGCCTCATGTATCAATTTATCCTTCTTCTCTTGATTTTTTTGGTTATTATTATGCATTTCTTTTTAATCCAGTAGCCTGTGTGGAAAGATACACAGCTGAGTTATTCTTGAGGGTGACTTGGTGTTCAGCTCCACCAAGTCTAGTGCTATGTGCTTTCAGACCTCTCCTCTCTGGTACAAGCTGGAGAGCACACAGCACAGCAAGGGCCGTATATTCTCCTATGAAAATTAACTTTTTTTTTCTGTCATGTTGCAGCTGATACTAAGATTGTGGTGTGCTTCCAGTGGCAACGGCCAGGAAATTAGGACAGGTAGAAGCATTTTCAACCTGTTCTATGTCTGAAATGTGTCCCAATAGCCTACTTTTGTATCTAATTAGAGGGGTCAGGCACTCCAAGAGAATCACTTCTGAAGCTGATACAGAAAGGTTCTGAGATTTGAAAAATCAAGGGGCTAAATGCAGGTCAAGAGACAGCTATGTAGAAACTGAAGAATGGTCACTCTGAGTAAGACTGAGGCCCACTTGCATAAGTGAAAAACCTCTTCCCACCTTGTCTTGTGCAGTGGTGAGCAGCCAACACTAACCTTAATACCAACTACTGCAAGCAGCGGTGACTGTCTTTGAGTTTTTGGATGTCAGCAAGTTAAGAATTACCTGTTCTGGAGATCGTATTCAGAACAGCAATAAAGAACAGTTAGTCCATCTGTGCTCTTTCACTGCACAAGCAGGTTACTTTGGGTATTTTTTTTTTTTTTTAGAATTACGTGGCTTTTCACTTGGAAGGTCAATTAAAATTAATGCAGTGCAACACACTATGAAAAAATGGTGCTTTGACAAATATTCTATGTATACTTGCATGAAAATACAAGGGAAAAATTAAAAAAAAGATTGGATTACTAGGACAGTCTGACATTGTCTAAGTCAGTTTTAATAAATATTAGTGTGAAATACATGTTATGTAGCTCTGTCAAAAACAACCAGGTGATTATTAATTCTGCCATTCACATTCTGGAGGACTGCAAGCAGCCCCTTCAGAGTTGATAGCTCTTCTTGAAACCCATCTGGAGACATGTGAAGACATCTGTATTCCTAAAAATGATCAAAATCATGCTGCACACCTATTTAGTCACTCCCAAAATACTGTCCAAAATACATGCCTCAGCTATTTTTCCTCCATCAAATACCTCTCTCTCTCCAAAAGTCATCCCAGTTCAAGCTGCTACTTTGATTCCTTATGAAAAACTCTTGAAATGTTCTGTCAAGACACAGGGCCAACACAGCATGATTTCACATCCTATGAGGGGGTCTACAGCTGGTGAGCAAACACCTTGTCAAAAAGGACAGTTTGCAGATTGTTTACAATCCAGTGTTCATCAGATAGATCAGACTAGTGCACAACTCCATGCAAGTCCCAATTTGTTTCTGAATGATGTACCCTGAGAATAGATGCTAAGCTTTATGAATTAGAAAGATAATGGATTCCATGCTATGCATGATAACATGGCTAATTCACTCTCAGTGTTTTGACAGATGCTATTGTAAAATATCACTGAGATTTTCTCTGGTCTAATACATACTCACTGGAGAGATGTCATGTAGATAATTCAAATTATCTCCTTTTATTATAGAATATCTTGAACAGTTTACTAATGGTGCACTGCCAGACATTTAATCAACAGGTGCTGACCAGAGTCAGGTATTTAAAATGATCAGTCTTGAAAAGGCCTAATTAGCCCAGTGAGCTATAAGTGTGGCACACACCCTCTCCCTTGTGGATAGAGAAATGAAACCTGCAAAAAATCTTTAAGCATCATTAAGTCCAATCACATTCTAAACAGAACACACTGTTAAAAGACTTTCTTATGAAGCTTTTTTCTCCTTTACTTATCCACAAAAGGATGTGTTATGTCCCAGTTCCTCAGGTCCAAAACAGATTGTTTTCATACATGAGTAGAGAAGTAAAGGTTTTTTTGAATAATACATGGTTATATCAGTATTATTAACACTTAAAATGGCATTTACAATAGTAAGCAAGCTGAATAATTTAAAACATGTAAATTTAGACTCCTAAGAAGCAGTAACTTTGAATATAAGTTTTATGATACACTTTTTCATTATTTATAAAGTGATGAGAATTAAAATGAGCAAAATTTAGTGACAGGGTGTAAGAGATGGCCTAAAGTAATTTTTTTCAAGTAAATTTGAATATAGTGACCTAGCACAGCCTTTATATAGTAGTAAACTTGCATTACCCCTCTTTGTCATTAATAGTCAAGAGAGATGTAGGTCCAAATATTCTCTGTGACCGACGGAAATTTTAATTACTTCCATAACCATAGGGTGTAGATGATAATAATACTGTAAGCAGGCCCTTACATTTGTAAGATGTCTTTTGTATGGCACAGAGTTATACAGAAATATCATAATTGCCTTGATGTGAATTCAAAGCCAGGCTGAATTGCTTTTGCAAACTTCAGCTAACTGCATTCTTGGGCTTCAGAGAATGTACAAGATGGAATGAAAAAGTATAGGAAGTAGAGCAAGAAATGATGCAAAGGCCTGAGGAGAAAAGACCATATCACACTTTTTTCTTTAACAACGGTACAGGAAGTTTTATAGGACACTTCTGAACATTTGGTGAGGTTGGTACAATTTATATCAGTACTTCTTTCTGTCTCTTAGAGAGTGCTCACTTTACTTCCGTTGTGCTTGGGAGTCAGAAGAATGGTTGTAAGTACCATTGCTCTCACTTGGAAAGAGAAGATTTCCTGTGCTCTGTGTCTCTAAGAAGGGAGCTGGTGTTGGTCTGAATGTGATGGCTCCAAGCTGTGGACGTTTGCTGAGAACCTACTAGACTTCCACTCTGTCTTTTTCTCTGTCACACTGCCTAGGTGCTGACAGAGCAGCACTAGGCCAACAACCTGATATTTGCTTCAACTTTTATGTCAAATGCCATAAGTCAGCTTCGGTGGAATCTGCTCTAGAGGTCCTCATGGTATTGATATTGTTCTTTCCCTGCAGATGCCAGCTCCAAACAGGAGCTCTTGCCATTTCCTATCCTACTGTCAAAGTAATTAAAATTAGAAGACCTGTATGTAGAACATAACCAAGAAAATAGGAGCAATTTCTTTGCTAGTCTGAGCTTCCCACAGAAGGTCTGATTGTCTCCTTCTGTAATCCCAGTAACATCTCCCACTGATTTCAAGAGCTGGATCTGTCTTTACATTTGGATTTTTTTGCTAAATCTCATTGAGGTTCAGCTAGTATGGCTTGCAACTCTGTAGTCATACAATGCACACAATGCATGAATGCATACATATATTCATGCATACAACGCACAAACATTGTATGTATGAATATGACTCTCAGTCTTATCAGCTGATTGTAAATCTTGAGGTACATACACCAGTGGAAAGACAAGGAATCCATTCCAGTGGGACAGGAGCATATCCTGGTCTGCATCAAAAGCAGTGTGGCCAGCAGGTCAAGGGACGTGATGCTGCCCCTCTGCTCTGCTCTGGGGACAGCACAGGACAGACACGGACCTGTTGGGATGAGTCCAGAGGAGGGCCACCAAGATGATTTGGGGAATGGAGCACCTCTCCTACAAGGAAAGCCTGAGAGAAATAAGTTTGTTCAACCTGGAGAAGAGAAGGCTTCACATGACCTAATTTTGGCCTTTGACTATCTGAAGGCAGCCAACAAGAAAGATGGAAAGAGACTATTTACAAGAGCATGTAATGACAGAGCAAGGCAGAATGGCTTCAAACCGAGAGTAAGTTTAGATTAGATATTAGGAAAAAATGCTTTACTATGAGAGTGGTGAGGCACTGGAGCAGGTTGCCCAGAGAAGCTGTGGATGCCCCATTCCTGGAAGTGTTTAAGGGGAGATTACATTGAGCTCTAAGCAATCTGGTCTAGTGAAATGTGTCCCTGCTTATGGTGTGGAGGTTTGGAACTAAATGATCTTTAAGGTTTTTTCCAACCCAGGCCATTCTATGATTCTATGGTACTATATTTGGATCCCACTGGAACTCAGCCTAATGGGGACCAGAGGAAGGTTCTGCTCATCCCATCTTCAAAACCAAAAAAATAAACTGAACTAGTTTCCACTTGGAGCTGAGCTCCTCTAGGACAGGGAGTCAGAGACACTCCCTAGCAGTGCAGCTCTGATGAAATTGTTTGCTTTCATTCTTCTCTTAGCATTTTTTTCTCTTTGGGTAAGTTAGCATAAAATGTTTAACTCAGTGTGAGGTAGACTTAAATTTCCAGTAATTGAAGGCATTCCTGAACACAAAAGGCTTCCACGTAATGGGGTGAGACAGACTCTTAAGGTAGATTTAATAATTGTCAACATTCCTAGTAGACAAGAGGTTTTAACAAGAAAGTACAGAGAAACAAGAGAGAAAGAAAGTACAGTACGATATTCGCCCAGAATAAAGAAAAGTAATACTCTATACAGTTCTTATGGCTTTTCCAAAGCCTATCCAGATGACAGATTACCTGGCTGATCTTTCAAGAACACTAAAAGATTACATACAGAATTATGATTTTTCAGGGTTTTTTGACTTCACAGTATCAGAGACACATCAGTTGCATGACGGTTGGGTTGAAAAGTACTGCTTTATTGCTGCCTTTAGATTTCTGATCATTTTTATGGGGGGACTTGATCATTTGAGGCAAACCATATGCAGTGCTGTGTTTGAAACATATGTTCCTTTACATGTGATAACGAACACCACAAGATCGCAGTGACTTTGTTTAACTGTCTATGTGTGCATGTTAAAAGCTGAGAAATACCTCTATCACAAGAGACAGTTTTCTTATAGCATGTATGCACAGTGAGATGCAGGTGATTGCATGCCAGCTCAGTCCATGCTCTGCATTGTCAGGACATGAACCTGTTCCAAACCCAAACAACTTCTGTTATCACAGTGCAGTGCAAGTTTCATATTAAGTTGTTCTGATGAGTGAAATCATCTTCAATATCACCACATGGTGATATTACAGCTGATCTGTTCTGCCATGAGTTAGGCTAAAGGCAGACCTAGAGTAAAAAATTTAGCCTATGTCTGCATGGGCATGCAACTCTGTGAAGAACCTTGCATAAGAAGGGCTGGACTGTGGAGGTGGAAACTCTTTGAAGGTACTTGTCAGGTACAAGTAACAATTAGCAAAGCAAAAAAGAGAGAGAATGATTGAATTTGTTTAGGAGATGTATTTCTGGAGATAATCGATCATATAAATGAAAAATGAAAGAACAGATAACTTGCATAAAGGGTGGAGGAACAGTCTCTGTGTATTGGATGGAACAAAGAGTGGAAATAAGTGAAGGTGAAAGAAGAGTGAATGTTATTTCTGTTTTAATAAGGGACATAATTTTGGGTGTGGATTTTGAAATCATTCATACCAATGCAGTCAAAGTAAGGTTCTTTGTTAACGTACCAGTATAGAAATTGAAGACAATTGAATTTTATATATTAATTTTTCCTAATTGAAGCTGGTATTAAAATACGTGCTCTTTTTTTTTCCAACCCTGAGTATGCTGCTGGTATTCATGCTAGCTACTCTAAAGGCACCTGCCATTACAACTGAGATACTCATCAAAAACTGTTGTAGGCATGTGTGAAATTCAGGACACTGTCTGAAATCCTGGCCACACTGTGATGCTGGTGCCTTCGAGTCCTTTTACTTCTTAGGTATTGTCAAACCTACCCAAAGAGAACCAATTGGCATGCTGAGCTCCAGAAGATCCTCCTTCAGGAGATGAACAATGTGGTAACTTTGAGGAAAACTTCAGACGAGTAAAGGAATGCTTTGCACCTGAAAACCCCAGCTTGTTATCTGACCCAAATGTGAGCAGTATTTCAGAAAGGACAGTGGTGGCCAGTGGGGTAGTCACTATTGGGATTGTGTGAGGAATAAATTTAGCAGGGGTCTGGTCCTTTGAGTTTCTTGCTTTGACATGTGCCACATTTTGGACTCATACAGCCTTGCAACAGGGGAAAAAATACCTGCTAGAGAGATCACAGACAGTTGTTTTATATTTCTCAGAGCTGAAATCAAATAGTTTCTGAATATGGCCTTGAGCTGTTCTTTGTGTAATTTTCCCTAAAAGGACCCATAAACATTTTGAACCTAGCATTGGTTACCACCCTCAAGATTTGCCTGAGGAGCTCTAACCAAAATAATATGCTGTTACCTTATAGCATGATTGTGCAAATTAGTGTTCATAAGATGCTTGTAAGTGCTCTGTATGAGGGGACTGGTGTGAACCTGAAGTATTATTGATATTCTCTCTACAGAGGGCTTTGCACTCTGACAATTATTGATATCTGATCTGGCTCTTCCAGTTTTGCATTTTTCTCTCTCTGTCTTCTTTTCGTAGCATCCTATTTAGAATTACATTAGCCTAGACCCTGAATGGCTGATCATTCATATGCATTTCAAAGTACAGGCTTTGTTCCATACGTGGAAACATGGTGCATATCATAGGATACCTTCTGTAACACAGCAGCACTATATCACACAGTCTTTTGTTTGAATAAATCAGCCCTCAGATCATCCAGGAACAAAGCTGGCATCTGGAATTTATCTTCTGTGAGTCCTCTTAAGAATGGGGAGAAAATAGCAGGAGCATATAGGAGGCTAAGAGAAAAGGGAAACATTATGAGCAAGCGAATCCAACACCTCTGTTGTTTCTCCCTCTGAACAACAGTCCTAAATACATGTTTCCAAAAGAAATTTGACCTATGAAAAGAACCCCTTGCCTATCAGAGAAACCTTCTCACTTATATATAACACTTGGGCACACACGTCACCTGCAGCTTTTACTGCTACCTGCTTGCTGTTACTTATATAATGGCCATGTTTGCCAAAGTTTTAACATATATCTTAACTGGCATCCTTAATAGTGAATTTTGTACTCCCTTGAAGTCCTGCCCAAATCAGTAGGTATTGGTAAAGATACTTTAGTTATACTTAAGTACATGCACAGTTTTAAGCATGCGAATGAAATAATTGATTTTAATGGGATCAATAATGGAAGAGAATGTTTTGTAGCTGACAAGTAGGTTACAGATGAGAGGCTAATTTTAGAATTAGTTGGGCAAAACAAGTAATTCTGGGGTATGAGTATGACAAACTCTAATTAGCATCTGTGAGGAATTAGAGGAGATTTGTAGAATAACAGTTCACATACTGTTCATACTTTAAATAACAATTTGGTCTGAGTGTAATTATAAATACGCTTTTGCTTCTCATTAATTTTCTACTTGATTACTTAAGCTATTGTTCAAGTGTAGAGCAAAAATAAAGCATTAGAAATTGTTTACACTCTGCAAATGATAGCAGAAATTTTAAAAGAAATGTATATTAATGAATAAAAGGACATTGATCCATGTGTAGAAAATGTTGTGCCCAAATGAGATTAAATTGTGCTGATTATTTGAATGCATAACCAGGAATAAATAAGTAAACCAATGAGCAGGATGGTACAACTTCTTACTGATGTTTTTGCAAGTATCTTTTTTCTGTCTGCCTTGTCTTTTTCATCTATAATACTTGCTAAAATGCCTCTTTTGCAAATCTCTCCTTTAGCTTTGGAAATTGCAAATTATGTAAAACTGCTAAATATATAATTATTAACCTTCTTATATGGAAGTATTTAGACATACTTTAAATCCAAAGACGACTTTTTTTAGTCTTTTCTTGGAAACTTTGAAGATAAACCTTTTAAATAGCTCATGAATTATAAGACTTCTCATCCCCATGGCTACATGTATGAACCCAGACATAATTGACTGTTCTCGCCATAAAGCTATATATGTGTATATTATCTGATACACTAGTAGAGTCAGTAAGACTTGGGAAAATATGAAAATTCCTCTCCGTTCTATTGTAGACTATGAGCTGAAACTGATGGTACCAAAGTATTCCCTTGCAAATTGCGTTTTTGCAGGGGAGAGAGATGCTTTCTGTATTCTTGGTAATGTGAGTTTATTTTATTAAGACCCATTCAATGTTTTCTTCATAACTACACAAGGTAAATTGTCAGAATTGTACAGTGTTGCTTTAAGATGGTGAAGAATTGATAAAGCTGGTAAAGAAAAACTTGAGCTGGTACATCTTTATAAGCACTAACTAGAGATGTTTTACGTTGCAGTTGTCTTTTTTGGCTTCAGGTCTGATGTTTTCAAGATATTTCTGGCTTGACTCCTATGCAGGATATATAGACAGTATAAACTTTAAACACAACATTCCCATCCTCATTTTTATCAAATGCCACTGATAATAATTGCAAAATATGTCTAGATCGACTAAGAAAATGAAAGTAGAAATGACTTGTGATAGGTGTTGGCACAACCATTTTCCAGGTTAAATTGTGTCACACCTAGACTTCTAAAATGACTAAAAAAAATTATTGAGCACAAAGCTATATTCTCTAAGAAATAAAATGTACGAGTGCATTTTAGCATGTAAGATGCTTTGTGTAGTTATTTATTTTTAACTCAGCACAAAACCTGACAGCCCACCTGCTTTGTGTAGCATATCTCCTGTTGTATCTCAGAGATAACTGCACTTAGGTGTAGGAACTGTCTGTAAAGCCTGATAAGGAGGATGCCAGTGCTAGAGCAGCCATCTTTCACAACATTTTGAGACATAAAGAACATATGTTAGCTGTTCCACTGATGTAGACTTGCAAGAATGGAAATTTCTTCTTTCTCTTGGACCAAGAAGCAAGTGGGTAGTCATTTTAACCAATCTTGCAATAATTTACAACTCAAAGGAAAGTGAGAAAAGATGAGAACAGCTTGATTTATAAACTCTGCGTGCTTTTTGCAGAGGTGGACATCACAATCAAATTCTAGAAAGAAAGGTGTGTGTGCAGTCAGACCTGCACCGTAACTGTGTTGGCATGACTACTGATTTGACTGGCTTTTTGGGGAAAATGAAGGTTCTCACAAACTGCTTCTGGCTACATACTACATACTAAAATTCCATATTCATTATACTATACACTAAAATACTACACTCAATATATTTTATACAGTGTGTTGTTTAAGAAGATTAGAACAACAAGTCTTGAGTATCTTAAAAAAACTTACATCCCCACAGAAGGAACACAGGTTTTGAACTCACTTACTTCTAATCCACCCTTCAAGGTTAATTTGGTGTAAATTTTTGCAGTTCCTGAATTCTAGAATCTGAAGGCAAGCTAATTTTGAGAGACACATTAATACCTAAATGCCAATCTCATTTTTGGAATGATAACTTATGCTCATACTGAGCTCATATTGACATTTTGGAAACTCAGATGAGTGGGATGTGAAGTGAACATTTTCTTTCTCCATGATTAGTGTGTTCTGTATGGTGTGTTGTCTGGCAACATCAGTTTGAAGTATTACTCTTATGGTCATTTTTGTCTGGTCATTTGTTCCCCTGGATATTAAACACGTGCAATGCATAATTACAGATAGAAGAACAAATGGTTTAAAATATGCTAAGTAGCTTTGAATTCTTCCTGTTCATCAAAGAAGCAGGTGAAATATCAAATGAGTTTTACCCCTCCCACAGCAAAATGCTGTTGTCTGTATGCACAAATTATCTAAGGGGGAAAGAAAAATGAAAGGGTTTAATTACAGCAAAATTATAACAAGCTGAAATATCTTGTCACTGCAAAAGCACTGTCTAAGGGCTTCACTGGGAAACATCAATATTTAAAGATAATCTTCAGGACATTTCCAGCAGTTCAATGTGAAACATCTTTTTCTACTTAATGCGTAAATATTTTAAGATGTTGATATTTTGCACATATAGAGAAGCACCTTAACTCACTGCAGGGAAATCAAAGGTAAATATCTTTCCCTGCTCACCACACTGACAAAATATTTGGTTTCTTGTAGAGGTTTCAGGCATAGAAAATCTCACAACAGTTGCATTTAATTTCATTTCAGGTTCTAATGTAGCCATGACATCTACTCTAGAAAGCCAGTATCTGCAAGTCTGTAGGAAAATCAACAAACTTAATAGGAGAAGGTCAAACAAGAAACTATAAATAAAATTAAATACAAAAATGATCTTTTGAGCAATGAGGTCCAACCATTTTCTTTGATTTCTTCATTTGTTTTCAGGAGTAATGGTTGACTTTGCTAGGTCAGACAGTTTGTGGCAACTTGGGATACAAAAATCAGTCACAGAGCTTCTTTGTGTCCTATGTTGTCCTTCATCACTCTCTGTTACCCAGGAGGAAAGGGATGGTTGTGCCATCTATTTGAAAATCTGATTTGTGAGCTTACTATATGGATTTCTTCCTATCAGTTTCTTTTCAATGTTCATTCCAATAGCTGAAATATTGACAAGACATGTCTATAAACCCATTGTTCTTGTCACTGTCATTCAATTGTATCCAGTTGTGGAAGGTGATGTAGCCTTCGTTGGCATAGTAATTAAAGGATCTGTTTATGTAGTTGGCTATTAGACAACCAATGTTCATTATGTTTGGCTGTTGGATAAGAGAATATTAGCTTTTCCTTGTCTGTATTCTGCATATATAACTTCCATTAGAAGAATTACCAGCAATGAAATACAGGAGCAAAGGAAAAGTACATCAGGGATGGAACTGGGACTAGAGTGAGGTACAAATGAAATACAACTTGCCATAGTTTTGAGTTAGGATAGAGTAAATATTCTTATTAACTGGTACAGTGATGTGTTTTGAATTTAGTATGAGAATTACGTTGATAAGAGACTGATGTTTTGGTGTTGCTAAGTAGTGCTTATCCTAAATCAAGAACTTTAATGTTTCCCATGCTCTGTCAGGGCATGGGTTCAGCTGTGTGAAACTCCTGAACCCCTGCAATACATTGATGATATCATTGTTTGGGGCAATACAGCAAAAGAAGTTTTTAAGGGAAGAATATAGTCCAAATACTTCTGAAAGCAAATTTTGCTATAAAACAAATTAAGGTCAAGGGACCTTCAAAGGATACTCAGTATTTATGAATAAAAGGGCAAAATGAACATCATCAGATCCAACAGATGTGATTAACAAAATAACAATGTCTCCAACAACTAGTGAGAAAGAAACACAAACTTTTTTAGGTGTTGTGGGCTTTTGGAGAACACACATTAACGACAGTTTGATTCTAAACTCTGTTTATCAAGTGACCTGGAAGAAGAATGATTTCAAATGGGGCCCTGAGCAATGATAAGCCTTTGAATAAAAACAGGAATTCATGCAGTAGCCCTTGGGCCAGTCAGGACAGGAAAAGATATGAAAAAATGTGCTTTACACAGCAGCTGGAGAGTTGGAGTCTCTGTCATAAAACACCAAGGGAAGACTCAAGATTGACTTCTTTGTTTTAGGAGTCAAGGATACAGAGGACCTGAAACCTTCTATACTCAAACTGAAAAAGAGGTACTAGTGGTTTATAAAGTGGTTTGAGCTACTTCAGAATTCATTAGCACAGGAAGCACAGCTCTTCCTGGCACCCTGGTTGCCTATGCTGGGCTGGATAACCAAGGGGAAGGTCTCCCTTACACCTCATGCAACTGATGCTACAGGGAATAAGTGGANGGGAATAAGTGGATTCGACCAAACACATAACAAGCTTAAACAGGTAACCCCAGCTATTCAGGAGTCTGGGAAGTGATCATGGACTGGCCAGAAGGGATGTCATCAGAGGAGGAGGTGACATGCTGAAGAGGCCCCAATGTTTTACAGTTTACCAGAAAGGGAGAAGCTATATGCCTTGTTTACTGATGNTAATCAAAAAGTGGATCATGCTACTAAGATTGAAGTGACTCAAATGGATTTGGGTTAGAAACATAAGTGTAAACCATTTATAGCTCAGAGTGCCCATGAAAACCTGGGCCATCAAGGAAGAGACGTAACATATAGATGGGCTTGTGCTCAAGACATGAACTTAAGCATGAACATCATTGCACAGGTTATCCACGAATGTGAAATGTGTGCTGAAATTAAGCAATTTGGATGATTAAAACCTCTCTGGTTTGAAGAGTTGGGGCTAAATCGTAACATAAGTCAACAATATCTTGCCTTTGGATAATATGGGAAAAATTTTAA
>WEIV01027818.1:2044-17975 GCA_013390005.1 Calyptomena viridis | reverse complement strand
CAGCTATTCAGGAGTCTGGGAAGTGATCATGGACTGGCCAGAAGGGATGTCATCAGAGGAGGAGGTGACATGCTGAAGAGGCCCCAATGTTTTACAGTTTACCAGAAAGGGAGAAGCTATATGCCTTGTTTACTGATGGGTCCTGACATATTGTAGGAAAGCATTGGAGATAAGAGTCAGCTGCATGGAGTACTCTACAACATGTTGTGTAAAATGCTGAAGGAGAAGTTGATCTGAGTCAGTTGGTAGAGATGAAAGCCATCCAGCTGGCATTGGGCATTGCTGAACAGGAAAAATGGCCAATACTTTATCCCTTCATTGAATTACGGATGGTTGCAAATGCCCTGTCAGGGTTGTAGCAGCCATGGAAGCAGAATAATTGGCAGCACAGAGGTAAACCTACCTGGGCTGCTGAATGGTGGCAAGCTATTGCTGCCTGGTTGGAGAACCCAGCTATAAATGTACATCATGTAAATGCTCATGAGTCCAAGAGTTGGGCCACTGAAGAACATCAGAAGAATCAAAAAGTGGATCATGCTACTAAGATTCAAGTGACTCAAACGGATTTGGGTTAGAAACATAAGTGTAAACCATTTATAGCTCAGAGTGCCCATGAAAACCTGGGACATCAAGGAAGAGACGTAACATATAGATGGGCTTGTGCTCAAGACATGAACTTAAGCATGAACATCATTGCACAGGTTATCCACGAATGTGAAATGTGTGCTGAAATTAAGCAATTTGGATGATTAAAACCTCTCTGGTTTGAAGAGTTGGGGCTAAATCGTAACATAAGTCAACAATATCTTGCCTTTGGATAATATGGGAAAAATTTTAAATGCCATCTTGGGATGGAGAGATGGAATAATGATGCTAGCAATATGAAGTAATTTCCTATAGCCTTACAGAGGCACTAGTGCTATAGCTTTTTATGCTTATGGTCATCATACTTGGAGAAAGATTTGGAATGGTTGGTGTGAGAACAGCAGTGAGAATGAACAATGATCTAAATAATGTGGTCCAAAAGGGAAGGCTGGAGATATTGAAGCTGTCTCATCTAGATCAGAGAGAAAATTGGAGGGGACATTTGCCTTCAGGTATGAAAAGAAAGCTCAAAAAATTAAATAAATTTCTTTTTCTGTGTTCATTCTGGGGAGGAAAAGAGGTAGCAGGCTCAATTTACAGCATAAGAAAAGAAGGTAAGTCTTAGGAAAATATTTGCAGCTCTGAAATGGATTGTGTGCAACACTTTCTGATTCTTGTCATTAAGCAGTTTTAAAAATAGTGTGAGAAAAATGTCCTTCAATAATGATTGAGGTAGCCTTGGGCAAAAAGATGGTTTAGGTGACACTGAACAGCCCATCCAGTCTTTTTTTTATTTGGTTTTCACGGTCTGGAAATGCAGAATTAAACCCAAGGTGTGTTCTTTTTACTTCTCTGCACTATTAATCCTCTGTGAGTGCTATTTTGAACACTTTGAAGTGTCCTGCATTTGGTCAGAGTAAGCCCTTAATATTATACAGTTTACATCTGATCAGTATCAACAAAGACATTTTTGCAAGTAGTGGGTTAGGTTATCAATATTTAGTTCAGTGGAATGCCTGGAGGATTTCCTCAGGACAGAAATAACATTTGGCAGATTTAGTGGAATTTCTCTGGGATACGGGTAGATATTTGACATCTCCCCATAGGTAATGGAACTAATCTCAACAAGATGTTTACCATCAATTCTCTAGATGATGCTTCAGCTCAGGAAAGAAGTTTAGAATAATAAATTTTATCCCTCTTCCAAAAAAAATCCCCCAAACCTCCTTCTTTATATTTATCTATTCAGCTTTGAGCCTGCTTTTTCTATTTGATAACCTGAAAGACAAGAGTCCACATCACTTTTATCCTATCCAGGCAGGTTATTATGGGATGTGATACTGAAGGGTTCTATAAATAATTAACCACAGCTGTGCCATTGCATGTTAGGGTAGAGGCTCATTCTTGTCGACTCAGGAGAAAAACCAAAGCTGTGGAAAATAATGCATGTGCCTACTTGAAAATATTGCAGAAAGTAAGAGTTAGCTTGTATCTTAGTAGGAAAATTCACTTCAGGTTAAATTTTTTCAGATACCAGTTCAGCTACATCACTACCACTGTAAGTAAGAAAAGTAATTGTAGTCACTATCATGTGTGACAATTATGAACTCCATCTCAGAACAGCAGAAATACAAAGAATTGTCAAGCTTTCCACTGGAGTAAGAGCTTCTCTGGTCAGTCTACCCAGAGAGTCTTACCCTATTTGAGATCCTGCTTGTTAGCAGCAGTGAAAATGGGGCTTGAGAAGAACTGAAATATCAAGACTTTATTATTTTAGAAATATCATTGCACCTCTTCCTCACATACTTAACGTATTTTGAAAGCTTTATCCTGAGGAGAGAAAAAGGACAAATGCTCTTGCAGTCATGGATGTTATCAGACATCTTCACTAGCACGAATTATGCAAACTGGTTCTTTCATCCTTACCTGAATCTTCAGAATTTGGGTTTGATTGGGTTCAGTTCATGTTATGTAAGGGAGAAGATGACACTTCTAAGGGATGTTCCTATAAAACCCCATTCTTCTTTAATGGTCAGAATTTAACACACTGTAGATCCCTAAAAGGTCATGATTTTGAGTGGTTGCATTTAGATTTTTTCAGTTGCTATAATGGAGAGAATGTTGTTGACATTGTTTGTATTATGCTGTGGACACTAATTTGATTTAATATCACCAAACACAATTAGAAGCAATTAATTTTCACTATTATTTGGGTAATGAAATTATATGAATATAATGAGAATATACTGAGAAGCTCTGGAAACCTGGGTACCCATTATCAGTTAAATGCATGTCAGTGTGGCAGTAGCCATCTGGATTTCCCTAGTTACGCCTGTATGATTTGCCTAAGCATTCTAGAAAGACTAATATCTTTGATTAGTCTGGAAGTGCAGATAATTAGTTACCCTTTAGAAGCCAGCAAATGTTTTAAAGATGTAGTAGCTCTCATCAGAAGAAGAATGAAAGAAAAAATTGAAATAAAGAATGAAAGAAAAAAATGAAGAAGAAGAATGAAAGAGGCCACCATGAAAACTCCTAGAGGTGGAGTTTTCAGAATTATTTATTCACAGGGAATATTAACAACAACTGGAGTAAGTTTCTTTTTCATGGAGTACATGCATGAAAAGATGCCACTGATTGTACTTGAATGTTGCAAGATGAAGCTGCTTACCACAAAACAATGCCTCACAAATATAGAAAAATATTATCTAAAAGGTTAATTACATTTTGTTTACACAACATGATGAGTGTCTCCAATGTCTAATTTAGATAGGATATTTGATTTTGTTTTGTTCTACTTAAACTGGGATTTGTTCAGTATTTCATTGTAGTTATGCAGTTTCTCCTTAAGCCAGGCTACAACTTCTTAAAGATAATATATTTTTCAAAATTACCTTTTCTTCAGACTTCATGAATTTTCCTAGTAATAAGATGCAGAAAGAAATTGCTCCAGGTTTTGCAGACCTGTGTACAGGACAGATGTGTAGAAATGTCAGGAAGCCTTATGTGGCCTTCCTGGTTCTTCCTTATAAGAATCATGAAGGGAAAAATCAAAGTGTGAGATTTTGTTGGGTAGGGAAAAAGCAGCTAGGACTGGTTGCCTGAAATAACCCCTATGAGAATGAGGAAGGACACTGCTGGTTGGACAGTCCATGAGTATATGAAATAGCTTCTGACAAATATTCTGGATTGGTAGGATCTCTGTTCAGAGATGGACATATAGAGCTACACATTGAAGTCTACTTTAATGATCAGCAGAAGGGAATTTTTAGAAACTGGACAGGCAAAGATGCTATATCATTTCTATCTGTTTCCCTCTCTACAGCTGCTCTACCATCTCACTCTTTTTTCTTGCAGTCACCATAGATAGGTCCCCTTTTTAATCCTTAATGTTATTCATGCAATGCATTGGAGAAGATGAGGACAGTGAGGAACAGCGAAAAGATGTTCTCAGCTAAAGATACACAAAATGTGCACCATGGATGAGAGGGATAAGGAGAAGAAAATGTCCTCGCAGTTTTAGACATCTCTTTTGGGATTTTGGCATGCCCACTGAATCAATGCGTGATACTAACAGTAATACCTTAGTTCTTCTCTATATGTTGTAGAAAAATCTTAACTCCTTCCAAAATAGAGGCATTTCCACTGGTGCTTCATGTTGCTGTACAAAATAGCCAAAGAACTGACAGAAAACTGGAATGAAATGGCTCTGGGCAACCCCAAAGGAACCAGGATATTTCAGAAATAAGTGAAAGCAGGTCTTGGAATTCTGACCCAATTCAGAGTGTCGTTGTGGTACCACCATGGAATTCCTTATTTCTGAGGAGACCAAAACTTTATTTCTTATATGTCCTTGTCTATGGTGTTGAAACAGGAGAGACTGAGAAAACTCAATGCATGCTCTTTAACATTGTGCAGTGTGCTGGATATGCAGAACATCAAAGTTTTTAAATAAATTACATCTCCAGACTTATAAATGGATGAGTAAATTCCTTTAGGGCTTCTCAGAGGTTGCACTTTTTTATTTTGTCATCAGCTTAATACGCTTGTATCATTTTTTGAGATAAAAATATGCTTGATGGACTTGCATTGTAGCTAAAAGTGAAAAACAAACAAACAAACAAACAAACAGATGTATTGGTTGCTCATAGACTTGTACTCCCAGAATTGTTCAACTTTTAGACTGTATTGATGTTCAGGCTGCTATAAGGGGCTGCCTACATAATGAAGTCTTCTTACATGAAGATCCATGTTTACGAGACCAAATTCATTGTTCTCTGAGGAACTGGAATTCCTCCTGTTGACTTAAGTGGCATTATGCATGTGGGCCAAAATGAAGAGTCCAGGAGGGAGAAGCAGGGAAGTATGTGAAATTCCTGAGGTGTTTTCCTGTGAAGCTAACTATAGACAAAGGGGAAGGAACAGAGAAGGAGTTGCTGTCATGAATCCTGTGGATCAGGATGTGTTACAAATAGAAAGAGCCCAAAAGGGGGCATTTATACTGCATAGTTTACCAATTGCATAAGACCTTAACACAGAACAGATTTCACTCCAGTAATTTGTAGTCACGTAATCATTTCTCAAAGAAAACAGTGTAACGTCAGAGATCTTTTTTCCTGTCTTGCGCTAGTGAGTGCTGGCAAGCAAGCAGTCTTTCCAAGTCATTTATATGTCAGCTATGAATTGAATGAGGCAAAACTGTGAAATTAATTGAAACTTGTTTTGCAGGGGATCAGTCTTTCACTTACCTTCCCCTTTGGGATAAAAGGCATGGAGTGAAATAGCAAAGGAAGGACAAAATTAAAAAAGTCTAAGCAGAGAGTTGCCCTGGCTTGTGCCACCTATCAGCTCTCATTTATTGGCCCTGCTGGTGGAAGAATTACTGGGATCACTCATAATCCAGGAATGCTGTAGGAACACAGTTTTGGAAATGGGGTGCTTGCAATTATTTTATAGCTGAAAAAGAAGGAACAAATGTCCCTGCAGCTTGAAGTAAATGAAAATTAGCGTAGGGCTGACATTCTAAGAATGAATTAGAATGTTCTTCTGCATCATATTTCAGACGTGAAACTAAAGTGAGCAGGACCTCGTGTTATACTCTTAGGCCTGATTACCTGATGTCATAAAACATGATGACACAAATATTGCTCATTTATGTCACTATAAAGTTAAGTTTATAGTGGTACAGTCAGTACTACCATTTATGCTATCTAAGCTCAGCATTACTAATTGTATCACTATAAAGCTATTTTATAGTCATATAAACAGTACAGATAATGCTGTCAGGCATCAGTATAAGTGTTGCAAATAAACCTACAAAGACTTTATCCAGATATCTTTTATGGTGCTAATATGCAAACATTAGGGGCAAGCTCACCTTTGTAATCTGTGATACTGTGGCCAGTGATGAGCCAAGAATGAGACAAAGGACTGTCCTTGCACCTTCATATGCCTGAAATATTTATTACCGCAATTGCTTTTCATAAATGCGTGACTATTGCATCTTCAGCTGGGGATGTGCAGCAAGTACATCATTAAGTGCAGGTTACACTTTGGGGACCTGCAAGCAGAAGTCCAGTTTCTGAGTGAGGGATTCTGTAGCTCCTCTTTTTCCTAGAAGACATAGTGGAAGTTTAGATGGGAAAGTAATCTTTTCTACTAGAGAGCTATTTTGGGGTTTTTTGTTGCCTTCTGAACATAGCAGAAGGAAAAATCAAAGAGCCTCTTTGTAAGAATTAGTGTTGTGTCCTGTTGCCAGATTTGTTTATCATATATTGCCTCAAAAAACTCTCTTAGGTGGGAGAATACCTCAGACCTGTAAGACCTGAAATGAAGGATCTTGTCTCTCATACACTTTCACTGCTAGTTTGCAACTCTTATTCATAAAGCTGAAAATGTCCAAAGACCATGATATGTTTTATGCATCCAGCAGCAAAGGCAGTGAGGGAATGCAGGGGTGCACATGATTATTTTATATCTTAAGGGCTATTAAACTCAAAAATGTATGATAGAGTTGCACATGCAATGTGATCCCATAAGTTTTTTTGGGTTTTTTCTGTAGAACACCAGGATTAATGAGATTAGAGGAAAACAAACAAAGTCTAATACAAAGAAGTCTGCTACAGGTGTTGATCAACATGCATGAAATCCAAAGTTCAGGAATTTTAAGTTCTAGGACATACATACTGAAAAGAAACATCAAGTTTCTTCCCCAGGATTTGCAGACAAACATCTGTCTTTTGAGAGCCTTTCCTCAGTTTCTCCCAGAGGCTTAAAAGTGCTGCAAGGGCAAAACAAGGGGAACAGTCCTCTCACTGCCACGTTGCAGATGGGCATTGATTTGGTGCAGTCAGGAAGGATTGACACTCATTTGACACTCGTATTGATACTCAGCTGCTGTTGGTTCTGGCTAGCAGGAGGGAAGATCACATTGCAGCAGTGAAAGAAGTATTCTGAGACCACAAGGCAGGTGAGGAGACCCAGCAGAGCTGTCTCTTTTCATGGTCTGTGTTGAAGAGTTAGAATAAATGCTTAGATGAGATGCTTTATATTTCTTATGGCTAAAATGAGGGAGAATAAATTTTCCCTTGTATCTGAATGGTTCAAAAATTGCACAAGTAGAATCCAAAATACACTTGCAGCATTGGTCCTCCTTCAGCCCAACATCCTGATGCCCACCAACCTGGGGAAGAGGAGTTTCCCAGCACTCAGAGGAGATTTGTATAACATGGAAAAAGCCAGTCCCACTCCAACTTTTTCAAGTGGCAGTACAGCCTCCCTCCACTTTGGCAATGTAATTGAACTCTCAAACTTTGCTTTAGAAGACTCAGAAATTCAAGCATTGATGTAGTTTTTCCTGTCTGCAGTTCTGTCCTGGGATGTCAGGTCCTTTTTCAAACTCCCTCCTATAAAAGACTGTAAAGGGCTTTTCAAATGGATGCCTAAGAGGCATTGCAGAAGAAAAAGAGATCTCTGCATTCAGCATCACTCCTGTTTGATATTTTCCATAAAAAATTATATAATAAAACGA
This sequence comes from Calyptomena viridis, assembly GCA_013390005.1. Taxonomy (NCBI): domain Eukaryota; kingdom Metazoa; phylum Chordata; class Aves; order Passeriformes; family Eurylaimidae; genus Calyptomena; species Calyptomena viridis. Next base: position 10,360 of record WEIV01027818.1, on the reverse strand, counting down.
TTTTTTTTTAACTTGCTTCAGTATCCTGGTTTTGAGTTCTCCTTTATACCAGAAATGGTGGGTGGTGTTCCAATTAGAGAATTTAAAATTTTATAAAACATACCGTGCATAAAAGAGGAACTCCTAGAGCCAAACCTGTAAATGGTAAGGGCAGAAAACTTAGGATCTTCAGACTCAAGATTTTGAAACAGTGAAATGCAATGTATTAACCTCTTGCTCCAATTTTAACCAAGAGAGGAAACGTCCTACTTAGACTGGTCAAAATATGATGATGTTAAAACATTACACAGACTGCAAGATGAGAGCAGGATAACTTGCTCAAGTCCTCCTAGTGTGTGCTACCATGTGTGCAGCCCAGCTGAGAATTCAGGGTGTTTATTTAAAACTAAATTGGATGCTTGAGGGATACAGTAATGTGCTTCCCACAGGTCTCCTTACAGAGCTGTGACCCTCTGGATAGGTACAGAAAATGTGAGGATATATAATGTCATTTGGGATTCTCTGTGAAGCCTGTGATGAAGGGGAGGCATTTTATGATTATAAACATGAAAAAGGAGCCTCCATTGGAAAAAAAGATAGACTTTTAGTCTAGATTTATTTACCACATTTTTATATGGTGTGTATTTCTAAATTTAATGAATATAATAAAGGAAAAAAATGATGTATTTTAATACTTTGTACCAAGTCAATAGATATATTTTTATAGCTGACTTTCTTTAAAGAAATCACACAGAGAAGGAGTTTATGTAATGTCTTGATTAGAAAACAGACACAACATAAAATTTGCTTTATAATTTATATTTTTACCTTAGCTACCTGGACTATTCCTTCTAACTAAGCAAAACTAATTGAAAGAAGCTCTCTGTGTAGAATTTAGTCACTTTTAAAAGTCATAAAGCAGTTTTGGGTTAAAGAGTTTAGTTTCTTCTCCTGAAATGAGTAGTGATGCTTTAATATGGCATATCATTGTTGTGCCTTGAATATATGTCAGACTTTCAATATTGTCTGAGTGAAATGAGTTCTCCAGACTGAGACCTTCCCAAAAAGATAAGTAGAGAATGCTAATGAACTATATCATACTATTAAAAGTTTTGTACCTCATTAAGAAAAAAAAGAAAAAAAATATAAAAAGAAAAATATATATATACATAATGAAAATATCTGCACACCTAATGTTGTGGATACATGACTGTAAATACATTTGGAACAGGTAGCTCAGTGTGGAGCTTCAGTGTGAGCTGCAAGTGGTGTCCAGGTGGTGGGAAATGTCTGGAGCCTCAGGTAAGGGCCTGGCACTGACCCTTTGCCTAACTATGGACAAAGGGACCTGTGTGATCAGCCAGGTGACCCAACACTCAGAGACACAATGCAAACCAATGACTTAGCAATACCTCAGACTATCAGGACACATGGACTGTAAGGGTATAAAAGTTTAGGAAATCCCTTGCCTAGAGTCCCTCCTGAGAGGCATCAGCTGGAGCCGCTATTCTGCACCATAATTAAATTGCTTAAAGGAACCAGATGTCTGAGACTCTGCTGTGGGAAACCTGGGCTCCAGCCAGTGAGGAAAACCTGCCTGACTGTGTGAGTGAGGGGTGTGTAGGGAGCCAAGCAGGGCACCCACTGGATCACTGGAACGACCCGCTGTGAAGGGGCTTCAATCCCAGCAGTTAAAGTCTCTAATGTGAGTGTGACTCCCAGAGTGGCCCTTGGATGGTCAAACAGGAAAGTTTCCTTAATACATAAATACCTTAAGACATCAAAATAATGATTAGCAGACCAAGAGTTGAAAGCCAGAATGAAATACTCAGGTTTGATATCATCAGATGGTTATAGGACAACAGAGGGCACAAGATGATTTGTGCAGTGTGAATCCAGATTTACCTCGAGTGTTTTTTGAGTTGGATGTGTATACCTACTCCTCAGTAATGATTTGCAGACTATAAATAGCCTTCCATTCTAGAAAATAAGTGGTTCTGATACTTGAGCTTTGGTGGAAACTCTCTTTTTATGGCTCGTAAACGGAACATGTATGTTAGCAAAATCAGTTTCTTGGTTTTCCAAATATTTTGTTGTGTTCCCTTTGTTTTATATGAAGTATCTCTAGCTGCTGGAGGTGTAAACAAATCCTTGAAAATATGATCTGAAGGTAGTCAATGCAATTATATATGCTTGATTATGTCAAGAGCTTGAAGCATGAACTGCAATAATACCTCCTTTTAGCTTTAACTCAGACACCAGTACGATGTCCAAATGTCAATGTTAACTGCTTACTTGTTTATTGAAGCATGGAAAGGAGACAATGGAAGCAAAGATCTGTGTGATCTACTCCAAGTGAAAAATCTCACTGGGATGCAACAGCAGGACAATTAATATCTTTCCTATCAGGAGAACACAGGACTTAAATGCTCAGCAGGATGTGTGTGAGCCCTACTGAAGGAACGGCCAAAATCAAAGGCATTTTCTTACATCTTGAATATTCAAGCAGTCTATGCAGAACATCTTCATTTGATTTCTTTGTGGCCATCCCATTGACTTAGTTTGAACAAGTAGGCAAAGATAAAGCTGTACATTATTTTGTAATTCGTCCCCTTATCATCTGTCACTGATATCTCAATTTTTGACTTCCAGACATTACGTGAAAGATGGCACTGAGCAAGCACATTATCACTGAGGCCAATCAAATGGTTTCTCAGAACCCGGTATTTTTCCTCATTCTTTGTCAGATTCTTTTGTGTGTCAGAGATGTGACACAGGATAGGGCTAATTCAGGTAGTAGACAGAACTTACAGACAAGATTGTCTGCTAAGGTCATGCATCCATTTTGAGTGGAGTCTTCTGGGGGAGACTGATCAGGAGCTGAGGTACCACAGGGTTGAGTAGTTGTGTAAATGTTGAGCTGGCCAACTATGCTGTTTGGTCTGTCTTGGGGTTTGTATTAAAATCTGCAAGACTTTCTTTTCTTCTTTCCTGAAAAGAGCACATTTCAACTTTCAGACAAAAGATGCTGAACTTCATCACTTGAAGTTAGGGCCTCTTCCTCATATTCTTTTTAATGTTGTGTACACTTCTCCTGAGAGAAACATAAAAACAAAAAAGGGTGAATTACAAATCCCACAAACCAAAGAAACCTCTGTAAACAAAACTTTTTGTTTTCCTTTAGCTCTGTGGTATATTTTCCTCAAAGCAGTGAACAAACCCTCCCACACAAGCAAAGAAAGGGGAGCAGAAAATACTTTATTAGTTAGGCATTTCTTTCTTTGACTCAATTGAATTACTTTCCAAATTGCCAGAAATTAAAAGGCAGGTGGCCTTGACCCCACACTACCACACTGAAAAGTCAAGTAATTTCTCTTGTATGGTCAGCTCCAGGCTGACTGTTACCTTTCTACTTTGGGAATCAACTATGGCATAGGCACTGGAGATGTTCAGCACAGCACATTTAATCCTTCATGCTGACACAACTCCCTTGGTTGCCTCCTGCTGTTCCATTAGTCTACTCTTCTATGTAGCTATTGATCAGAGTGATACTTGACTCTCTTTCCAGCACTCTCTTACTCTCTATATCTTCACTTTTCTGTTGTTCACTCACTGTCTCAGTTGTTTTACTCTGCCCTTGTTAGCAGTGTTGCTGGGGGATATTTAGCCAGTGCAGCTGCTCCCCAGAGCCAAGTATTGGGTTGTGTCTAATTACTCTTTTAATGCACTGTGCTGAATCAGTCGTCTTTCCCAGGCATTCTTTGCAATAAGAAATAATTCATGACAGCAGCTGAGCTACTTCACAGAAAGCTGGTAAGGTGAAGTCAGGACCTGAGCTCACTCAACACAATTGAAGAAATAAGCAGTGGCAGATACAGACATATGTGTTTGGAGTTCTGCAGCACATGGTCTAAAGACACATATTTTGTATGTACAGCTACAAAGTCTGGTTTTGAGAGGGCATAGGTCCATCTCAGCTTTTTGTTACAGCTCTTTCATATTAGGATTGGTATTTGCCATTCACATTAACTCTGCAGCTCCCACACTTAAGGAGTGAAGGAATTAGGTAAGAAAAAAGTCAGAAGCCATCAAAAAGTAAAAGCAGCAGATTAAATTAGTGAATTGCCTGAACAAATGAGCCTATAGTCTATTCTTAAGAATTACAAGATATAGGGGTACTGGGCAGCTTATATATGAAACCTGCAACCTGCTTGTGTTAAAGTGGGAAGAACATGGGATTTTAGGGGACAGACAGGGATTTAAGGAGTTTTATTCAAGCTTGTTCAGTGTGTCATTGCTGATAATTTCTTTTTTAGTGATAAAGTGAACTAATTTTTTTTTCTTGTTTTCCTTCTTTTTTTTGGTAGGCCTACATAAACTGTGAAAGATGTACGTTCTTTTCTCATTGATGTAAAGTTCATGGTGACTCAGTTTTTCTCAAGGAAAATTTGAAGGACCTTTAAATTCCTCTAGGTTTTTTTGTACTAGGTGAGATGTGTCTCAGTAGATTTTTCTGTCCACTAATCCTGGATATGAATGGCTGTGACCACTTTCTGTTTCTGTGACTCTAGCAGGTCTCTGTCAATTGGTGATTGCAATAACATGGTTCCACAATCTGTCCTGCCTAAAAAGAGACTATATAGGTCTTGTAGGTCAGAAAGCAGTCACCTTGCATTTGAGGCATGACAATTCTGGGATGGTTGCCCTTTTCATCTTCTAGAGAAAGTTATTTTGCCTTTATATCAGTGAGTACACAAATTTTTTTCAGGGTTTTTTTTTTTCTGTGTCAAACTGAGTAAGGACAGCTATGGAAATCTGCATGAATTGTTATCAACTGGCTCACAAACCATGTGAATATGAAACATGTAGTATATAAATAATGTACAGAGTGCGACCCCAGCTTATTTTTAGAGATACTATTTTGCAGGAGTTAGGAACTGTAGGAAGACATGAAAACAAACCTTCCAGTACTGACCTGCAAGGACTGGGCAAAGGAGTAGCACATGCAGCCCGAGAAACTGGTGTAAGACAGTAATCCTGGGGGATATTGGGAGATGACATTCTAGCCACAGCAAATGAAAATGGTTTCGCTAATTAAAATTTTCTAAAATTATGCTGTTTCACTCTCACTGAAGTGAGAGCACCTTCCAAATTAGACAAGGATATAGCTAAACTTGCAGGTTTGCAGGAGTTGCCTGGCACTTCTCTCTATGAACTCTTTGGAATATTTCAGAAAACCACTGGGTTATTTTTCCTGTTATTTGTCCTGATTCAACTGGATAGCTCTATCAAGAGTTAGTGCAATCCAAAATAACTGAATTGAACTAGATCACTGGAGAACATCAACACTTTCACTATGTGAAAGACACAACCTACTGTGTCTTTGGGTGTCACAGCTGGCCACTGATGGAATCAAAGACAAAATACCACTCTGGATGCACCTTTGCTCTGATCCAGTGCAGTGGCTTATGCAAGAAAGCAAAAAGCAAAAATATGAAAAAAGGCAATACTGAAGCAGACAACCTGGGGGCACTGTGTATTCTCTTCCTAAAGACCTCCAGTGACATGCATCATTCAGTAGTGATGCAGATATGGTTCCGTCTGCCTGGGGAAAGACAAGTTGAATTTTGAAAGTTTCTTCAATCCCTTCAATGAACAAACCCCCCATATTTACAGTTTCATAGAAATGTCCATTTTTTCAGGAGGGGGGGATTTTCAGATGGAAAGTCATCTGTACCATTAGGGTGTCTAGTTGCATTACTTCCAGATCATCATAGCATTTGTTTCAGATGCTGATGGTAACTTGTTGCATTGAAGAAATGGTTTCTGCTGAACAAAAAACTCTCCTAGGAAATAGTTGCGTAGCTTAAACTGTAATCGATACAGCGGCAAGATTTTGTGTAACCTGCTGAACTCCAGTCCTTCTGGCCAGCACACAAGACTGTGTCAGCTGGAGTCTGACAGATGTACTGGGTCCTTGATCTGGAAAGGCTGTTTATAGCCCTGTTGGTGAGAATGGAGGAAGCAAGAGCATGTGTGCATGTCCACAAGGAAAGCAGCTTAAGTGAGCCATGTCAGCCTCACTCAGCCTGGACAATGAAGTCAATAGCCCAGTGGTGTTCTTCTGATGTCAGCGTCACAGGTTGAAACACAGCCAACCGAGAGCTAAAGATTTTTTTGTACATGGCATACAATCACCTGAGCACCACTTAGTACAAATGAGAACCAATTATTCTTTCAGTACGTCTGCAGAATACATATGAAAAATTAAATCCTTCCCTTGCGGAAATCAGTGAGATCTTTATTTCTGACTTTAGTAAAGCCTGATTTCAACTTAAAAATACAAATCTTTATCTCTGTTTTGTAGATGACTTATATGTCAGAGGGTGGGGTGGGCATGAGTTTTGGATTTCACCCTAGAGATGACTAGAATTCTCTAAATTTTGAATTAAATTTAGGACTGTTACATAGTTTTGTTCGTATAAAGAGAGTTCTTCATTGCAACTCACTTGTGTTTTCTCTTGAAACTTATTATAAACCCAAAGGTGAGATTTAAGGCTTATGTATTCAGGTATAGATTACATAGATTCAATTCTTTTTTACTTTTTCCTTCAGACATAGTGGTAAGAAGCTGATAAGGGAGAAAGAAAAGTACCCTGTTTAACCCTTGTTCAAGTTGTGATATTGTGATATGGGTGGTGGGAAGAAGGACCAACAGAAGACCCAAAGACTCAACCATCTTTCCATCCCTGTTACAGTAGATAATCTACCTGAGACCTGCTGCATGTTTTTGTGGGGGCTCTGCTTGTTTCACCATGTCTTTTCTGTTGAGTGCTGAGGACACAGCTACCCTCCAAGTGGAAACCACAGCTGAGCTCTTTCTGAGAAGGGGGTGACCACCAACCGAGCTCACCTCAGTTGAGTGGGTGAGTGAGAGTCTTATAGAAACCAGTAAGCTCTCCAGCCACTGTACATTCTAATAGTTATATTTATCGAGGAAATTGTAGCTCATTTAAACAGAGGTGTAAGAGATTTGTATTATATAAGTGGTTTTGACAAAGGCCTTCTCTATGCTTGGACAGTAGCTATTAATCTTGCTGTGTCCCTATAAACTGGCATGAATGGTCTTTTCTTGCCCATTCTACGGGTAAATGTTTGCAAATAATTTTCAAGTTACTGAGAATGTGGACTGTTAAAAGGCATTATATATTTGATCATGAGGACAGGGGAGCATGTGACAACATGAGTGAGTCTGTGTGCAAAAAAGGTGTCCCTCCCCACGGGCCATTGTAACATGGACAGTATTGGAAGGAATGAGTTAAAAAGCTGTTGAAAAGGATTGTATATAACTCAGGGGACCTTGCAACTGGGAATAATTTCTGGTAAGTCTATGTGAACAGCATGCCAGTGATCCTCTAGCATGGACTGAGTTTAATAGTGCCTGTATTTTTGCTTTTCTACCTTTGCCCAGGTGTTTCTTTGGGGATCCCTGTTAGCGAAGTAATAGAAATAAATTTACTTTTTGAGTTCTAGCCACAAGTCTGTGGTTGTTCCAGCTGCCTGCCTGTGTCAACTCATACAGACAGAGAGACAATTCAGGAGTGGGTATTTTTCGCAAAATGAAAATACCCATTCTTTTATGTTGTGTACATACCTTTCTTTCAAAGTACTAACTAACCACCCACTGCAACACACATAGAGTGTGAGCCAAATGAATCAATAGAAATGCTTTCCAAGGCTGGAAATATAGCTTTCACTGGTTAACTACAAAACATTTCCTGGTCTGCTCAAGACAGCAAGGCTGTTTGTGTAATCTGAATTTTCCTCTAGCTGTATTTAAAGCAGTGCAACAGCAATATGAAACAGTAAATTATATTAAGGTGATGCTGCCTTTCACACTCTGGAACTGGAATCTTTCCATGTCAAATCCCCAAGGTCAGAGCATTTGATCACTACTGAGAAGAGTTTTCTCAGACTCCAGTAGCATTAGTTATTGTGCTGCTCTACTTTTCTATTTCTGTGATTCCATTGATTTTCATTGATTTGAGTTACAGCCATGCAAAACTGAGCTAAAGCAGGAGGTTATAGAGCTGCTTGCAAGGATATTTCCTTAATTACAGAAAATATTATTTTTTTCTGATATTAAGGTAAACTTTCTGCATTTTTTTTCAATTCTTATATCCAAGATGTGTTGCTTCCTCACATTTACAGCATTTTATTTTTTTTTTATGTTATTTTTTCTTCTTCTGCAAGCTTACAGGAGAGACTTTATTGCTGTCTACAACTACATGTAAGGAAGCTCTAGCGAGGTGGGTGTCAATTTATTCCAAGGTAACA
>WEIV01027817.1:44869-65288 GCA_013390005.1 Calyptomena viridis | reverse complement strand
TGAATTCAGATGATTGATCACAATAGCAGTCAACTTTCAATATTTCATCATATTGATAGTGAACCTGATATCAAACTTTTACCTGCAGCACTCTGTTTTCCTATAAAATAAAAATATTCTGTCTTAAATCAGTGCCTTTTCAAAAACATAAACAAAAACATAAACAAAGCCAAAAAGCATTTTTACAGTTCCACTGATTTCCATATAATTCCAGTTTCTTATCTCTCTGATTTCCCATGTACTCCCCTTACTTTTCCTGATCTCCCAGAAAACCCTGGCAGAGTATCAGCAGATCTGATAGCTTCTTCTGGGCTGGCTGCCATTACCATATTTATGTCTTTCAGGGTTTCTGTGGGACTGATGACGCACAATACATCACTGGGCTGCTGTGACCAAACAAGGTTTGTGTGCTGCAGCTTCCTCCAGCATTTTGCCAGAAGTGCTGAGAACTGTCAAGGGGATGAAGAAAGATGAGTAAATGTTGGTGAGGGATGAAGGAACAGTGTTGAAAGAGAGTAGATGTTGGGTAGGAGGAGAGGTCTAAAAACAGTGGCAGAGGAAGAGTTAGTAGGTGTTTCAGAAATATCTGAAATTGAAGGGAAGATAGAATTATTCTGGTTCAGGATAAGATGTAAGGAATGGGCTATTAGGGGGAAGTGAAAGTTGGGGATCAGACAGAATAGATAGAAAATAAAAAGGGGAGTTTAGATTGAGAGAATGATGACAGCAGGGCAGGATGATGGTGAAAAGTAAGCTTCACTGGGATTTAGTAAAATAAACATTTTTGTGTCTATGCCTTTGGCTAAACTGAACTATACTTTCCAGCCTTTGTGAAGTAGCCTGTTGCTAATTGTGGTGCATCGCTCTGCAAGCATTAAACTATGTATGACCATGGGTGAACCTTGCAGTGAGGTTCTAATTCTGTGTTGGGAGAACTGGACTACACATACTGGTCATGTACTCATCTCTCCCATTGAGCTTTTTTATTACTTCACTAGAAAACCCTAAGTGAGCTTAGATACGTCTGGCAACACTTTAGTCTGGCCCATAATGCAAAGAAGTTCTGAAAATCTAAATTCAGATCATCGAAAAGTGAAATTATTTAAATGTTTGGTTGGGCTTTTTTAATGGCATATTTCAGTGTAGACTTAACTGCAGGCATGTCAACACCTCCTTTGTTTTGATCTCTATGTAATGCATACTATTAACTAGGGTGCAATTATAATGTATATATATACATGAAATACAAAGGCTGTATGAAGACTTAAGAAAATTTTCAGTGCTTGTACTGTTAATGTAAAATGTCCCTGTGATTCTCCTTATTATGTTCATAATTCTTTAGCTGATTAAATGTCCCTTCTCACACGCTTTCATTTATCCTTCTCCTCAAATCCTAATATTTCAAGTTCAAAAATGCAAAAACCTAAACAGTTGTGACTTAGAATTGTAATGCCTGAATTCTGTCCAGAGTTTCGTATTACATTAAGGGTGAGGTGATTTTAGAATAATGGGCATTGTCGTGCTACCCTTTCTAATTAAGACATGCAGGTCCTGTGGTAATTATACTTGCTATTTTGCTTTTGTAAATTAGCACAAATGTCTTGTTGGTTAATTTAAAGCCTTTATCTTCCCTCCAAACTTTCTATCTTTACTGGATCCACATCTGTAGTTTTATTTAATGTGAACCAGATGTTGAAATCATGGCAATATTTATTAGGACACTTGCACAGAAGAAGGCTTGCTACAGACAGAGTGTTGTGCCAGTTCTCTGGATATAGTGTCAGGAAGAAATAAAGTATGCTGGAGGTTTTTTCTGTTTGTCTAATTAGAAACAAAGCTTTCTAATCAATAACCTTCAAACTTCAAACTTTACAAGCAAAGAGATATGGACAAATGTACTAGAATTCCACAAGCTGTTGTACTTCATGCACAAAACATTGTACTGCTGTTAAAACTGTTGCTTGTTAATTCACCAGTATAAATGGGCAGGTATGGCTGCAGAATCCCATATGATGGGATGATGCTGGAAAGACAGCAGACAGCAGGGAGCAGAATGCACTCTTAAAATCAGAAATCAACGCTAGCAATGAGAGTGGAAGCTGGGAGATGCAGCTGCTGCCATTCAGCAGCTGGTTGGTGGTGTTCTGTCTCCATAAGAGACAGCAGCTCCTGATGTGGGACAAGTTTCAAGTCAGAAGGAGCTCAGATCTGCTGCTTCTTCAGAGATGTCCAGACCTTTCCATTGTCTCTGCAATATGTGCATGTCAGACTTCTTTAAGATACGTCTGATGTGTTTTAGATTAGATACATGGTCACTTTCGTGGTCATTGTTTGGATATAGGTCACTGAGTAGCATACCTGGAAGGTATGAGATGTAGAAGGAACAGAATTTATGACATAGAAGAGGGAAAGATTTATTCAGTATATATATTTTGCTTAGCCTCTATTTTTCTGTGCAAAGTCATTATTCACTAAAAGGAGAGGCACAGCCAGTCTTTCTCCCTCATGAGCTGGAACATTTTGCTCTTGCAGCATAATCAGATTTTCCAAGCAAAACTCCTGGTTATTTCAGTCACATTTATGCGGCCATACAAAACCTTGACAAAATTCAAGCACTGCAGAGCATGGTAACATTTCAAATTATAAAACTTAAAATGATAACATGTACTTAAATTTTAAAGGCCAAATTAAAAAAATATATTGTGTCTGCAAAATGCATACAGGTAACTGATTGCACTTTTCATGTATTGAGCATACAGGCTACAGCTGTAGAGAGAGTACCTGCAATAGTGATATCCAGAATCTCAATGGATTATATTCTATATGCTTTCATTTCCTGGCAAGTTTTGGTTTGTGTCTTGCAAGTGCAGAAGTTTAAGATCAAATTAAGATCCAAACACTTAAGATCAAATCTTTATTAAAAAACGGAGCAAGAATTAGAAACATGAAAGAAAAGACTGAAAAAAAAATTAGTGTAGGAAATAATACTTTCCAACATTACATTTCATTGGGTGGGACTTTGTGTTAAAATAATTGAATAAACAAAACAGAGTGGCACTGCATGTTTTGTACTAAGGTATAATCACTGGTTAAAAACAACAATGTGAATGCAGTCTAGGCTTTGGTGGGACCTTCATTCAGTTACGTGGTAAAGGCATAATTACAAGATCTAAATTGCTCTCAAATTAATCCCACCTTGGGCACAGAATTTTTCCATGCATCATTCCCTTTCACACCTGTTCTCCTGTCTGTCCATGACTTGTTCTACTTAGTATGCATATCTGCGCCATGCAAGATTCAAATACAGATCCATAAGTCATAATTTCCTGAGGTATAACTACATTTCTACCTTTGGCTTCCTCAGGTCATTCATCCTTCCCTTACCTTCCCCACCTGTAAAACAGGGAGACACCCATAAGCAGGAAGTTGCACAGTTTTGTCATTGTGCTAATCACCACAGTGTCTCTATGAATGTTTATAAAGTGCTTTGAAGATGAAAATTGCCAAAGAAGTGCTAGGGATGATTGTTATAAGTTAATGAACAAATTTCAACATGTATTTGATTGCCAGGTAATTCAGAGGGGAATCACCAACCCTTCCCTCTCTTCGAAGAAGAAGAAAAGTTGACAGTCAGCTGGTTGCTAATTAGCACTCAACTTAAATGCCTCCAAAGCTGAGTGCTCCCAGTTGAGTCCTTTAAAAAGTAATCTTTCAACTAATTGAAATATGCTGAAAGTTGAACAGTGGACACGGTGTGTAACAGGTAAATCAGTATGGTGGAGTTGGTTATGTAGAAGAAATACTAAGCTTTTCCAGGCAGGAAACGCTATCCAAAATGAACATTTTAGGTGAATTGCTAGCCAAAATGAATGTCTCTTTCATATTCACATATCTGTTCCTTTTCTAAGGTCCAGTTTGTAATCTGTCACACTCAGGATATGCAGCCATATATTCGTGAAGGCAGATTAGGGAGCAATGGTTACTTAAAGACTGTGTTGAAGCTGGTATTCCTTATTTCTTACTATAATGAGAGGTGGTTATACTGATTCTTCCTTTGGACAGAGATAGACTAAAGAAATTTGGAATAACACATTGCATAATACATTAAAGCTGAGTGACTCTGCCACCTGCATTTAATTCATATTTATCTTGTCTGTAAGGGAAACTAGCGTATCAAAAAGGGGCTCAAACTCTTCAGGTCCTTACCTCTCTGCTAGCCTGTCTGATTTTTTGCTGGAGGGTCATTCTGCTCTGGTAGCCTCCCCCACCACTTCTTTGGAGATTTTTTTTGGCTGTCTGCCAATGCTATAAACCGCAGCACTGTCTTCTTTGCTGCTGAAGGCTGTTTTCTTCCTCAGTCACTGTGAGAGGTCTGTAAAAGGCAAATTACAGGAATTTCATCCCTTTCTCCTCCTTTACTGTTCTGGATTCACCATCCTCAGCATCACCTCTTCATACTTTGTTCAGGGAAAACACACTCAGCAAAACCTGTTGAGCACTTTGAGTGAAGTTGCTTGAAATAACAGTTCCCAGGATCAGCTTCAAGTGATAATCCACCCCAAACTTCAGCAGCATGTATCCCCATGGGGGATGGGGGTTGGGAAACCCAAAATGTAAGGTAAGAAACTACCAAGGCAGATATCTAGAAATGATTCCTGGAAAACGAACATTACTCTGAAAGGGGCTGTGGGCAGGTATGCATAATATGAAGGAAATACAGGAGAAATGGATTGAACACTGAAAGAAGGTGGAGATGGAATGAAACAAGACAGAAGTGTTCTTGAAGTTGCTGGATTCTGGAAAGCAGCTTTTGTGGTGTCCTCAGAGATTCAGCAAGACCAAGGTGTATAAGAACCCCTTTGGTGTTTTACTAGTCTGGAAGATGATCCAGCTTCTCAATGGACAGATGTTTCTTGGTACCCTGAAGTTATTGCAGCCCAGGAAAGCTCCCCTGGAGGTCAAGTGCTGAATATGTCACGCTTGAGACCTGATTCTCTCCTCCCAGCACCTCATGGAGCTATTTCTCCGAAAATAGTCCCTCACATTTTCGGGGAGGAGTAAATGATCACATTTACTTACTTTGTAGTTACAGTACTCAGGTGTAATGCAGGATAGGTAGAGGCTGCCCAGGTGTATTGTCCATTCAGGGTGCACTGACAGCATGGTGAGGAGCAAAATGAAGCTGCTAGTGCTTAAAATGCAGGAGAGATCCTTGTGAGCTGAGGAGCTGGACTGCAGCTGAGAGATCCTACAGACCAGTGTCCTGTCTGCATTGGCAAAAAGGGAAGACACTTAAAACACGCTGAGCACTGGCTTGCCACAGCTTAATCAAAGAGATGATAAGTCAGTTTGTTTGCTATATCTTGGTGGGTTTAGAAGGCAAATCAATGTAACATCAAGATATGATTTTCACTGCTTTATTTCCTATTTACTTTCCCTGCTCAGTCTTCTGCAGGTGCGTGCAGGTACGGGATGGGTAAAGCAAACACACTGCTTTGGTCAGACATGGACAGGCTCCTCAAAGACTGCATTCAACTGAGCATTCACAAAGTTTCCATTTAACATCCATTTTGATTAAGGAGAAAGAGGTTGTGTACCTGCAGAACTAAAAATCCCTTTAAAATCCATTTTGTTTTTTCATCAATTCAGAGGTACTTCTAGCATCACTGGTGAGTGCTGGACCTGTAACTCTTATATACTAGGATTAAATAGGAGGAGAGAATTCTTAGAATTTTCATATGTATTGAGTTATCATTACATGTAATTTATGCAAGGTAGGTTTGAATTTGCAACAAGCCTGAAGTATTAAAAGATGTGAACCCTTCTTGGTACACTGTAAACTCTGAAACACAGTAGTTTTGTTGGGCCCCACTCATGAATTCTTTTAAATTCTTCTGATAATAATAATCATGTAAGTTATTAATGACAGAAAAGGACAATTATCACAATCAAAACAAAAAAAAATAGTAAGCTACATGGAAAAAGCCTGTAAGTGTATATTGAGCCCAGTAAATATTTTTAACAATGGATTGAACAGATTTATTTGCTTTCCTGTCCACAAATTATCTACGAAAGGACAGTGTTTTCTGGAATATGTTTTTTATTTCAATATATTAATATTTGATGCAAACAAATTAGAGCTTCTAGATTTCTTATAAATTGCAAGCATCTGGTACACTTTATTCTATAGCTGTAGAAATTAATGGAAGCAACCTGAAACCTGTCAAAATCCTGTGTTTGAGCTCTGCAACCGAGTATATGTTACAGATGGTGGGGTATTGCTGGTGGTTCTTCACTGTGAATCTCAGATTTTGATAAGCATATTTCATCTAGTCAGTAAGGAGCAACCACAGGAAAACAGTTTTGTTCTTTTATCTAAAGTCACTTCATCAAAAGTCTTCAATACTATCTGGCTTTTGTATAAACAAAGGATAGTTTGAAAAGGTAGTTTTGCTATTTTTAAAAAATCAATCATATTTATTTGAGTATTCTCAAGAAACCTAATTTCAAGTACCTCTAGTTTTTAGCTCTCCACATGCGATGTGTCTTTAACTGAGACTCTCATTTCCTGTCTTTCGACAGCTACAAACCACCTTAAACGTATCCCTGTAAACCTGATTACTGAAGAGACTGAAAAGTCAGTGCATACCAGGGATAAATATAGAAATTACACATATTTACAGCTGTATTGCTTTTCTGCATTATTATTACTAAGTTGTTATTAAAAATAGTGCAGCTTTCAGAGCTACTTCAATTGTCAGCTTGGCAAAGCAAGGACTGTGCCTTGGTTGCACGTGGCAGGGCTGTGTTACGGGGCTGCTCGGTGGCATGACGTGACAGTGGGTACCCTCGCAGTGCAGGCTGTGCATGATACCCTGAGCCAAGGGCTCCAGCATGGACAGATGAACAAACCTCTCTGGTTCATCTCTTCTTGCTCCCTGCTTTTGTCTTGGAAGAAGTTTCCGCTGTTGGTTTTTGGTCTTTCATAGACTACACTATGTTTATTGTAGTGCAATTTGGCTACTCGTAGGCACTACAGGTGTTGCACCGGTGGGTGCAGTGGCAAAGGACCTGCACTCTTTTGCTCCACCAAACTCATGCTTCCCTCTGAAATGAAGGGAAATTGTCCTCCAGAGCTGGCAAAGTTTGAGTCCTTGACTTGTGTGGGTCCTTCTGTTGCTGCCCAGGAGAGGGCAATCCGGCATCCGGACAGCAGCCAGATCATCCCACCCCTTCTTTGGGGTGCCTAGGGCTTGTGTGGTAAGTGCCTGGCCAGAGGGACATGAAGCATGGCTCTGTCTCTGCTGGTGAGGTCTGATAGCACACTTCTACCAAGCTTGTTTTTCTTAGCTGAGATTCATGAGCTTGTGTCCCTGTCCCTATCTGTTCTGATGTCTCCTCCCATGTCTGTGTGCAGCACCCAGGCAGGGTTGGGGTGAGCCAATGCAGTGTGCGGGTTTGGGGAATGGGTAACCAAGGAGGTGTCACAATCCTTCCTTTCTAGCCTCTGAGTAATGGGGTAAGGCTCACCACTTTGATGTGCAGCCATGTTTGCATGTGCTTATACCCATGTAAATGCAACTCTGCACACACAGTTTCCTCATCTGTTGATAGCCATGCAGTCATGCAGGCACAGGAAGAGACTAATTTTCAGATTTGGGAAGACTAGTTTCTTCCTCTTGTTTTCCTCCACCTCTTTTTTCCTCTGCTCACATTAAACTCATTTTCCAGATTAAGGAATTTATTGACTGTACTAAATCTTGGGCCAGATATTTGCCTTTGACTCCTGAGCTGCTTTGGGTAGCAGCTTGATGCCAGTGGTGTGGGGTTTTGGAGCAACCCAAGCAATGAGGCTGGCTACTTGCTCCCTAACCCGCACCCCTAGACACACACAAAACTTTAAAGGCAGCAAATGCAACTGGGAATCGAGTTAACACTCTCAGGATCCCTGTAACTTTATGTTCCTTTGATTCTGCCTTCTGTTTTACTGTTCTGTGCATCACACCAGTCTAGATGATAACAGGCAACTGGAAGAGCTGCTGGAGCCTGTAATTAGTAGACTCCTACCCTGGGACTTGATTCTTGCTGGTGGGCTGTAGGTGTCAAGATAATTTGCCAATTAATCAATGGGAATTATTAAAATATCACTGCATATTTTTGCTTTGTGCTCAACGCATACACAGAATCTCTTCTATGGGGGATGAGGAGGAGTATTTGAGGTTCCCAATCATGAAAGAAAATCCTCATTCACTTTCAGTACTCCAAGTTTGTCCCCCTTTTTTTTTAAGTCATTTTTTATTTTTTTTTTATTTATTTAAAGCAACTCTTTCTTTCCCCCCACCCTAGGCAAAATAAAAATATGAATATAATTGCCACATTTAACTTCTTGAAACAGTGAATTTTAGCTTAATCAATAAGTCCTTAAAACAGAATAGTTTTGAAGCTACGCAAAATTCCATCATTTTAAAAGCAGTGTGTCTCTTCTTGGGCAAATGTGTTTTACTTTGGATTTGCTTTGTAAAGAAAGTAAAATCCATAACTTTGTGGATTCTTGGTTGGGTAGGTAGTACCTCAATTTTATAAAAATTATGTGTATTAGTGCTGTAATAACTTTTCTGGTCATTTTGGTTTTAGGCGTTAAGGTATCTGCTGGGATCTGTTTGAGTACAAGGTACATGCAGGGAAGTTTTCTCTCAGGTGCTTGGCCAAGTTACAGGCTTCTCATGGGGCCAGTGAACCCTGGTAGGGCACTGTCACTGTCCCTGCAGCACTACGGAGTCAAAAGTTGCACATGCTATTTATTAAACTCAGCACCTCCAGAGTGGCAGCGTAGTATTGCTACATAGCTGGGGTGCACTTAAAGAAAGAAGAGAAATTCCCCTTGTATTATCTGTAGTCTCTGTGTTTAGTGACAGAAGCTGTGGGAAGTCTATAAAAGCAGCTCAATACGTCACTTCTTATGGAAACCGTTATTCCACAAGAGCATACAGAAATAGTTTTGCTAAACAGCTACTGGTACAGCAAAGACAAACTGTGATCCAGATTAGTGGTCAGTAGAATATACAGTGTGAACTTCCGTATTTTATCCTGAAAAGAGAGGTCAGATTTTCCAGACTTAGCCAAATGCCAGTGAAAACTGGGTTTTTTCAAATATGTCTTAAAATATTCCTACATTCAGTCAGATTTGAATTATATTCTTGGCAACGAGTAAAGCCATATCATGCTTAAATATTTTTTGGGATTATTACAAAAATTTAGAAAAAGTAATGGTGTGTGCCTTGATTTCCCCATCTGTGAAATGGGCGATCCCGCAGCGTTCATGCAGAGCACCCTGACTGAGAACCGTTGTGGCTGCAGCTGATTGTTATTCTCTTAATCATATTAGTTAACTAAATCTGTTCCTAGAGTGGTTCCATTTGCCTGAATGAATTTACATGAGAGATTAATTCAGCACAGTTTATTGTTGTTTTTTATATTTATTCAGTACTGTAAATAATGCTTGATACTTTACAGCTGTGTATGAGGACATAGTCTGTGCTTCAAGGGCTTGTTGGTACAGGTAATTTGAAGGCTCCCCTCCTAAACCTTGCACTTTCCCATGGAGCAGATGAGCCCATTTTGTTTATTCTATATTTTGAGGACTTTTCGTTCACGTGGTATCCGCTCCCAGCACTTTCTTGCAAGTATGATTCCACAGATAAAGTTCATGCCTCACCTCCAAAGGGTGATCCACTCCCCTCGCCCTCCTCTCCTCCCTCGGAACCACCCCTCCCGAATGTTAGATATCCTTCATTGGCAACGCTCTCTAACCGCTCCTGGATGTATGCCCAGCAGTGATCCTGAAAACAGGGGCCAGTCTCCCACCTAGCTGCCGCCGCCTTAAGCCGGACAGCCGCTTCTGAAATGACCCACTCGTGTACTCCTGACCCCCGCAGAAGGGGACTGCCGGCAGTTGTCCGGGGGTCCCGCTCTCCCACCCTCCCCTTTGTGCTTTCCCATTTTCCGGGAGGTTTCTGTGGCCGGCACCCGAGTGCTTTCCATTGTGTGAAGTGCGNGACTGCCCGCGGCGGGATGGCCGTGGCCTGTGTTTATGTATTTTGTAGTAATCACATTTCTGACATTACCCGAGCGTGCTCCGGCGCGGGGTGATTGGCTCAGGCAGCTTTTAAACCACCTATATGCTAACGAGCCCGCTGCCGGCTCCGGAGGGGTCCTGCGGGGGCACAGCGAACCCCAGCCCCGCACCTCTGTCCGCCGCGGGGGGAACGGTATTTCTGAACTAGTCGGCGGCGCGGACAGGAAATGACCCCTCCAGAAACTGCTGCTTTAAAACCGAGCGGCGGTGCCTGAAGCTATCCAGCCTCCCTCTCCCTGTCTGGAGCCTGTGCGCTCCCGCTCCCGCTCCCCCCCCGCCCGTCTCCGCCGGAGCGGGCTCCCACAGCAGTCCCCAGCCAGTGCGTGCAGCCTGGATGTGTGTGTGTGTGTGCGCGCCGCTACTTTGTACTGTGAAGAACACACAGCCCATGTGCTCTGTATGGATGTTGATGATACTCTGTGTAGCTTGAATCTCTGCAAGCAGGCAAGATGTCCAGCACACCACATGACCCTTTCTATTCTTCTCCTTTTGGCCCATTTTATAGGAGACACACACCATACATGGTGCAACCAGAGTACCGAATATATGAAATGAACAAGAGGCTGCAGTCGCGGACGGAGGTAAGTCCCCCAGCCTTGTTTTCCTGTGCATGGACCGTGGTAGGTTTCAGCCTGAATTCCAGCTGAAGCGTCCCACTAGACAGTACAGTATATGCAGGCATGAACCCTAATTAATTTAGTAGTTTAATTGGGTAATCCCTCATTATATTTCCACGCAGAGCAACTCTTTGAGGAGATACTAGCTTAGGCTGAAATCAGGAAATTACAGTACAGCACTTCAGGATTGATTATAACGCTGGTCTCAGGAAATTTCTTTGCCTTAGTGTGGTGTTTGCTCAGGATCTGTCCTGCTGGCATTTGCAACTATAATATTGCAAGGTATCGCTTCAGCTTTTGCACAAAATTAATTCTGAAATGTTGCAGTTACAGGGAGAGACGAACATTTCTTTGGTTTGTTTTGTTAACTCGTTAAAAATGAATGATAACTGAAAACAGGAGTGGAGTTTTAAAAACTTATTCCTAGGCTACTCTGAAAGAACACATGTTCGGGACGAGAGAAATTTGTGTTTACATTTAGAATGCTGTTGCTTTTAGCAGGAGAGATGGTTGGTTCGCTACTTTATCACATAGCTGTCAAAAGTATCCAATAATGTAAACTACGTTCACTGTTGGTTATGCTTTGTATAATGTGTTAGTGGTTTATACACCCAGGCTTCAAAATCCAGATCAGCCACCACAAAGAATATACTGAATGGGAGGGGGAAATACTTCTGTCACTGAAAGAAAAAAATAGTGGAGGTTGCATCTTGTTATTTATATGGTTAAATAAAGCACACTTTTAAAGTCTGTTCAAGTGAAAAGTGTGTGAACTGAATCAGGCTGCATTTTTGTCCATGTGTCTCTGTTTGTGCAGCAAACATTCTTGCTGCTGCAATTTTTCATAGTAGTGTATTAGTGGTGACCTGAAAAGACTTTTAAAAAGTATTAATCTATTATAGTGAACGGCTTTATATAGCTGCAAATATCTGCCAGATTTGTGCCATGAAGCATGATAAAGGATCTCGTGTTGATCTATGTGTTGTATTGTGATTCTTTAAGATAACATGAGGTTATCATAAAATAAAATACACATGCCTGAATTGTCAGTTAAGCCGTGGAGAATCTGTGACGTTTAATGTATAT
The DNA here is from genome assembly GCA_013390005.1 of Calyptomena viridis. NCBI lineage: Eukaryota > Metazoa > Chordata > Aves > Passeriformes > Eurylaimidae > Calyptomena > Calyptomena viridis. The sequence continues at coordinate 53,450 of WEIV01027817.1, read as the reverse complement.
GATACAGCTAACGAGATGTGACCTGCTTTCTGATTGGGTACCACCACGGAGTAACTGCTTTTCTATCCCTGTTGCCACTGCCAGGCTTAAAACATTGCTGGGGAGTAATTGACAATACACTTTGTGCTGGTTCAAAACTCCAAGCAGCTCTTTGCTCCCCAAATCACGGCAACTGTTTGTCAATTTTGCCCCAAGTTGTTGGTTGCAGAGGGTCACTGCCATTTAAATAGAATAAGGGGGTTTGTGGGGTTTGTTTGCTCCTGTTTATTTGTCACTGCCTTGCAACTCTGTTCCTTGAATTCCTGTACATATTCATGTAATAATTTCTAGACTTTTTCAAGTGAAAAGAGCACGTATTGAGTGATTTCTTCAGGGTTTTATATGCAAGCTGCTCAAAAAGCTGTCAGTGCTAATTCAGCCTTTTTGCATATTATTTTATTGGTACTTTTAATAACAGACCAGTTTCCGATTGTAGCTCCTTTACAAACGTTACACTAGAAAAGTTGTTGAGGGACTTCTGAAACAACTTCCCCCTCTTTCGTTGCTGAGGTGTGCTGAGTTAGACTTCAGCGCATTTAATTGCAGTTTTTGCTGCACACATTCAGATGGATTGTTGTGGGCGAAAAGCAGTAACCTACTCTTCCTTGCTAGGACTGCCATAGGTTTCAGCAGCATTTTACTTTGACAGGCAGAGTTTAGATAATGAAGGCCTTATGCTCCAGCATTTCTTGTTGTTGCTCAGAGTAAAAATTCTTTTGCTTTGTGATTGTTCAGTGTTTACATTCTAGTTCTCTTTTTTGTTAATTTCTGAACTCTGTGCTGTAAGCATTGTTGTTCATCGAAATGTGTTTTTTAGCTCATTTCAGTTTACCTCATTCATCTTCCAATTAAAACACCTCTTTAATAAAAAAAATTTATTAAACTAGTTTCCTGGGACACTTAAGAGTGACTAGGTGTGGACAGCCTGTAAAGTATCGTACCAGCTTCTGGGGCAGGTCGAGAGTGGAAGTTTCACATTAATTTTATGCAGTTCCAAGCGTGTTTGGGATTGGTAGCTGAAGGCTTTTGGAACAAGTATAACTAGCTCTAAATTTTTTGAATCCAAAGACCTGTATGTCATGGAAGGAATGTGCTGTGCTCTGGGTGATACGGGCTTACTGCATGAACGTTTCTCTTCAGGCAGTCTTTGGAATAATGTAGGCACTGGTCTCTGAAGGAGGCTGCTTGTGCTCTGTGAGCCCCAGGGGGTACGTGAGCACAGGCAAAGCAGCTTAAGGGGAAAGGAATTACAAAGAAACTCTCCAAAAGACTGGGGGTAGCAAGCCGGCAGATTCCACGTGGACCCAACTTACGCAGAGAGCCACTGCCAAGTGAGGATGCATTAAAAAATGGGAAACTACAGCTATTAACCCAGATATATCCATGGAAAGCCTTTGGGATTTTCCTGTTTTCCTACAAAATAAAAATGTTCATAATAATCCTTTGGAGTCAAATCCTCTACTGTCCCTTTCAGTGGTGGAAGTTTCAAGGCAAAGCAAAACATATAATTTAAAGTTGTACAGAGGATGGATGGAGAGCCTATGGAAGGAGTATATCATGTCTATCTGTTTTCTCCCTTCCATCTGCTTGCCTTTGTAGTGAATTCCTGTAACAGCTCCCCGGAGCTTGCAGGTAGGTTAGAAATAGTTCCAAAAAAGCAATGGGCTGGTAGAAACACCATTGGGGAATCCACCAGTAAATGCCATTTTTTCCCCTGTTCCCCCAGCAGCAGGGTCGATGGTATGTTGGGGGAGGTAGAAGTGTCCTGAAAATGGCTCTGTGCTTGGGGACCATTCCTGAGAAATCCACTGCTTCCACTCTGGTTTCTGTCAGTGTTGGGTGGAAGGGAATAACAGTCAGTGTGAAGGATGTGCTCAGTGTATTAAGCAGATGAAGTACAGAGTGATAAAGAAAGGTCATTTAGATGCAGCATAGCTATCTTTGTTGTTCTTGTTTTCTTTAGGAAGAAATGGAAGTCATGAAAGTAAAGAATTAGCAGCTTTAGCCTGTGCTAGATGTGCAAATTTTTGCTCTCCAAACTTCTTATAACTTTACGGGCTCCTCAGACAGAACCTACAACTGCCTTTTTAAATTCAGGGTCAGTCTTAGGCGAAGAATTCCAATCACACCCAGGCAGGGGGTGGTTTTATGATGTAAGTACTGGCAAAAGTCCACCACCTAGCTAATTCTTATGTGATCTAAAGTAAATTAGGGAGTCTGGGTTACTAAATAGTGTACAGGAACACCTTACCTTCCTTAAAAGTTGTTCAAAGAAATCTGATGTGGTAATACTTTTTTCTGAATTAATGCATGCTTTCTTAATAATACTTTGGGAGTGTGTAGTGCCATTTTGTAATGCATCAACAAGCATGATTTAAAGAGTAAAATGAATATTTAAGTGTTTGATAATCTCTGGCAGATATAAAGATAAATCTAGCTTACTTCTTTCATAGTTGATTAACTTTCTGGTTAACCAAAATGTAGCTGTTTCCTTGCTCTGTGTGTGGTTTTAAGTATTTCATTACTATTCACTCAAACTCAGTTTATCTTAATATTTTTGTGTCTTTATTAGTTTAGCATTTCAAGAAAGTAACCCTGTTGTGGCATAATCAGCAGTTTCTGAGGTTTTAGGTAGTAATACACAACATAGGTAAATTAGCTTAAATGTTTTCTCTGTTTTTCATGAAAGTTGATGTTTAAAAAGGCACCTCTTTTCTTCTTTGATGTTGTAAATCCTTTTCTGTTCTAATTTTTAATCATTTGGAATTGCTCACACTTAAAAGAAAACAAAAGGTGATTATATGTTGTATTTAATTATTCAGTAACATTACAGTGTGCTGTACATAGATCACTTAAAGTTGCTGACAGTTTAAAGTTTGAGGCATTGCTTTATTGTCAGTAATCAAAGAAATGTATCAAGCCTTTCACTGGTTTATTTAGTCCCCTGCATTGTTAGAACTTTTGTGTATCACAGTGTATTAAATTCACCTGTATCTCTCTCTGTCACTACAAGAGACTATGCTTTACATCACCATTATATGCAAAACACAGCTTTCCCTCTGGCTAATAGTGTTTTAAGGATGACTAGAGAGCTTGATTAGTAGCATATTTGTTTTAAAGACAATCAGTTTAATCAAATGATATTAAACTCCTATTAAACTGTACAGTGAATTTAACAAAGTAGAGATTTCATGATGAAATAAAATGTAAAGAAAATTAAAAGGAAAATAAAGGAGAATGTTATGATTATTTAAAAGCTACTAAATGAACCAGAATCTTACACAGACATTCATATGCAACCAAGTATTTAAGGCAAATCAAAGCAAAACAAATTTTCTACAGTTTTATGAAAGTCTCTTATTTTACTTCCTCACATTGCTATCCGATGAAATAATCTTCTTGCTGATACATTTTTAATATATTAGTCATAAAAATCTATGTTGTGACATCATGTTTGTTCACATAGCAACTTAGTATGGCAAACAGATCTCTCATATTGTGTACATAAGTCTGAGTTTGTCCAATGAGTTTGTTTTGTTGAAGGGAAAACACATAAACTACTGTTTCAAAGTATTTTTGAGGAAATACTCTTTCACCCACAAATATACCAATACTTGGCAATTCTAGGAACACGAGTAAAGTATTTTGAGAGTATTTATGAACCACGCTTTGCTGAAACCAAAAGGTCATTTTTAAAAGAAAACCCTTGAATGCCTTTAGGCAGACTCTGGCTTCAGAATGGATTCAAGGCTCTTTTTACTGATTGTCTTTTATTTCATATAGTTTTTTCATCCCTTAAAAAAATTTCAGTTGCAGCTGTTTTCAATTAAAATTGTTACAAACTAACAATTCTTATGAGGCCAGGGGAGGAAAAAAGACTCTACTTCCTTTACATGTTGATCCTTAACTTACATCGGGGATGTCTTGATGCCTTTTTTTTCCTCCCCCTAAACTTATAATATAGAAAGGGAACTGCATGTATAAGGAGCAGTGTGCTTTTGGGGGTAGGAATGGGTGAGGGCAGAGAAAGTGTCAGTGCAAAAGTGTAAAAATGGGTCTCATCTGCAATCACTCTGATGCTTACTAGATGATTTTTTATAAAGAAACCTTTTCAACCCTTCCTTTTCTCTTTTTCTTTCTTCACTGTTTAAACCATAACTCCATTAAAAAAAACCCCTTAAACCTAGTCTTTCTCTGATGTAAACAAGATTTACTATGCAGATCCAGTCTCAAAAATAGAAGCCGTTGGTTAGTGAGAGGGAACAAAACAGAGATCATAACAAGGACCCAGTCCTGGACTCTTATTTAAGCTGGAGTTTTGCCTGCAGTAGGATTGCAAGGTCAAATAAAAAAGAAAATAATTTAGTTTGGTATATGCACTTTCTTTATTTACAAAGAAAGGTATATAGGTAGATTGATAAACTCCTAGCAATATTTTTTAGCTGTACTTCTTACGGTATTTCTTGTATCTCTTTGCCAGAAGTTGCATATCTATTGTAAACAGACGTTCCAGTCATGCTGAGACTTTGTTCGGTTGTTTCCTCCACAAGAAGAGCCTTCTTTCCTGCACTGTACTGTGTAAACAAGCCTGGATAGATCCTCAGTTTTGCTGGGTGCTCTTTTCTGAAAGCTGTTTCTGGGCTACTTGGTACCTCAGAGGGGTGATCTTGGCAGGCGTAAGGTTGTCCCAGAGTGGCTAATGAATAGTCCCCAAAAAACACTGGTGGGGCAGGACCTGTTTGTCAGCTCTCAATGGTCTTATTTATGAGACAAAAATAGTAATGAAAGTCATCTCCAAACCCTGCCTGAAATCTTCTCCCTAGGCTTGTGTCTTTCTTTTCCTATGTATGTTCTTTCTGGTTTTGGTTACTGTTAGAATTTCAGAGGGAAAGCACTTTATGGTCAGAATACCTTTTCCATTTCTGTTACATTGTGGTGGACAGCCAGGCCCTACTAAGATAAGCTGGTAAGTTACTGATCTAAGCTCAGTAGAACCACCTGCAGATCTTAAACCTCAGTACAGGAACAGTTGATGCTTCTGGAAACAATTCTGGCACTTTGATGCCTTAAGAGGTTAGTGAAAAACCAACTGCCCTGGAAAAAGGAGACCTATGCAGAATTAAATATGAAGTAGGACTTGGTGTGTTTTAAGCCAATCACCTCTTCAGGCTTTGAGAGTGTTGGTAGCGTAGAGTCTTTACAAAGGCCATAAATTTTACAGGCAAAGGCTGTTCTCTCCACGAGACTTAGGTTGCCTTGGCACCACCTTGCTGTTTCTACACCATTTTACGAAAGCATACCATGTCTCTTGGTCAAGGGATGTTCCCAACCTCATCATATAGACTTGAATCATTGACTCATAGAATGTTGAAGCACGAGACTTGTACATAACAGACTACTTCTTTATGAATAACTACAGCCAAAATGTAAGTATCTAACTAGAACTACTCCTTAAGGTCTTTCTGTTGTCAATATTCACGTTCAGATACTTGGCTAGGACAGGATTGCAAACTCCAAACCGATGCAGTAAAGCCATAACTTTATGTAGATTTCTAAATGTACTTAAAATCTAGTGCCTGGTCATCTGTAAACTAAATAGTTAGGTCTTTTCGTCATTTGGAGCAACTAATAAATTGGAACATTGCTGTAGTATTTGTCACACTTAATCTGTAATGCCTGTTGATATCCATCTTCCCTGATTCTAAGCTTGTCAAGCCCAGTTAGCTGAGGAGAAACATCATTTGTATATGTGTTTAAAAAGGGAAGGAGGAAATCTATTCTCTGGGTATAGTTTTGACTTCGTATTACTCACATAGAGCAGATTCAGTATCTGTTCAGATCCTGTCCATTTTACCCAACTGCTGGCTGTAGACTAGAGCATCTTAAAGAATTGCACAAGCTAGCTGGATGATCTTATCTGCATTCAGAGGGCAAAAGAAACGTGTATAAAAGTGATCATATTTTAAAACCCCTGATTATGGAAGGCCCAAGAATAGACTGATCCACTGTGCTTATTCTTCAAAAACTAAATACCTGGAAACACTGTCCCTGTTTGAGTAGTATTATGTGCAGTCTTTCATCGTGTGCAATGCACTATTTTTACTTTTCTTTTGGACTTTCAAACAATTGTTTTTTGTAACTACATTTTTATTAGGTTATTTTCTAAAGTAGTAAATTGAGAAAATTATGACTTACAAGACATTGCGCATTTGATTATTTCATGTATCTTTTTGTGACTTTTTTTGTTCCATTTGTGTAGTTTTGCCTCAGCCGTTAGCAAAAGATTTTGTCAGACAAAGAGCTGCCATCTCTCCTAGAGCAGGTTACAAAGAGATTTCTGAGATATTAATGATGACATTATACAAAAGGAAATATTCTAAATCTTTAAATGCAGTAGTTATATGGAGAGAAGAAAATGCTCAGAAAGCAGGAAAGTAAATAGAGTGAAACTTTTTAATTTTATTCCTGTTTAAGCTGAAGCACCCTCAGTACAATTCATCCCTTAGGAAGGCAGTCAGCAGCACCCCCATTCCTAATTGTCTTCTACAGACTAGACATCCTCCAAGGGGCTGTGGGCAAGGCAGGTATGACACCTCAAGGTTTGTAACTGGAGTAATATTTTACAGCTGGAAAAAGGGAATATGAAGTGCCTCACACTTAGAATGCTATGTTTTTTTCATGCACTTTACGAAAGTCTCATGATGGGTCATTTGGCAGTGGAGAAAGGTCTATAACTGTCTATTGTACTCTGTCCCCCTCTTCTATAGAGACTATTCTAATAGTCTCTTTCAGATTTCTGCCTTTTCAGATTGGTGTCACCATCTTCCATAATTCTTGTAGCCACTTTAAGTACCAAAAATATTTCCATGTTACTTCTATTTCACATCACAATAACACGAAAGGAAAAGAAATGCTATACAATAGTTCCTTTAGAGCAAATGAAAATAACTTGCAAGTTATTTTCAACAACTTGCAAGAGGGACCCTCCTTGCTTTTGGTGCTTAGCTGGCTTTTTTGCACCTTTCTTCTTCACCATACCAACATTTTAAAAACATTGACAGAATATGGATTTTAGATATGTGTTTGCAACCATAGCTTTTGCTGCAGTGGATGGAGGCAATACAATAGGTCATTCACTTCTACCTAGACTTAATCACTGGAGTATCAGTTAACCCTTAGGGTAATTAGGTAATAATGTTTTTGATGTGAATTGAAGTATCATTTTAAGTAATTAGATGTTCAGATGTAATGTGATGCAGTTATGCATTATATAGTGCATCCATTTTACACAGCAAAAATTACCATATGTTTTGTGGGAAGCTTGGTGTTTTGCACTGACTGGAGTTCTGCTTGTATTTACGAACAGTTTGCCTGTAAACTGTGGTAATAACTTTTTGAAGGCCACACCTATGCACACTGCTGATTATGTTAAAAAGCATAGACCCATTTTAATGAATGTGTTGGCATGAATAATGCCAACTGGATAAATGTTCGTTACCTGAGTGCAACAAATACTACATGCAACATTTCCATAACAATTCACTTGAGTTTAACAATGAATTTGCTTTGGCTATGTTTGTGGTCTTTATGTGTTTCTGTGAATGTTTGATCAATGGAGTTTTATTCTTACATTGCAGAATTCAAATTTCAGTGTGTTAAGCATTCTTGAAAGAAGTTGCTTATTTTATAGGGGCTAAGCTGAGAGACAGTGTTTCCTGTTTTGTGCTTCCAAAATCTCCTAGATATAACCATGATACTTAGAAATTAAATACACCAGAGAAGAATCTCTGATTGCTTTGCGGTGAAGACTGACTGGTGTGTGAATGTAAGCAAATTAATAACAATGACTGGTTGCAATGGGAAAATTACAAGTCAGTAAATATGATGTACATGCATAATTTTTTCATGGGATAGAATGCTGCTTAGAGTGCAGTTACATTAGAAAAATGGTAAAAATTTTCTAAGCTTCCTGGCATTTTAAGCTCTAGCTCCATCTGTGCTCATCCAGTCAAGGATTCAAAACAGTAACCCACAATATATGACCAATCACAGCATATAGTCCTAGCAGAATATTACAGGCTTACATCACACTGCTTGTTATGAAAGATGAGCAAATGTGTCATAAATTTGAATAATTAATGCATTCAAATAAATTGTCACTAATTCCTAGCAACTCTGGGTAGAACACCATGGAATTCATAAAATTTACTATTTGGTATGAATGATTGGCTCAACTCTTTTCAGTACCTCTTAACACTGACAGGGTTAATAATGCAAAGTAAAAAGATTGGTCAAGATGCCAGTACACCAAGTGCCTCTCTTCCCTGGTGGTGCTGTAAGATTATTTAACACCCACATCAAGAACATCTTGAAGCAACTGAGTTACACCTTGACTGATTGTTGCATCCAAAGGGCTGCACTTCTAAATACGCAGTGTAGCACAGACTTCCTCGTACAGAGCTGTGTTTAGCACTGGTATGTAACCTGAAGCCACAACCTGCGTGTCTAGACTGACAAGAATCCTACCAGTTGAGCCACTGTG
>WEIV01027817.1:5309-44863 GCA_013390005.1 Calyptomena viridis | reverse complement strand
GCTCCAACGGTCGTTTCTAGACTGACAAAAATCCTACCAGTTGAGCCACTGTGACACCTTGTGGCTTATGAAGCAACACAAGCATCTTTTAGGAAACTAACAGGTAGAAAGGAGCCAGAGGTTACTGAGTATTGACAAATGTCCCTTCATAAAACTATCAGTAGAAATCTCTTTGCTGGGTTACTTTACTGTGTTTTCAAGATACAGTTAAATTAAGCATTAGTATTTCTATATTATTAGTATCTATTATTAGTATTTCTGTTTCATTTCTTTACATACTTTGTAGTATGTATTTCACTGCAAAGAGTCAGAAGTTGAGGCATTATTTTGCTAAGTCTGACCTGCTGCTATTGTCTCCGGTGCTCTGGTGTTTGCTCACCATTCAGATTACATAAAGAAAAACTGGTTTTGGCTGCACTACAGAGTAAATATTTTATTTGTTTGCAACCGTTAATTTGGTTAACCAAAAGAATGCCTGAAGGGTGCGAAGTACTTTTTGGTGCCATATGTTTAAATGGAAGCTGAACAGTAGCTTTAACTAAAATATAGTTAGTGTTTGGCAATGGGCATATAACTCTGTACGACCAAGAATCTGGGGTTAAGTAGATCAGTATTTCAACAGTGGATAATTCACTAATTACAATGAGTTGTATTTTACTGAGAATTACCAGTAAACTTAAAATTAGGCCAATGATGCATGGAGATTAGAAGGAACCTTGCATCTATAAATGCTCAGAACATCACAGAACCAGTCTCTTGATTGCCACTTGTTACATCTTCAAACAAGCATGTCTGTGTTTTATTCCATGATGATCCTGAGTATTGGAGGTGAGTTGCATGTAAGCTCAAGCATTATGTCCTGTAACACCATCCGTGGCTCTGATGCTTTCAAAAACTTAGTAACAACTGGGCTGAAATACCAACTTATTGCTGAATACACTCCCTTATGATGCAAAGGGTCTGCATCCCTCTATTCTGCGTCCTTAGGGTCTGCATCCCTTATCTTCAGGTATGTCCACAGTGCTGTCACTTAAACTTAATACATAGACATACATGCCCAAGCTTGCATTTAACTTGATGGTGCAGGAAGCAGTAGCAGCACAGGGCTCAGGTCATGGAATCTGCCTTATTTCATGCACAGCTGTTTTGATCCTTTGCTGAGCTTTATGCTCTTAAAGTTAGGTGGTCACTGATACTCATGCACTACTCTGTCTTCATGATGTGCACCTCTATATTTATGACAAGGTTCTTAGGGCTGGGACAGCCTTCTCTGTTCTTGTACAGTGCTAGCATCATGGATTTCTGGTCTAAATCTGCAGAACTTTGTTACTATTGTAATATGTATCGTAACTAACTAAAGGCTAAAAGTAGATAGTAGTATTTAAAATACTTTCAAACCAGGTCTAAATATACTGCTGTCATTTTGATTTCATAAATCAAAATGTTTTAATTGATATGACATGTATTTATGCACTACAAAGAACTATCTGACTAGAAAATACTGTAATATTCTAAGTTCTTGGAAAATGCACCATCCGGGTTATTAACACATCCTTACTTCTCAAGTAATTCAGCACACCTGTGTGAACCTGCTGGCTTTGCCGAGCAAGTACAAATATATTTTAGGGCAGCATTCTGCTGGTTGATTTGTACACCTGATATTGTTATTAAATTTATTGCTCTTTTAGTGTGATCTTCAATAATTTCATGTCAATCAAAGAAGTTCATTCCAAGTCCATTTTTTCTTAATAGTGGAAAAAATATCTTAAATTTCACGGGAAAAGCATGTTCTTTCTGATGGGAACTGGTGCTGTGGAATATGTATTTTATTTCCTGTCAGTGTGGGAAGGGAATATTGTAAAGTCTGGTGATAAATAAGTTCTTGTAATAAGTAGAGATGAATCAGAAAGGTTGTTCTAGGGAAGAAACACAACACTTATTTTTTCTTTTATTGTTTGCACTCTACTGATTTAATTAGCCAGTGAGAACAGACCCACTTTGAATATTAAAAAGACAAAATCAAGTTCCCCCTCCCCCGTCCCCACATCTGTTGCCTTTTGGAGACTACTTACAATACCAAAACTACCCAGAGTCAATGGATTTTGCTTTTAACAGGCGTTACCTGTATTTGTTTGCAAATAAGTGAGGTAGTTATAAATATTTTATTCTGGTTCTGAGGAAGAGGCACTGTTTAAATTGTCATTTTGAAAGAAACTGGGTTGTCTTAAGCAAACCAGTACATTTTTGGTGTTATAAAAATGGAAGTAGTCACAGTCTTGAGACATTTATGAATGGTGACCTAATAGCAATATCTTAATGGTTGCCATATTATAGAAACTTAAATTGTTCCTAAGACTTCTTAAAGTTGGAAAGAGTGAAGTCTTATGTGGAGTTATATATTGGCCTGGAGCAGGAGATCATAGATTGATAAAACTACTGAAATGATCTCTGCTCTATTTCATTATGCTACTGGCTTCTGCAGTATCAATTAGACGGACTGAATTTCAATCAGGCAGTGAAGCAGATCGCTGCACCTCTGCTGGGTTAGGCCCACCCTTGCACAGAGCTACAGCCTTCTAATCACAGTCTAGAATATGAATATTAATGCTTTGCCTGGATCACAGTGTTGCAGGACCAAAGGTTCCTTGTCAGTGTATCCTGCTCTGTGTCCATGCTGTTTTGGCGATTTTCCTCACCTGTGGACCCCAGAATTCCCTTAGCATTGTTTAACACCACATATAAAGACAGCATCAAAAAAAAGAGTGGATTTTTTCAATAGCTTTTTTCTCACCATTTTTATAGGCATATACTAGCTATTTTATTAAAATATTTTTCCTGTTGAGAGGAAAGTACTCTCCCAATTTTGCTGAAGGTGGCTTTTCAGAAACACAATTACCTATATAATTTTCAAGATTATTATTAAGAAGTATATGTAACTATTAGGACCATGGGAACTTGAATAAACCCACCTGGTGTGCAAATTTTGTTACCAGAATAGCTGCAGTAAGCTTGAGAAAACTGAATGTGATTATAAGTCAACTGAGAAACATAAATTGAGAGCTCTGCCCAGCAGTCTTTCCCTTCCTTAGAGATTGATGGCACACAAATGCACAATTGCAAATAACATAGTTTGTGGGCTAATGGTGCAGTGGTGATTAAAAAAAAAAAACTGAAAAATGCTTTTTCTGTATCACAAGCTTCCTAGGTTTGTTTCAGCCTGATCTGGTAACTGTTTATGACAATGAAATGAGCATTTGGCCCTGTGTATGAAGGTGCAGAAGCTGATTTAGCAAAAACTTGTTTTTGTGGAACCTACCTATTCTAATGGAGTTACCAATTTTAAGTGACTTAGTTTTTAGAAATGAATTTGAGGCACCTTAAAAGGACTAGAACAGCATATTCAGCTTTTCAGTGTTATCCATAGTTGACTCTGTGATAAAACTGCATGTTCAGGAGCTTATGTTCACATTTACCATTTCACACAATGCCAAAGGTATAATAGAAAGCATGGTTAAGAACAAGCAGCACTTGTTATTAAGGAGTATTTTGCAGCAAAACAAATAACAGAAAGTGTGTGAAATTTTTCTCAATCAGAAATTTAGGTGGAGAGAAATGTATGGCCCATAAATTGGCAGAATAGTAGAAAGATCTGTCAGGCTGTATGAAGTACATAATTTACCTGAGCTTATCCACACTTCTTGAAAGTGAACTCCAAAGCCTACATTGTTAGCTGTATTAATAAATAACAAATTTCACAGGATTTGTTATTAGGTTTATTCTAATACTGATCCAAATCAAATCCTGGACATTCATAGTTAATATTTTTCAGTGTTTTTCTCCAGCAGTTGCTAGTTTCTACTGCCTTACCAAGAAGGAGAAAGAAGATGATTAAATTAAATTCATAGCCTTCTAGTGTCTGCTCAGCCAGCAACTGGCAGTGTGTGGGGTTTGTGGCTGTGACCTGGCAGACTTACAACATTTTTATGACGTCAAGTGCAGACATCATGGGTCTGTGCAAGCTAAATATGAGTTTCAAATCCCCCTTCCTTGTTTGTTTTCATTTAGGAGTCTAAGAATTTCTCCCAGTAAAAATGAATGAGAGAATCAAGCCACTCGTTACCTTTGCAAACTTGAGTGCTTGGCAGCATGACCTGAGTTACTGGGCCCAGCAGCTTATTTTTCTAAACACACTTTCTGTATAGTGCTTTATTTGCTTGGTATGGTAAATGATAACTTGCTGCTTTAATAAGTGATGAATGAATGCAGCTAATGAATCTGAGTTCTGCTGAAATAAATAGCAAGTTCTTAATTAGTTTCAATAGCATCATCACCATATAAAGTATGGATTCCTTCAGTTTATTTGCATGAACCTGTGAATTCTTTTGCTAAGAAAGTGAGACTGAAATAGTTATGTCTACAAGGTTTTATATATCTTGACAAAATTTTACTATCTGTTTCATATGAGTTGCATGTAAAACCTGTGGGTGCATTTTTGGCCATAAAATAGGTTTACAAAATAACAGCCACTTGCATTCATAGTTGTCTCCCTCACATCTATTTAATGATTTATTTATTTCTAGGAACTGCATTTGAAATTCACAGACATCTAAACCTTTTTCAGCATCAAGCTGACCACTGATCTTAAAAAATCATCTACATCAGCACCAACTCAATCACTGACAAGGGCTGGAGGAAATGAAACATCTGGGATGTATTAAGATTTTTATTTATGCTTTTAAATATTGAAATGTGTATGGCTGCTTGGCTTTTACGCTTTGAGCATGAATCCATTAAAGAAAGCTCTCACAACACAACCAGTTGCATGGTAAAGTGATTTGGGCTGGAAAGCTGGGACTCCACCATGTAATTGCAGGGGAATCACAAGGAAGGCCATGACTGTAGTGAATGTGGGTTTATCTATTTATTGTGGTGACAGAAAGACTTCACCAAGTTCTTCCAAAGATAAGACTCTTCAGTTCTGTCATGGCTTCTCGTAGAAAATTCTTCAGCATTGCATTTATCTGCTTCCTGTATGCTCTGCGTTTGAGATGCAACCTTGTTGCAGTCTGTTAGGTGATGGCCTGATCACCTGTCAAATACTCCCCTGCCCACACCCTCATCAAAGGACACTGGTTTTTTTGTTAGCCTGCCTTTGTAATCCTGTCATATTTTTGGAGGAGGAAGCAGGCTGTTAGACCAGGGCCCTAGACCTTGTCAGTAGGCCACAAGCTCTGCTAAATCTGTTCTGCTCCTCTGTGTTCCTCTGGAGAGAGTGAGGCATGAGATGGGGTGTTACAGCCTCTGAGGTGCTCTGTCATCACAGTACCTATGGCAGATTGTAAATATATTGTTAGACTGACACAACCGCAACAGGCACTGCAGCTACTGAGCTTTTTCAGAGGCTGATTACAGAAAAGCCTGAGTGGGAATGCAGTCAGGTTTTCCACAGGAGAGCCCTACACCTTGAAGGCAGCTTCCATGCCTTAATGAGGCACTGCTGTGTTGGGGCCAAAATGTTTGGGGCTGCAGGCTCTTGTTGATACACCTCTCTGCCTTGCTCCTCCATCAGCCAATACATTTAATTCCTAAGCTAAAAGATTGTGTAGGCCGCTCTCGTTAACCAAGTGCTGGCAAAGGGCTGCCCTCAGTATGGCAGGGCTGATGGCCCACAGGCTCCTGGGCAGCTGCACACACAGTGCCTGGAATCCTCAGCACCAACAGAAAGAGATGAAGGAAAGACTCCAGGTAGCCATCAGTAAGTAACTGTCTCCTATTCTCACTGGGACCAGTCACTAGGGAGGGGGAGATCTCCTACATTAACCGGGAGTATTACAGGCATTTTGGAGGAAGATTGTAAATCCTATTTATAGTGGCTGATAGAAAGTGGAGCTCAGTACCAGGTGACAGTCCCTTAGCTGAGGCTGAGCCTCTTCTATCCCACAGAAACCCTCTTGCAAAGTATATTTGGGATTTTGTCTGTGGGTTGCTGATTTCACTGAAGACTCTGAACACAATATCTGGAAATAATTAATGGGAAACCATGGCACTTTGGGGAAGAGGAAAGAAAAAGGACGCACACGTTCAGAGAACACGTGCATTCAAGGTATGCTTCCCTTTGTGAGTTTTAGCAAAATTTTCCATTCTTTGCTTTTAGATTCAAGGAAATAGGAGAATGATACAGTAAACAGTGAAAGTTAGCTTTAGGAAGGAAAAGGTTTTCAGAAGTGACTTTCCACAAATATACCAGTCTGACTGGCCATGAACAGATGAATGTTTAAATACCATTTTTATAGACATTACTAACCCAAAGGGAACAGTAAAAGCAGAAGGGTTTCCTGGTGCAGCATACAGTGTCTTTAAAAGGACAGTTTGAAATTTGTTGTGACCTGACCTGAAAGTTCAAGGCTGGATAATATCCTGTAGTGAAGATGATGTACTTAGTTAACTTGTATTGCCTTGATGATCTACATTTAAAGCTTGCCTAGGATGGATCTAAAAAACTATACTAAAATAGTAACTCAGTGAAAAGCTAATACATTATTTATCAACAAATGTTAACTAGATTGCACAGATTTGAATACCCTTCAGGATTTCCCTTTGTGTCTTGTCACAATGCACGCGTGAAATTGTTAGCTATGTCAGCATAAAAACTTAAAGAAAAATGAAATTTATTGTAGTTTCACCCAGAAACTCCATTGCTGATATAGGGAACTGCAATGAATACAGATGATTCCACCACTGATTATCATTCAAAATACCTGTGCTGTGGGTTTTTCTTTTAAGTGACATCGTAAAAGCGATTTATTGTTTTACAAGTTTAGATTGATATTTCTCATTCATTTAGAGAGATGCACTATGTTGTAATAGCTGGCAACCTAAACTTATGCTATGAATGAAAAAAGCACATTTACAAAATCTTGGAGCTAGATCACAGTGTGGTAATTCTGTGAAGGATTGTTTGCTCAATGATTAGTTGCAGAACTCTTACTAAATGTGTTTCAATTTAGTTTTTGTGACTGAGAAATCGAGAAATAGGTGGCTTATTAAAGGTGACCACATCCTTTTATGCAAATTTAATGCACTTGGCAGGTTTATAATCATAAATAGTCAGGATGAGACAGTTCATGATGTATTTCTAATCTCTTCTGTGAAGATGTTCATGTCTTGCAGGAAGTAGCCCCTTGAGAGTTCAAATCTTTAGAAGTGTGTGGCAGATGGTGGTGTCTGCAGAGTCTCATGACTTGCTTTGAAGTTCCCCCAAATGATGCTTTCAGTTAGTGTTCAGTTTTTGCAATTTCCCTTGCTTCATCTCTCCTGTGGTGTCCTCTTCTCTCCTCCATTACATTGTGTCCCCAAGTTGTTTCTCATACTGGGAACATGCACCACATCTTAGAGTACATCTCACAACTCTCTCCTCAGTCCTGTCATATTTTTGCCTGTAAAGTTGTTCTTCCATTAGACATCTTGCATATTTCAAGTGAAGTGGTTCACAACAGGAAAACAATAAAACAGAACAAATGTCTTAGAAAATTCTATCATTCATGTGTCGTGTTCAGTTTTTGAGTAAATCTTAGGAGCCAACACCAGTGCCAGTGTCGTATTACCCATGCTGTGTCATGTTAATTATAATCAATTACCAATATTAATTAGACCAACAAGAAATGGTTAAATTTTAATGCTGCTGCAGGGGATCTGAAGGAACTCACATAATCAAAAAAACACTGCAAAGCTTTTTATGCAAACCTTAATTTACTGGAATACAGAAAATGAAATAGATGCAATATGAAAGATACATGTTACACATCTGAACAATTGTATATTTTCAGAGCTTAATGTTTTCACTTTTCATTAGTTGGTCTTTTTTTTCTGAAATCAAGTACCAAATTTCATGTAAATTTTTATACTCGTCATACTCCCTTTCTAAGTTCATATTTTAGAAGCACTCATCTTAAATATTTCTGTTACTATCATCACTATACATAATCTTGTCTGTAATAATTGGTAATATTTAGTTTGGTGTGCTGTCCAGGATATTTTTTTTGGCATTACTTCTCTCTTGAATGCAATTTCCACAACTTTACAACTTGATCCTTTTTATATAGGGAAGGAAAGACTGAGAAAAGTTGAAATAGGATAGGAAAAGCCCAGGAAAGACAGAGTTGTGGTTCAGGCTCGAGAAGAGAAGGCTCTGAGGTGACCTTATTGCAGCCTTTCAGTACCTAAAGAGGACCTGCAAGAAAGCTTGAGGTAGCTTTTAAAAGGGTATATAGTGATAAGACAAGGAGGAATGGCTTTAAACTGAGAGAGGGCAAGTTTAGATGAGATATTAGGAAGAAATTCTTTACTGTGAGGGTGGTAAAGGCACTGGAACGGGCTGCGCAGAGAGATTTTGGATGCTCCCATCTATGGAAGTGTTCAAGGTGAGGTTGGATGGGGCTTTGAGCAACCTGATCTAATGAAAGTTGTCCTTGCCCATGGTTTGGGGGCTGGAACTAGATGATCTTTAAGGTCATTTCCAACCAAAACCATTTTATGATTCTATGAAATATCTGTATTTGTTATGTTTTTTCAATCATGGCCTACTAATTTCTCCTAAAATTCGAAAAAAATCATTGTTATTTCATGTAATAGCTTCATATTTATCGTGCTGTTTCTCAGTCTAATGTATGATGTGTAACAAAGCATAGCTTCTATTAAAACTAAGACCTAAATATTTCTGTTTGCATCACATTTTTACTGTCTAAACTGCCCTCAAAGTTTTTGAGTACTACTTACTTTTACTTTTTATAGTATAGGAGCCATGGCTAATTTGTGATATCTGGATGGTTTTAAAAGGGAAGGGGGAAACGAGCTGTACATTCTTGAGATGATTCAAGGAAAATTTAGGGAAATCATCAACTTCTGTGATTAGTCCAGTTTAAAAATTCTTGGGTTTGAGGTTATACTTGCAACCCTCAACCTATGCCATCAACTAATCTGTCTTTGGACTGCTGACATTTTTTAATGAAGTGTTAGTAATTAAATGTTGAAGGCACATTAGTACATCTTCATCGAAATATGCTTTAGGTCCTTATTATATTTTGAAAACATTATAGTTTTGTATCACAGTGTAATGAAAAATGTAATGAAAACCAGTACCACAGACCTGATCAGCTGTCTGTAGTCTAGAAAGAGGTGCAGATGAATTGTAAAATCTCCTCGTTAAAATCCTATTCATGAGTTAAGGAAAAGACTGTAGTGACTTTTCTGTCTCTGTGACATTCCTTTTGTTTCTGGTTATTGTTACACCACGTCATCCCAAGGTGATTTGTGGAATCACTTGGAATGATTCTAGATTTATAATAATTCATTTGCACAGCAAAGATATTATTTTGCTTTTGTAATGGAAAAGAAAGTCCAAAATTTTTGTTACAATCTTTAATTTAAATATATATATTCTCTTACCCAATTGGTATTTTACAGTCTATATCTGAAAGGCTCCTATCTCTTACACAAATAATTCTTGCAGTTGTAATGAAGACTCAAAAAACACTTTAATAATAATGATGTATCTTGTACTCTATTTTAATAAATTATGTGACTGAATGCAAATTTAGATTAACCATTACTCAGAGTCCCTGGCTGAAATGTCACCATTACACTTCTTCTCCTGCTTTGAACTGGCAAACCATTTGTACATGTGAATGAAATAACAAGTAATTACCTGCTTACTGCCCTTCCTGTCAGTGCTTTGGCTTGTGTGCCAGGGAGACTGAATCAGTATCTGTAACTTGGTGTGCTCTACCACAGACCATATTAAAGGTGAATGGATGGGACCATTGGAACCAATCTGGCCACGGCCAGAAGATTCATTTCTTCACATCTCACCTGTTTTATGATTCAGCTGTTAAAAATATCTGGCCTGTCTGTGTATCCCTTGGTTGCTGCCCTTTTTGTATGAGCCATGCTTGTTGTCTTTCATTTCTTGAGCAGCACCCTTTCTTTCTCAATTCACTTTCAGACCTCCTCAGTGCCGTGCTCTGGTCTAACTCCTCCTTTGGCCTGGAAAGATTGTTAGTAACACAGTAACAGGTTTTGCTAGTGAAGTTCAGTAATGAATATTATACTCCTCCGGATTATCTCTTAGCCTTTCTGGAGCAGCACCCAACAGACCAATATGTCACAATTCTGAATTTTACAGCTTTGATGTTAATTTTTTTGTAGGGTTTTTTTTTTTTGATGATAGAAATAAGAAACTTCTTTCAATATTTTTCTGAAAATCATCATATTCGTCATATATCCATGTCACAAATGAATATGCAATACAATGTTATCAGTGAAGAATGTCCTGAATAGTATATTAATTGCACATATTGTGAATCATAACCCAAATCTTTTATCTAGGGCATCTTTTGACTGTGCTTAGGAGTGGATTGCTATCTGGTGATCTAGTGATCTTCAGAGGAGAAAAGCTGCTTAAGAGAGAAAAAATAGGGAAAAGGGAAAAAAAAGATAATGCCGTCAAGACTAAATGCTTCACCAACAGGTAATATTTGTCTGCACAACTGATACTACTTAGCAATCAATAATATGCACTGATTAAAAGGGAAGTGTATTCCAGGGTGGAAAACACAAAATATTTATTCAACCGTCTGTTTGCTTTTATAGTAGCAACGAGTCTAGGCTTTTATTTGCAGACTGTGAACAAAGATGAAACACCAAAATAGCTCTGCAGTTTCCTTTTTATTTTGTTTGTTTGGGTTTTTTTGTCTCTTTGGAAGCCCTTTACACAACTGTTGCTTTAGTAAATGAGAACATTTTTAAACTTTAGGCATCATACATGATAGGTGTATAAACTAGACAGAGTAGTTTCACTTACAGGAATGCCAGCAAAGCTCTGAGAACTAAAGTAGACCCTAAAGCTGGCTCTAATTGTCCTGGCCGTGTGGGCACAAACATGGAGATATGGTGCCATCTCTTCTGTGTTGCTTGGCCAGCCTGCCTGGAAAGAGAGACCAGCAAAAGACAGATTGGCATAAGCCCTCATGCTCAGTTCCTGGGAACACCATGAAAAAACAGATTCAAACTCAATAATACTGTGGGCTGTCTAGCAGTGAGGAAAATATTGGCAAAGTAACAGCTTTGGTTTTAGAACAGCCTGGAGGCTCTTATTTTTGTTAGTCAGTAAGAGTAAAGATAGTTGATTGATGCTATTTAGATTAGTCAGATTTGATGCTCCTTTTCTAATACTAAGGATTGCTTTAAGTAAATACCGGGGCTTTTTTTCTTCATAGAAGAATCTTCCTCTAGACTTAACAGAAGAGTTAAGAAGGGTGGCGACCACTATTGAACAACCCATAGTGTTGATCAATACAACCTTTGTTGTATTGTATAGTATAGTATTGTATAGTAACCTTTGTTTTTTCATCAATGTAATTTGTCACAAGCGTGCATAATTGGCCTCTGTGACCATTGTGTTTATACACAGTCCAAAACTGATACATAATTTGAACCATGTTACTTGACCATTTTCCATGAGATCTAATACAGAGAGGAGGAGGTGAAGAACAGGCTCTACAAATAGATCTGATAATGTATCTGTAAATGGGGATGATACTGCAAGATCTTCCTCTGCCCCTCATAATGTAAGAAAAGAACATATATATGAAAGAAAGCAAAACATTGTAACTTTCTAGGATGATCTGCTGCCAAAAAGTGGCAGTTCAACTTACTGAGATAGAATAAATTGTGTGTTCTCAACAGGAGAATATTGCCAAAAGGAGAACTGAATATATATTCTATAAAATGTATAGATTCAGGTCCTGTGAATTTCTCATAGTTGAAGCCAATATCACTTAGGAGAGTGTAAAGCACTTAAAAATACACAAATCAAAACCCTGGAAAATTCTGTTGTTGCTTTTTCATCCACATTTCCCATCTGATTTTGTCTAAGATTCATATCAGCTTTATAAAAAAACCCAAGAGGCCAGAATCCCTTGCAAGTAGAACTATAAATGGAAGATTTTTTTTTTAACAGGTCTCTTATACCTACCACTATTTATTGTGTATTGTTCAAATTTGTATAATTTTTCCTACCTGGTAGCGAAAAAATATATTAATTTTTTTTCCTTATCTGTTTGTGGTGGATTTCTTGGAGGGATTTTCTGGTACTAGTTGACCTGTGACAGGACCCAAGGAAATGCCCTGAAGTTGTGTCGGGGAGGTTTAGGTTGGGTACTAGAAAAAGGTTCTTCACCCATAGGGGGACTGGGCACTGGAACAGGGTCACCAGGGAAGGGGTCACACCGCCAAGCCTGGCAGAGGTCAAGAAGCGTTAGCGTGATACTCTCAGGAAGGTGGTGTGACTCTTGGGGAGGGTGCTGTGCAGAGCTAAGCGTTGAACTCGATGGTCCTTGTGGGTCCCTTCCAACTCAGCATATTCTGTGACTGTGACCTGCAGGACTACTTATAAGGGTTTCATAAAAGGTAACTAAGAAGAACAGACTCCCTGTTGGACGCCTTTTATTTGCCTTACAGAGGCTGGCATATCTTCTGTTTAAAATTTGTAGGTTTGTGTATATAAAAAAAAAGAAAAATGATTCATTGTTTTGTTTCATTTTTATATTTTAAACACTTAACTCTGTTGTGCAGTATCTGGATTACAAATAAACTGGTTAATTGTCTTCTACTTCTGTCCTAATATGCAGACTTAGAGACCTCAACAGTGATCATTAGCTCTGACTGTAGCTTCCAAGTTTGTTTGCTAATTGAAAAAAATACTAAACAAAGCCTTAAAATGATCATCATTACTCACACCAAAAAAAAAGGCTTGGATGCCTGAGTTGAACTGCTAGACATTATCTCTATAAATTCTCAAAGACAGTGAATGAAATCTGCATAGAAACTCAGAAAGAGCATCTATAGACTGAACACATTCTCACATGTCAGTGCTCTCACAGGCTGGCATGTCAGAAAAGGCTTTGCAGTTTTGTTTTTTAGGGTGTCACAAACTAGCACAAGCATGCAAGCCTTCTACGTTGCATGAAATGTTAAGAAATAAGTTTGATGACTGGATGAATGGAAGGAGTGAAGCTCTCAAAGCTGGCAGTGAAACTTTAACATGTAAATTACATGCTTCTTCCTCCAACCCATACACCAATTCTTGTGCCCCTGACCAGAGCTCATTGATGGGCTGGCACATCTCTGTCTTATAGTGAAACGATTTTTGGAGAATGTCCTAATCTGTCTGCCTAGGATCTTGTATTAACACTCATTGCCATTGTATCTGGGCACTTCCCAAGTGTCAGAACAACAATGATATCTCTCTCTTCCTTCCTCACCAGGGGTGGAAACAGTTAGTTTGTTCTTTCCTCATAAGGGAACTTAAATGGGGTCAGGGAGCCAGGGTGGTTAACAATATGGTTTTGTAACTTAGCTGGATGGGTGGATTTCATCTCCATTGTTGCTTTCTTCCTGCTATGTGGTGGCTGCACATTTGCTTGCCAGCTTCTCTTCCTGGTCATTGGCACAGCTCAAAAGAGGAAGGGAAGGCTCTAAGTGGCTGGATGCAGAAGTGGGGCTGGGAAGAGGTGAGATGTTGAATGAAACTGACTGATAAGGAAGAGGCTTGATGACATGATCAGATAGAGGAGCCTTAAAGGCTAAAGTCAGACCTGCTGAGAAAGATTTATTGCAGTAGCAAGAGGTCATGTATTTTTCTCTTATGAAGCCCCACAGGAATGGACTAGAGTGCAGAGAACTATGTGAAAGGCCTAATAGCAAAGGAAGAGGAGTTAGCTTGCTGTCACAAACCAGTGGAGAGGGAGTCATACACTGAACTGTATGGGCAAATATGCATGGTGGAGATCGTATACCTGGGGGCAGGCCTCAGCTTTTGCTGCAGTTGGGTGCTATTTAGTAACTTCTCCCAAAGGCAGCAACTTTAGCAGGATCCTTCTAGTAGATTATTTTTCTGCCAGAAAGTGACTCTGAAAATATTTGCAGGGGAAAAAAAGAAATTAAAAATCCACTGCTTACAGTATGCTGCTGGTCAAGGCTTTTATTTATTTAGCTCGGAACCATTTTAGCAATATCAATACGCCCTTTGCATGAGAGCTCTGAGAGATTTCATCCTTTAGTCCCTTGAGATGGATTGGATGGCAGAAGGCAAGTAACAAAGACAGAATGGTGCTGAGAAGCTCAGAGCCGGAGGACTGCAGGGCACAGGACTAGTCTGCCTGGTTAAGGCAGGACACAACACTGGCTCAAACAGGCCTGCTGGTTGCATGGTCAGATCAAAGGAATGCTACATCCTCATGCATTATGTTTTGCTAGGCTTTTCAGAGTGTGTGAAGTGCAGGGTGTTTGCATTTCTTTTCAGAGAAGATAATGTCCGTGCACCCCAACCCTCCATACAAACAGCAAGAGTGGCACAACTAAGTGCAACAATGCAGTATTAGGCATGATGTTTCCACTGTGGTCACTAATTCTGATGGGATTGATAATAATGCAGGGAGTATTTGCAGTATGAATTGCTGCCAGAACTGCAGGCACGTCACTGCTAGAACAGCAAACAGCAGATATCTAAAAGTACTACAGGTCAAAATTTACTATTGGGTTAAATCTGAGAACTGTGTTAGTTTTTGAGGGACTCCCTCATGCGTAACCAATTTGCCACATATGTTACTTGATATCTGGCCATAAAATCCGTTTGCTTTCTCAGTTTTTGTAGTACAAGATTCCTCCATATCTACCTTATTTCTTTTTTGGAAGAAAATTTCCTGGCATTTGAGAACTCTTTCTTTCCATCTCATTTCTCTATTTATTTTTTTAACCCTTCCTTGGTTTCTCTCACCTTTGGTTCAGAAAAGCTGATATCTTTAGTAGCTGTCAGTGCACAGGATGTCCCAGTGCTAGCTGGTGATTGATAAGTTCTTTACTGAACTTTGTTTTCTTTCTGCTTCTCCTTCCTTTACTGTGTTTCATTTCCTTTTTCCCTTGACTATACAGTGGTTTCCAAAAGGAATGTCTTTGGCTCTGCTTTGGCTTTGAAAATACTTCAAATTTAGATATTCTGGGAGTTCTGGAATGGAAGAAAGAATGGTTGAGGGCTTTTGTTTTCCTCTTATTTTCTCTTAGAGTTTGAATTTCTTTGAATTCCCATGGGAATTTCTCATGGGAAAGGGAACAACTTTCACAAGGAACGGCTTTGCCAGACTGTCTGGGAACTTGAACAACTATTCACCTGTTGTGAAAGCAACAGTCAGAATATCTCCTATAATCTTCATTTTGCAATTCAGAGTTGTTCATTCAGACTGCAAAAAATATTAGTCCAATTTAGAAAAACCAAACCAAAGAAACTGCCCCCTGAAAAAACCAAACCAAAACCAACCAACCATCCAAACAAACCCCCAAACCAAAACAAAGAAACCCCACAACAAAAAACAGGAGAGAGAAGATACAGGTGTCCACGTCTTCTTGGGCTTCTAAAGCTACCAGAAAAAGTCTTCCTTTTTGCTTTTTTCAGTGACATAACCTTTTGCCTTTGCTGAGGCTTGTACTCTTCTGGAAAGCTCTACCCAGCATCTATTAGAGATATTTTTCTGTAGGTATCTTCTGTTTCAGTTTTGCAAGCTAGACTTGACTCTACTCTCCCATTTTCCTATTGACTTTGGATTTGGTTCATGTATTTGTTCTTTCACAAAGTGTAGCCAGAGCATCAGAGGCAATTCTTTCCACGTCACTCCCCATGATGATCTTCCCTCCATGACTATAACACTATGGTTGGCTGGCAAAACCCTTCATCTGAAAATCATTTGGTTTTGTTTAAAATAATTTTTAACTGTTTAATTTATGTTATTGCAACTCAACAGTTTCCACACACCCAATCTTTAGTTATTATTTATTATCTGCATTTGGGTATATTATCTGCATTTGGTTATCTTGTGTGCATTTTCTGTTGGACTCTGCACTATTCAAACTTGAAATTCCCTGGTGCTGATGAGACGTGCCTGGGAATGGACAGTTTTAATGCAGCCGTTCTCCATCTTCATAATTTTAAGTGATAGCATGAAAGAAATGGGCAGCTGATTTATACAGCTCAAGAACGATTTATCTTTGTATAGAAATCTGTGTGTGTTGTGATAGCAGAGAATTGTTGCAGCAGTCTGAGCTAACCTGTGAAGTACTTGGGTCAAAACTGCTGATGGCAGGAAAAAGAGGTGTCTTCTGACCACTGTTTTCATGTGGTGGAAAACAGCATTGGCCATTACTTGTTGACTGAGGTGCTGCCTTGATCCTTTTGACCTTGGAGACCAAGAATAAAAGTACTGAAAGCTGAACAGGCAGTTGCTACACTGAATAACATAATCTAGACGTTTTCATCCTATCTACATATTAGCTTTGGCTTAGTAGTTCAGGAGGATGATCTAGAAAATAGGTCTCATGCCATAGTAATTCAAGAAATATTTATTTATGTTCACAGAATTGCATGCAGATTGAAGTTCATTCAAATAATAAATATAATTCCCTCGCACATGCCCACATGTTTTCTACAATCCATTGTATTTATTAGCATGTGTGTTTAAAATAACACTACATAGAAATACTAGTTCAAGCTTTTTTCCTTGGACATGATTCAACTTAACCCTTGTCCAAGTGGTGAGCTGTTCCTACACTCCGTTCCCACAGGACATTTTCCTCTTCTGAAACCTGCTATATACCCATAAATAATAGGGTACACACATAAATATCAGGGTAAACTAGCCTGATCACTAATCACCATGCAGCATTTCCCACGTGGAGCAATACCTGTTCATTTGCACAAGGGGAGTATGCAGTAAAACCATTCCTGCTAACCTGCGACAACAAATAATGTTTTGTTAGTTTTGAAATTAGTCTCCTAAAACTCCTATAAAGAACTGAGGAAAATTCTGCATGTGTGTCTGTTAAACATGTTTGTCTTATTCTGCGTCAATGAGAATCAATAAATGCTGACACTACCCTTGTGTTATTAAATAGGGAACACATAGCTGACGAATAGAAACAAGAAAGAGACCTGCCATACTGGAGCATTTCAATTTTACCTTCCTCCTTTAGGACTGGATGGCAGTTTTAGCAGACAGAGAGCTTAAATGTGCTCATGACTGACCCTGCATACTCCTTACCCACACAACATGGAGTAAAATACATCTGATTAAATGCTTTGTGTTAGCAGTTTCCATAACTTGGAAACTTGGTTCCTAACCTTGAATTTGTGGTAGGCTAAGAGGAAGCACCCAGTCAGTTCCCATCTGACTGATGTACAGACACATGCTAGGTGGTAGTAACTTGCCTGAGTCTGAACCCCGGGTAATGTAGCAAGAATCGCCTATGTTTAGAGGACTAGGTTTGAAAACAGAATTCCTTAAAGGCATTACTTACAGGCACTTCTGCTGTAAGAGCTCTGTAAAACAAATGTTCCCTAGCACTATGATGAACAGAGTTGACAAAAAATAAGGAGGCATCTCTATGAAGTGGTAATGATCCATTAGCTAAAAGGCACTGCTTTGGAACCCAGAGAAAGAATAAATACACCTGATAACCCTTGTTGCTCTCATGACCCTATTTTTATCTTTTAAAATTCAGTCTAAGATTTCAGGCATTGAAATTGATTCTTCCAAGTCTGATATCCCCCCAAATACGTATTCCATATGTTATATATAAGTACATAGAGTAAAAGCATATTTTATTGTAACTGTCAGATTTTGTTTATACTCTCCTTTTAGATGAGAGAACAGGGAGGAGATGACATAACATCACCCATGTAATCATGCTATGATCCTTCATTAAGCAATCCAGAGTGACAAAGAAAAAGCAGGAAGAAATTGTTCTATGGAAATTTTATCCCAATGGTCACTCTCAAACTTTAATCTTCAGCCTGCTGATCTGTTTGATTTGAGACTGTTACTGTACATGCCTCTTGGCTTTTACCTTCCTTCTCTAGGCCACTTCTGAATCATGTTAATTGTTTTTCTTAATGTTCTGTTGCGGTTTTATTTGAGGTTTTGTTTGGTCGTTATTTTGTTTGATTTTTTTTTCCTTGAATCAGGCTACTTTTATTTGAAGTGTCTAATTCAGACTTAGTTGTAAGTTTTAGCAGTCAGATTTAAATATCATGGCCATAATGTTCATACTGCACTGAAATATTGAATCTGTTCTCGCTAACAAGGCAGTTTTTCACACATTAAAGGAATATGTCGAATGTTGGATCTGTTATATTCTTGAAGTGTTGGATCTCTCCCCTGCTCAGAGCAGCAGTCCTCATCATAGATTGCAATTCAACAGCAAAATATTGAAATTCTATTGAATCACATGGATTCTTCCCATGCTTCAGTCCTTAAAAAAATTCAAAACCCAAAGCTCAACTTACTCTTTGAACCTGAAAAAATATTTCATTGACACTGTTGAAAGAGAATGTGCCTTAAAGTACTATGTTAATTTTTCAGTTTTATATGTCCTCTACAAATAATTGGGGGCAGAAAAATCCGACACAATTCATAATAATTATATATAACATGCACTGCCTATTCCTTCCCTGTATCTTTTCAGGTTTAGTATGTGGCACCATCAGTGTCTCTCCTGAGAGCTTGTTTAAAACCAATGTGCCTATTAACTTTCTGTGGACTCCGTTTATACAGTCTCCCGGACCTTTTCAGGAGACATTTAATTTACCAATAAATACCTCAGCTCATTTATAGTTAAATGATAGGATTCTGTGCATCAATAGAACTGAGGTAATAATACATACTTTGACAAAAAGTGAAATAGTTGGAACTTTAAGATACTACTTATAACAAATAAAACTAAAATAGAATTTTTAGTGAAATAGCAGACAGAGCTGTACTAGAAGTATCTTCAAAAAACAACATTACTGGGTGATTAGACTTTGTTTTCTAGAGCTAACAGTACTGAGTTGCACATGTGTATTGATGCAGTTTTCAAAATCAATAAATAGTACATCAGCTCCTGTATGGAAAGAGGATGTTGCAGAAATAATTATGACATGATGTGATAACCTCTTCTTAAAATTAAAAAAAAAAAAAACTAAAGGAAAAAAGCAAAGCAAAACAATACTGTAGTGTTCTGGTCATCAGGAAACCACGACAATGCTCCCACCTTTTTCCTGTGACTTACCCAGAGTTCCTTCCAGGCGACACAGATAACTGACAATGCTGCAGACTGGATCCTGTGCCAAATGAAAATAAAGTAATTTTAAAAAAAAATTTATATCTGATTAAAAATGGATTTTAACAACACCCTTTACACTAAACTTTACAGCTCTTCTAGCTAAAATACTTCTTTGTAACTTTAAAACTGCATAGTTTCCCAGTGCAAGTATTGCTTCAGCAGGAAAAAGACAAAAAATTACTTTATTTTCTAAATTCATATCTCATAAACTAACTGTGATTGAACAAGAAGGTGGTTCATTCCTGTTTCTATTGAAAAAACCCCCCCTTAAAGTTAGCTTTGTGATCCTCTGGGACCTGAGTATTCATGAAACAGTTCGACTTGCCAATAATACAAATACAAAGTGCACGTGACTTAAGGAAACCATCTCCTCTCACAGTGTTTGGAATGCAGATGTACAACGTTTTGGGTTGTACCTATGTCTTTACGGACACTCCCCTATTCTCTGCACAACCATGGATGTGCTTTACTGTCTCACTCTCTTCTCTGGGTATGGTGGAACTGGGTCAGCTCTCCAGCCAAGGCTGCAGCAGCACATGTATTTTAGCTTTAGAGGTCCTTGGTGTCTCACCTGGAATACAGCCACTTTTATCTGTTCAGGAATGATATTTAGGTAAAATACCCCTTCAGTGCAGCACTCTGCAAGTATGTCTCTGGGGAATGCCACCTGGATTAGGAACTGACAGTGGCATCAGGGGTGCAAAGAAACTCTTTGCCTTCTGCTTGCTGGGCAGAAGGAGCCTCTGTGGTGTGGGTGAGTGATATTGGGGGCTGTGGGGATTTGTTGTAGCTCCCATTAGCAAACACACACAGTTATTTCATGCACTCCTTACAGATAGGAAACTCTTTATAGTCCCTTGTTTTTAGCTCAGCTCACTCAGTTAATTTCCTCAGGCATTTTGCAGGGTTATTTATGCTTCAGCCTGTACTTAGCAGCCAAGTTATTTTTTTTCTGACTGGCTACTAATGAAGAATAAGTCAATTTATCCTCATCAGTTAAATTATAAATACAGAGAAAACAGAGTAAAAATGTCACCACATGGAGATGGCTTCATTTTTTTCCATTCCCTAAATCCTGGTTTATGTAAACTGAGATAAATATTTATAAAAAATGCTGGGCACAGTAACCCTCTTTTTTAAACTATTTGGATTATCTTGTGAGATGTAACTATTGATAACACAGTTTGGTACTTTTGTAAGTAGATTTACTTTGTTCAGCAGTGTCTTCTACTAAGTTTTAAAATAAATGGTGTTTTATTTGAGCCGTGTAAGAAAAGAACTTGTGAGCACTGAAAAAAATGAAAGTTGTCAAAAGAAACTTAATTTTAAAAAATTATTTTAAAAAACAGAAAGTGCCTTACTTGAAGGCCAAAACTTGGCCCCACCCCAGACCAAATGTAATTAAAGGGGACAGACATGAGGGACTTCCATGGAATATGTGAAGGTCTTCTGTGCACCCAAAACATGTGCAGGAAGCAAATGAATGTCAGTGCAGGTGTGCCAGTCTGCTCTCACCCCTCAGCATGTGAGGCTGTGGGGAATGCGGCAGCTGATTGTCCCAGTCAAAGCCTTTCTCAGACAAGTTGATGCTTTTCTTGTTTAAATCAATGCCAGGGCTTCCCTGTATTTTAAAGGAATAGGTTTAAACTCACTATTACATGCCCTGGAGGTTGTACTCTGCTGTGACCACCTTGTGCCATCCCATCCTCAAAATTACTACTTCAGCTGTCATAAGGGTGCAAGCCAGAGAAGTGTGTATAGTTTTTTTCCTAAAATATACAGTGAGGGATTTTAGCATTTTATGATGTTTTTAATAATTAATTGTCAAAAAACACAACAAAAATAGATGAATCATTAAAGCAAATTTGCAAGCCATTGAAGTAAAGAGCTGCAAATAGAAGCAACGCCTGCATTCTACCTTCAGCTATCACTATAAAATTCATCAAAGTAAACCAGTTTTATTTAGACATCTGGAAAATGTACTTTGACAAACATCCACTTGATGACTGTCAGTGTCTTATAAAGAGACTTTGATATCAAAGATCCTCAGAAACTGTCAGAATAAACTGTTTTTTTTTTTTTTTGACAGAGGGATGTTTCCTAGGCATGATTTGTATTGTCTGGTTGATATGTTTTTAGTATCTTAATACAAAGGATTATTTTTACAAATGTTTTTGTATCTGCTTGTTCAAAATGACGTGACATTAAGAAGGTATTTTCACAAGTTAAGCAAACTAGAAAAGGAGAATCTTTATTCTTGCTCCTTCCAGCACTCCTAATTGTTCTGTCCCTGAGGTTAACAGATAGCGATTTTAAGACTGTATTTTTTATAGACTCACAGAGCTTACCTTAAGTAATCTATCAAAACACTTTTTCAATCAAATGAAGAGAATACACTAATCATTATAAGTATCTGAAGGGAGGGTGTCAAGAGGATGGAGCCAGACTCTTCTTGATGGTGCCAAGCAATAGGACAAGAGGAAAAGGCCAGAAACTGATGCATATGAAGTTCCACCTATATAAGAGGAAGAACTTTACTGTGTGGGTGACTGCATACTGCAACAGGTTGCCCAGAGAGGTTGTGCAGTCTCCCTCACTGGATATTCACTTCAAGTGCCATCTGGATGCAATCTTGTGCAATGTGCTCTGGGATGGCCCTGCTTAAGCAGGGAGGTCGGACCCATTGTGGCCTTTTCCAACTTTACCCAGTCTATGATTCTGTACCTCAAGTGATATTGTCTGCTTGTATTTATGCTACTGAAATATATAAGGACAGGGAAAAGTGCAGTTGATTCTGTTACATATTTTAGCCTTTCTACAAATGGCTTTTTTTCAGCCATATCCAGCGTACCTCACCTTAGACAGAAAGAACTGTTTGAGGCAGTAGGTATGACTGCAGATGTCTAAAACAGCTTTTTCCTCTTGGCTTTTTTTTTTTTTTAATTCAGAAATGAGGTGTTGCCTTGCAGTGTTACTGGAGATGCTGAATACATTAAAGTAGGAAGATGAGAGGAATGCCTTGTGGGGACTTCTTGTAAACATGCAGCATGATTGCTTTTTATTGGAAAAGGCATTTCTGCGACGTTCTGTGCAGTGCTGTAGTGCCACAGATACATTGAAAATGCTATGAAAGCCTTAACTATTTAATTCTCATAATCCATCTGCGAGCACTAAGTGATTAGTTGCAGTTTATCCCAGTGTGAATGCTGGTCTTGGTACTTGCATAAGCCTGCCCTGCAAGGCCTTGCTGAAGATGGCCATGCCCATGCTTGATGTGGCTGGCAAAACTTCTCTAGATTAATAATAGGGCTGGCAAGGTGGTCCTGGGTAAGGGTGCTCATACTGCCTAATTTTAGGCGTCAAATTTAGGACTATAGTTTCCTGTTTTGTCAATAGGGAACAGAGACTTCTTATGTACATGAATCAGGTCAAGAGAAAAACTAAATTTTAAGTTTATATATACACCTCTAGACTCATCAGCATCACTTCCATGGTTTGGTATTTGCTTAAATGTAGGTTTCTGCACATGTCTTTTTCTGGTACGAAAGAAATGCCGTGGTGTATCTCAGTGTCCCAGCCTTGGGAAAGGACATTGTTTGCAGAAAGACATTTTATAGACAGACAAAAGAAATACAAGAATTTTGAAACAGTTTGTTTTAGGAAAGCAGGCTGCTTTGGAGTGGATATCCTGTATGGAGTCAGGAAGGTATAGGAGGGGACAGGAGATGTTGTGCTTGCAGTGGTTGTAGATCTAGAAATGGATAACAAAGAGGCTGGGCAGTGTGGCGTGGAGGAGCGAGAAATTGCTCCCTTGCTCTTTTTCTCACAGAGGCTATTTTTGTCTAACAAATATCAATTCCTCAGTATTATAAAGGAGTCCTACTAAGGAAAGTTTTTGTTTGCTGCAGACTTTCAGAATGTTTGGCCAACTTTATCGCAAAAATGAAGAGGCTGAATTATTTAATTATTTACCTTCAGAGTGGCTAAAGAAAAATTCAGTTCACTTCTAAAATACTATGCTATTTTGGAGCAACTGTTTGTGATACAGGCAATTACACATACAGTTCCCTCATTTAAGGATGGCTGGTCGGGGAACAGGTATCCCACAGGTGCCTACTGGACACAATTAGCATTGGCTGCAAGCCTGAATGTTGGACTAAGCAAGTCTGAAGGAAGCTATTTCTACCTTTAGGAAGGTAGTAGAGAATCACTGGAAATAAATGTATGTAGCCAATCTTTGTCCTGCAAGGCAATGATACTAGCTATTTTGACTAGGTGGAAAAGTTTTTAATGCTATAGGCAAGGTTCTGCAAAAATAGATTGTGTCTTTGTGATAGTTGTGTCTTGGTTTATATTGCCTGATTTCTTTTCATGACTATAGGTGTTTGAGCTCATCAATATGTGTTTCTAGGAAGGAGCTCCTTTCAGCTGATTTGGACAGATTACTTTCCTTGACCTAGGCATGGTCTTTCTACCTGCACATTTTTCTTGAGGGAAGTGGCCTCCTCTGCTGGTCATTCTATTTTTTCTTCAAATGTGTGAGATGGAAAACTAGTATCCCCATTTCCTTTTCCTTTTTTTGTTTTATCCCCAGAAATCATCTTCACTTGTTTGTTTTGGCAAATGATTCCTGAGAAAGGATCTGTGAGAGCAATTGTTGCTATTATATTAGCTTCCTCTAACTTATTTCTAGCACCACCCACAAGTCACCTCCTCTCCCTGCTTTTACTCCTCTTGACTGCTCCCACTCTGGTTTCCTGTGGTGGTTTGTTGTTGTTGTTGCGTGTTTATATCTTTTTGTTGTCTTTTCAGTTATGATTTTTCATCCATCAACTCTCTGCTTTTCTAAGCCAAGCCAGAAAAACTGCAATAGTTTGCACCTACACTCACATAGAGATTTAAATCTTCAAGCTTCTGACTGTAATTTGTCTGCTAGTTGTCACCTTCCTTTCCCTCTGTATGAATAGCCTGCGTCTTTCCAAATTCCAATTTTGGGATACTCCTCCTCCCCCCTTCCCATTTAATTCCTAGGAGGAGTAAAATCCTGGCTCCGCTGTATGCTCTTTGCTACAGAGCAGTGCCCACACTTTTCATCTCTGTGACTCATAGTACGAAATTAGTGCCTGCAAAGCTCGAAGAGCAGGCAGAAGCTGCAGTTCCCAAGAAACACTGTTAGCAGGCATAAGCTACTGCTATCACTGAAGATGGTGGCTTTTTCTTCTTTGGGTTTATCCCTGTTGCCCAACCTGCCTTTCTTTCCTTATGCTAGAAAAAGCATTTGTGTAACTTTCCTGGGTCAAGGAAAGATTTCAGATAAGGAAACTGAGGAAAATGAAAAGCTAATTTGATTTGTTTTCTGTGTCAAGTGCATCGATTTTTGGGGTTGATTTCTTTTCTTCTTTTTAAGGAGTTTCTATTAATTGTTTTTAATTTTTATTGTCATGGATTTTGTGATGAAAGAGACTGCGCAAAGGTTGTGTTCACTGCCAGAGAAAATGTGCAAAATTTTGCATTATAAATCTGTTCAGGTTTTCATGTGGTAGCTGGAGACCTGCCAAAACTATAGACTCCCTGGGAATTTCCCAGGTCTCCAATGAGGTCTCACATCAGATACAAATTTGTAAAAAAATGTTTAAAAATTGTTGGTTTTACCACAACATATAAGAAACAAAAGTTTCTATCACACAGAAGGGTTCCCACTTGGAAACTATTTCGGTCTTAAGTGGAAAATGAGACACTTGGTATATTCAGAGCATTATATCAGCAATTCTAACTAACAATGTCGTTTTAAAAATATTTCAAAAGACAGGATAAAAATTATTATGGTTCTTTACATCCAAACTTTCAGAACAGTTTTCTAATAATTGTGTGTTTGATGTACTTTCATGCATTAAGTGTTTAATTATCATCCA
Organism: Calyptomena viridis; assembly: GCA_013390005.1. Taxonomy (NCBI): domain Eukaryota; kingdom Metazoa; phylum Chordata; class Aves; order Passeriformes; family Eurylaimidae; genus Calyptomena; species Calyptomena viridis. Next base: position 19,745 of record WEIV01027817.1, on the reverse strand, counting down.
GAAAATAGATGCTTTACAGCTGATACAACGTAAAACATTTGAGTCCAAAGAGTTAAATTTTCAGATTTTGATCAAGCAATATATGTATACACATATGCATGTATGTGTATATTTGTATATTTGCATATGCATACACTCTTTAACAAATATAGCTAACAACATGTTTTTCTGCTAGATTAAAAAAACCCTCCCAGTAAAGCAGGGTGTAAGTAGTCTGTAATAATCTGAAATAGATCGTCAAAGAAAGCTGAGGTAACCATGTTGCATTCAAAGCTAACTCTACCCATTTCAGAATTATAACATGATAGATATTTATAGCTGTCAGCACAGTTTTTTTAATTCAACCAAATTTTAAAACATTTGAAACAACACATAATATTCTCTTCTGTTTAGGGATGCTTTCCTGTAAATCGAAGTCTGCTCCTAAATGCTAATGCAAGAGCTAGTTATAGTTCAGTTGAATTTTAACAAGTGTATAGATGGCATGTGTCTGTGAAATAAAATTCAGTGTAACTTTCCAGGGTACTTGTTCTGCCAAGAAATATGTAATTTCCCATGCTAACTCTATTTAATTGTTAGAGGATATCTTGTGGTTTCAGGTGTTAAAGATAGAAAAATATGCCAGAATTGGTCAGGCCAGGTGATATTATTTTGAGCTCAGTCCTGCATAGCACTGAGTATCTCCATCACTCCTTCTTCCTTGTGGAAGGAAGACAGCCAGGAGAGAGGCACAGTTATGCCCATTTTTCTTGTGTCCCACTTGAGACTGCAGTTGCGGATCCAAAGTAAATGGGTCACTCCTTAGCCCCAGCTGGAGGTTATGTCCATTTAACTCAGTGTTTGCTCTCTAACCCCTCTCTGAGAAACCAATGCCTCTTATAAAAAGCACAGCTTTTGGTTTTAACTGGAATCAATTCATAGAAATGGGTTAGAAAGTGAACATACAGTTCAGCTGGGTGCAATGATTGTGTGGTGCTTCTGCAGCACGAGTGGGGAGAGCGAGGTCAGTGCAGTCGGGGGAGCAATGTGAAGGAATGAGGGAGGGCCAAATGGTGGTGCAAACTCGGGTCTGTTCATGGCTGGGCTGTTTTGACTTCTTAAGCTACTGGTTCTTGTCAAGGTTGTCTCCCTTTAGCCATGCCCACTCTTGTAGTTACAATGGCACACCTTGAACCCTTCTGTGAGTTGGTTTGCCTTGCTAAAGAAAGCAAGTTACCACAGCAAACCAAAAAATCCCTGAAGTCTTTTGCCAAGCGAATCACCTGACCTGGCTCACAGAGCAGTCAGATGAACCCAAACACAGAAGGTGGGAGGCCTGCAGAGCCATGAGAGACAGGGAAGGGTCCCAAAGGCTGGTCATTTTGACACAAGGCACTGTGGGACAGGCTCAGCTGTGCTGCTGAACCACACTCTCACAAAGGGATTTACAGCAGCCAGAGCACTGTGTGGGGAACCTGCCACCCTAGTCACTAAGTAAAACAGGAGGAAAACTAGGAGCTGTAAATCCTGCCTTTGCTTTGGTCTACAGGGAAACATTTATTTTGTTGGGACTGTTGGCTCAAGTTTAGCTGTTTAGCTATTTAGCCCTTTCTGGCCCCAAATTGCTTCTTTGCTTGAAGTGTTGGTGATGAAGACATTCCTTAGCTCTCTTGCTTATGGTGAGCTACATCCGTGTTTACCAGGAAGGATGGAGTTGGAGAAGAGATTCCAGGCCACAGGTTAGGGAATAGGTCACTCACCCGGAAGCAGGGAAATCTGGAATCCAGCCCTGCTCCCATCACACTGGCCACAGTTCTGGTTATATGCAGAAGAGGAGACTTCTGCAAACATGAGGGGTGAGATTCACCTGACCAAATATGGATGGTCACTTCTGAGTCACATTTCTAGGCTCCATGCATAATCACTGGCAGGAATTATATTTGCATAGAATAACACTTATCTCCTTTCCAATGTGGACAATTCGAATAGACCTGATGAATTGCAGCTTCTCAGCGGGTGGCCATTGGAAACAGGCAAATCCCCTCCCCTCCTGTTCCTTTCCTTGGCTTTATATCTGAGCTGATGTCATATGGTCTGGAATATCCCTTTGGTCAGTCTGGGTCACCTGGCCTGCTCGTGTCCCCTCTCAAATTCTTGCCTCTGCCTCACAGCAGTCAAAACAGTGGAGTGTTATCTCATAGCACTGCTAAGGCTGCTGCGGGCTCAGATAGACCCAGTACAGGAGTTACAGGGGCATTTTGAGAACAACACTTGAAAACTCTATTGTCTGATTTTTCCTATCAGCATCTAAGTCATTTAGTGCATCTGGGTCATGATACCTAACAGGATGGGACCTTTTTTTCCCAGAGTATGATTTTCACATCCAAAAGTCTTAAAAACCTATCCATGTGACAGCTGTGGTTGTGATCCAAAAGGGTTGGTGTCAGAATTGTGGCATAGGAATAAGGTCTACGCAGGGCCAAATAGCACTAGCAAATGAAGACCCTCTATCATCCAGTGATTATCCATAGGTTGTGACATGCAGTGGCATTGCTATGACATATTCCCATCAATATCATTCTGCAATTTAGAATTTAGGTCTAAAATCAACATTTGCATTTTCCACTGAAACAGTAATAGTTCAGTAAAAATGGGAGTGTAAGTTTTAAGAAAGACAATTACCCATTATTAAAATGGCAGTCCCCTTCAATCAAATGACTGTTGCTTTATAACAACTGTGGTACTAATCATAATGAAGCAACAGGTGAAAACATGGTAATTTAATTAATGAAACTTCAACCATTAATTTTCCTCTATTTGAGTCATCATTTTGGGAAGGAATAACAGAAAAGTTATATTTGTTATTGGAAGTTGTTCTTTCATAGCAGCTTTTGTTTAGATTTTTTTTTATTTTCTAAGCTTCACACAGTGGTTTGATTCTGATTTAGTTAATGTTCAGCCTATTCAGAAGGGTAAAATTACTGGGGTGAGCTTTATTGCTGTAATGCAGGTCTTGAGAAATTTAAATTGAGAAGTATTGTAATGCATCTCTCTGGAATATTATCTGCCTCACTTCTGACTGCTTTGCTACCATGTGCAGAACACAGCACATAAGAGGCTTTTGGGGCTCGATGCACTTATGCAAGTGTTTTTCCTTGCTGCCTCCTAACACAACAAAAAGACACTTGAACCTTTTCTTGGTGTTTATTTTTATTGCTAATTTAAATGTAAAGAGACTAAAGTCCACTGCAATGTACCTGTAGTCTTTTTTTTTTTTCAATTGTAGACATTGTGATGATTTTCAGTGAAAAAATCTGTTGCTGAGGAATTACTGAAATGAAGGTTTGTAAAACTCTATTGTTGAAGATAGAGCCAAGATTAAATTAAACAAAATTATTTTTGCAATATGTTGCAGGTAAAAATTGTTTATAAGCTTATATTAGCTAGTCAGGGAACATAAACTTTATTCTGTGCTTTTCCCAGATGGTTCTACAGTGCAAATGTTGAACTGCATCTAACGAATTATCTAAGGAATATGCTCTGTGAACAATTGCAAACATTATATGCTGAGATATGTTCAATACACTGTTCATTGAGCAACTCTGAAGACTAATAGTAATAATAATAATAGGAGCCTATTTGTAGACAGTTGCAAGCTGGAGAAATGGCTAAATGCTTCAGTTAAATTATTCCTTATTTGCCTTGTCATACTATGTGGTAACAGTTAATAATATAATGCATTTTAGTAATGGGTTGGGGTTTTTTTTCTGTACTACTTCCTCTGGCCAGATTATTCTCTTCCATTAGCCTGTTCTCAGTGGTTTGTTTGTTTGTGAAGTCCATCCTCTGATTGTAGGCAGAATTCAAACTTGGCTTTCCTACTATGTCCAAGTGATGAAGTAATGTCTTTTTGTGGACACTTTTTTAGCAGATCTACTAGTGGAGGGTTTTACTGCTGTTTTATTGAAATTCTTCCTGGAGGCTTTGTAATAGTGATGCTGAATGTCAAAGCTGAAGATGGATATGGACCTTGGCCCTCCTTTAAACATGTTTCAGAGAATTTCTAACCCCCTTTTCTGATCTTTAATACTGTAAGATACTTTAACAAATATTACAGTTGAGACTTTCAAACAATCAGACTTAAGATAGTATTACGTCAGTTTAAAATGACATCACTTTTAAAGTTCAAATATGAGATTTTACACCTCACTAAGCTTTTCGATCTGTATTTGACTCATCTATTACTGTCTGCAGAGAAAAATATTTCAGCTTGTAGAAAACTGTGTCTTAGCTGTTTATAACAAGCTGATTAATGTAATAATGTTATAAATAATGTGGTATTCAGTTGTTCTGGGCTTTTTTAAATTAAATCAGTTCATGTCAGATTTTACGAAAATGCTAACAACACAAAGTATATTCAGATACAGCCATCTAAAGAATGTTGTGCAAGAGGAGTGAAGCAAGAGGAATTTCAGTGTATGCAGTGAATATTGCCACTTGCATAACAATTCACCTCCCTCCGTTGCTAGTGAATATTCATATTCCCATAGTAGGATTCTTTGTATTTACTGTTCTGCCGAAGTACGAGATGGCATCCAAGCCCTCTAGTGTTTTATTGGAGTAGACATGTCATTTGCAATGTTATTCTAAGCCTTCCTAAATAGAACAAGCTGAGGTGAACAATACTCTTGTATACCTCTCCTAAAACTCCTCAAAATGTAAATGTAATGTGATATTGACTCCTTTATAACTGCCTCATTTTGTAAAATCCCTTACAGTGCTTTGACTTGGAATAAGAGTGAAGGGGGGCAGAAGGGAGAGAAAGTGGTTCTCTGCATCCTGTATTTGTAGTCCAGAAAAAAGCTACAAGATTCACCTGCACTAGAAGAAATAGTGTAGTATGATAGCATGCAGAAGAGAACTATTACACATAAAACAAATTATATGAGTTATAAGTGAATCCATTCAAGGATTCTGTTTTCTGTATTGCTGGAGTACGAACTTTTCAATAGCCATCACTGCCTGGTTGTAGAAACAGGCTGTAACTGTGAACTACAGACTGCTTCAAAACAAGTAATCAGCATGATTCCTGGCAATCTTCCCTTCTCTGGCTGCTCCTGCCTTCATGGCCCTTCCATTGCTTCTTACACCATCCTTCCTACCTGTGCTCCCCCTCAGGCCTTCCCACTCTTACCTCAATTTTTCATGTGCTGCATCTTTTTCAGGAAAGCAACAGCCCCCAGTACCAACAATACCTCGGGGTACTGGTTGTTTGCCTCCCTTTCCTCACTCCTCCCTGCTGCTTTTCCACCTCATCAGCTCATTACCTGGGCAAGTTAAGTAATACCCAGGAGTTGGATTCAAATTGTAGCACACTTTATTTATAGCTGCAGTGGCTACTTTTCACTAAGGAGGTCTCACCAGACCGATCTGGACCCAAACCAGGACAGCACTAGGTACACTCCTTTGAGGGACCTGTTCTCTCTCCAGGACAGAGTGGCTATTCTCTGAGCAGTCTGAGGTGCAGCTCAGTTTCATGCAAAGCCTGAAATCTGGACTATCCAGGCTAGACTCAGACATTAGGCAAGTATGCAGCACATCCTCAGATGCCATGCTTCAAAACAGATGTAAATAACTTCTGTCTTGAAAGGGATTCAAACCTACCTACATGACCACCTTTATCAGGGTGCTTTCATGAAGTTCTCCAGAACTAGCTTGTTCTTACTCAGTTAACTTGTACAGTGTTTGTGTGCAAATAGTGCTTTAAAGTGATCAGGCAACATAATTAAGAAAACTGTACTTTAGCAGCACCAAGTGAGATTCCTCTTCATCTTGGTGGGAAAAGAGAAAACAGCCATCAGGCCTCACACTTCAGCATGCCAGAATCATACAACTCCTGTAGCTACTCTTCAGTGCCTCTCTAATCAAGGTGCTTGTCTTCAGATCACAGTGGATGCTTTGGGAAACCATCAGCCTCCAGTGCACTCCAAGGACTGGGAAGGCAAACATGGAAATAACAACCTGTTGTTCTGATGGATTGTTGTGCGCTGTACTGGCAGCATACCTGCAGGAGTGGGGCTGGTGAACATACAAAATCAGAGAAGGGTCTGGAAAGTTTGTTTTTAACAGCACCAGAAAGGGCTGAGCCTTTGGTGTGCTTGATCAGGAGGTGCTCGATCCTTGACAGCAGCTCTGTAGCTGAGCGTCTGCTATTCCAGCTTCAATGATGCAGCCCTGCAAATTGCTGAGGGCTTTTCTGGGAGCCATGGGACAGGGATTCAAAGGCTGAAGACAGACAGACCCCACTAAATAGCATGAGGTTGCTTGCTGCTTTTATCCACTGTCTTTGTTATATATATTCCCAAATACGGTAAGTAATGACTTTTATGCACCATCTGTACTCACAGTTTTCTCTGTATCTGTATTCTCTAGGAATATGCCATTACAGGTAAGCTGTATTTATTCAGGTAGTTATCCAGTGCCTGTTCCCTAATGGCAACCTCATTGCCACGGGTTTCTGTCAGGATAGGAGCCCATTCAGAGCAGCAGATGGGAACTGAGTGTCTCATTCCAGTTAGATTTTTTTTGCTTTTGTGTATTGCAACTGTGATCTTGTTGGGTGTCCTTTTTTCTAGTATAGTTGTCATGCGGGGTGTAAAGGACTGATTTTATTTTGTGGTTGTTGCTATCAATAAAGATAATTTTAATTATTCCCTTCCTATAATATTTTAGTTTTTCACTATGACATGGTTATATTTGCTATTTGATTTTATTGCAGTCTGTTAATTTGAATCTGACTTTTGTTACTTTATTACAGTATTCAGCAGCCACTATATTTTATAAATATAAATGACTTATGACTTGAAACAGTTGAGCAGGACATTATAACTTGTCATTTTGTATTTTGGAAAACAGATTTTCATTATTTTGTCAGGCAAAATTTAGGCTAAAATGCTTCTACCAGTAAATGAATGGTGTGACTTACCTTGGCTGGGAGATCTAAAGTAATTTGAATGATCCAACAACAATGCTTGCTTTGTGTGTCATGCACAAGCAATACTTTCATCAAAAATAATGATTTTTAGAACCACCTTTTCATGGGAGCTTTTCCTTGCCCTCAACGCATCAGTAGATACAAGAAATCATTTTACAGACATATATGGGTGTGTAGATATAGTATAAAGATGGGATATATTTAAGACCAGCTGCCTCTGATGGAAGAGGAGGGGAATGTAATTACTTCTGTGGAAATCTGTACATATTTGCCAGAATTTATAAATGTTTACAAGTAACTGGTCTTCACATAAGCAGGGCCCTCAGGGAGTGCTAGGCCCCCATCTGCTGGAGAGTTTTATGTCAATTCTGGTGATTTTTAGGTTATTTTCCCTGCATTTTTCTCTAAGAATTATCATCACTTGGCTTTCTTACTTAAATGCTGATAATGCCTGAAGAGGCAAAGGCCTTATTGTTCGGAGTAGTCTACATACATATGGTGAGAGACAGTTCCTCTCCCAACAAGTTTTCTATCTAAGTAAACAAGGTTAACAGGGCTGGGAAGAAGCAGTAACTCCCCATTTCACAGGGGAAGAACCAGAAAGTGAGAGGAGCTGAGCACTGAGCCCCAATCCTGACAGGCACCAAAAACGTTTGCTCCTGGCAGGGCCAGAGGGTTTTGGAAAATATTTTCAAGTTGAAAACAGTTGGAAACATACTTCAAGAAAAATAAACATTGCAATCTGCTTGGATAGCTAAGGAGGAATGGCACAGAACTCGGCATCCCAGAGGTTGTGGGGAATAACGGCTTTCAGCTACTATTATGCCCTTTAGGGAATATTCTGTGGCCTCCTGAGTACATTTGGTAGCCTAGTTTGCAGTTAGCTCAGTTTCCATGTTGTAATGCTGCCTAGAGCTGTGCCTTTGACTGTACTTACGCAGCAAACGTGACTGAACTCTGAGTGTGAAAAACCACCATTCCTTGGTGGTTTTGAGGAGCCTGAGAAGATAGCTGAGATGTCTGCCTCAGTGTTTACAGAGACTTGCTCAAGGAGCTTCTCACAGGGCTGGCAGTGAAACAAATGGGGACTCTTTCTAGGATGCAGCTTGTCTTCTATGTGCTGTTAGTTGGGATATAGGAGGATGACACAGGAGAATGTAACCAAGACACTGAGAACAATCAGGGTTGCATAGAAATTCCTTTCTTTCCCTCATCTGCCCCCTAGCATGGCCACTCCAGAAAGCGAGAGTGCTGCTGGGACCAGCGTTACAGCTCTTGCCAGCCACCTCAGGGCAGTGTGTTCCAGTGGCTGGAATAAATTAATTGCAAGGTTGAATTTCACACACATCTTTGAGGACACTTCTAATTATGAATGCACTGCAGATAACACTTAAAAATTGATAAAAATGTGAAAAAAAGAAACTGACACTTGAAATTGTAACATTGGGAATGTTTAAAAACAGACGTTTGTCATCAGCAGGCTTAAGGAGGTAAATCTCATATTGTTGTTTCTGTCTTCTCTCAGGTGAGGAGTGGATGAAGAGGGCAGGTCTCTGGCAATGTTGGGGAAAAGCCTTTCTGTCCAGTGGAGACAGCATTCCCAGGGAAAATCAGTGACGTTTGGGGATTCTTTGGAAAATCTGTTTGCCCTCCATGAGACTTAATAAATAGCTCACAGTCCTGCCCAAAGAAACTAGCCTGAAGCTGAGCCCAAGTTGTGCCAGCAAAGAGTGGTTACATGTCATCACACAGTGTAGTTTAAAGAATCTGGTTTATAAGATTTGGCTGATTTGCAGGGAAAGTGAATCTTAATTAAGTAGAATCCTGTTTATTGCTGCAAATTACAATCACTCTGAAAGTGGATGGATTCACCTGTTTCTTCTGAAGTCCTGTTTTCATTCTGTGACTTGATGTAGTGTAGAAAGGATCAAAACATCTCTATAGCAAAAAAAACCCCAAAAACCAAAACACAACGAGAGAAATTGTACTCAAACCATAAAAAGATTTTTGGTTTCTTCGAAAGAAGAGAGGCAGTCTTGCCATAAATTCGGTAAACTTCATTTATAGTGGTTGTGCCCACAGATTTAGTTTGTAGCCGGGAAATGTGCTATGTTTAAATACCCAGAAGGAGTCTGGAAGACAGATTTGTCCTGATAGCTTGTCATTTACCAAAATGGGTAGTGATAATTGGACACAGGAGACACTTGCAGATCAGCCCTTAGTGACAGTGCTGATAGTTACTGAAAACATAAAGTATCTCATGGTGGAGCTTCAATGCCTTCTCTCTCATCAGCCCGGGTGATGTCCCTAGAAAACACCACATGCATCATTGCCAACTGCATTTCATCAAGATATTATCAGTTCCCATTCTTCAAAATATTCTACAAGTCTGCTTATTAAAAGTTACAGAATATTAATGACATGGAAGAAGTCTAAGATAGGGATGGATAAACCCATGCTTCTGAGGTTGCCTTTGGTTCTAGTGGCTCTGGCCTGAATTGAAGTAGGCATATTAGGTACCTACCATGTTTAAAGCTGTTTTCCAAACCTTGCTACCCTTGATCAGCATTATATTACTAATCTTCACCTTTTAGCCACCCCATTGGTATTCTGTGCTATAGGACTGTGTTGCTCTGGTGGAGTGGAACAAGATGAAGAAGAAAATTACTTCTTCGAAGAATAAAATATCATAATTAACTGAGAATCCAGATATCAGAGCCTCCCAATCTTTCTTAATTAGAACGTTTTCTTTTTGCATTGCTTTTAAGTATTGCAACTTCCTTTTTATTTATTTTTTGCTTTTTTAAAAATGTGGGATTTTTGTAGGGCACTGTACGCAGCTATGATATAACTAGTCCCTTTCCTGCTTCTCACATAGGATACATGCCACTGCATGCAATGGCTGCCTATATTGCTTAGTTATAACATTTGGCTGTCTAAGGAGCTCCTGAAAATGATATTCAGATGAAGCTAAATTGCCAGCTAACTATTGAATTGAGCAGTAGTCCCATGGGGAGATTGTAAAGAACAATATCAATAATTAGTCAGCCTTTTAACTCTGCAAAATAGAACCTATTAGTTATATTACCCTTCATAGTATACTTTATTAATAACTTCCTATTTTACTCATGTATTATGATGTAAGAAGGATTTCTGGATCTTAATGAAGGAATTATATGAATTAGATAATACAGTTGGACTGAACAGGTTAAAATTTTTTTATTCAGATATAAATCATTGATGAGTAGTTTAGTGTGTATGTGATCAAAAAGGTAGCTTTTTGTTTCTGAAATTAGACCTTGGATTAATGGATGCTGGAAAGATTTAAGAACTTCCTTTGCTGTCCTTCTGCTGATGTTGTTACCCTAGATATAAGATATTCAGGCTGTATGTTATATTCATATCCACTGTTTCTAAGACACATGACATGAATGTGGCAAAAAGATAATTTTGCAGTATAATGGTAAGAGTTTAAAAGGATAAGAAATGAGGCCGGTACCTAGCCCATAATGAAGCTTCTTTTTGGAGGAAGGGATCTCAATACAGCAGAGCTGTTAAGATCTGCTAAAGTAAATGGGATTTAGGCATACATGTAAAGTTAAACACATACCTCAGTGTTATTAATCAGGATCGGAAAGTTTATTGAAGGTTGTAATTGAGTCAAGACAACATTTGACTTGTTTGAGTACATTTTCCTTGACTTCCTTGTTGTGGCTTCAGTAAACTGTGTTTGCAATCACATCATTTTACATAAAAGTTATTGGGAGTAAAAGGTCCAAGGAGTTCAGTAACACAGACTGGCTCAAGTTCTCAAGAGAGCACAAGCACTAAATACATTTATAAATTTAATTTTAGGGCATTTTGCTAAAAATTACTTGCTTTAGCATTGGTTGCTATGTGCTAGAAAGTTTCTTTGACCATGTGTTTGATGAATGTACAAGTATCAGGTTGGCTCCATGCTTTGAACTGGTAAATATTTACTTAGGAAGTTGTTGGGTTTTTCTGTAGTTATTAAGCCGATGACTGGCTAGTATAGAACTGAGGTGCCATCTCAAGCCAACACTCCTTAGAGTACGCTAGACACTGAGGCTGTCTGGTTTACTACTGTCCCCACCACAAGCTTGTTCACCACAAGCCACAAATTGCCCTTTTAGGAAAGCAAAGCAAACTGCAGTGCCCAGGCAAAAGCACTTTTTAAACGTGCTTGCAAACATTGCTGTAGAAAGACACAAAGGAAATTAAGGTTGAAATCCCATCACTAGCTGCCTTCCTTCAGATTATTTTGGATAAATATGTAGAAGAAAAAAACCTGCGTTTGCTCTTAGGGATCTTCAGTTTTTAATTCATTTTTCTGTCTTTGGCACAAATTAATCCAACTCTGATAAACTTAATGTTATAATTTTTTTCAAGCTGTTGAGGAGAAAGAGGTGTATTGAAGACCAGTTTTCTGATCTTTAGAAAGCAAGCTTTCATGCTTTTTTTCTTTGTTTTGTCTTGGGTTGTTGGGGTCTTCATGAGCATATTTTTTTCCATGTGTCTAAGATACTGAGAGACAGGCTAGTGGGTCTCTGAGGTATCTGATAGACATTCAAAACCACTGTAAACTGTATTTATTACCCAGTGTAAGGGCTAGTGGAATGAACTGATAATGCTCTGCATACACATGCTATGATTACCTTGTTCTGCATAAGTATGAATGGAAATTTTACTTAGTGTTTAACTAATAATTAATTAACCAGCTATGTTAGTTCTGGGTATTGATTTTACACTAGCAGTAAATTCGATAAATCTTCTTACAACTATTTAATTGTTTATGTCTTTGTTTGTAGATAATAAAATTAAAGGTCGTGGCTGAGATATTGAGCTTCCAGGCAGGAGCATACACCTATACAAACCCCCTAATAATTCTTTTTTCATGGTATATTTTGCAGACATCAAATCGGAGTCTGATCTATATACCCATATATATTTCAATATTGAATGTCTTAAATGTTGAAAATAATAAACCACAAGTAATACAGGCAAGTGTCTGAATTGCAGTAAGATGCCCAATTAGAAGTCCTAATAAGGAACAGTTCTGGTGAAAGTTGTAGCCAAAGTTAACTAACCTATGACTTTTAAATTGAGTTTTAGAGATGCTCAGAGTTTTATGGAACCACTGCAGGGTGGAGAACAGGGGTCTAAACAATAATCAGGCTCTGACTAAAATTAGTAAGGCAGAGACCTGATTAGTACTTCTGCATTTAAGCGTTGTTCCTGTGTGGGGTAGATGGTGAAGAAATCATGTTTGGAGCAATGCTGGTTAGGAGTGATGTTCTGTTGCTCATTTAGATCATGAACTCTTTGTCAATACTAACAATTAGTGGGGTAAAGATTCCATTGACCACACGACAAGAATCAATATACACAGTATTTGTTAGTTATTTACCACAGAGTGTATTAAAGCCTGTAGATTCACCATAAATCCTTTAAAGCTATCCTGCTATGATCCTTGCCACAACATGCATTGACACATCAATAAATCCTTTTGACAAGGGTGATATGTGAAAATCAATACCAGTTTATCAGCTATTTCCATGTAGTCTTTTCTACAGAGGTTTAAAGATCTTTTCCCAAAGCTGTATAACTGACATGGGGTAGGGGCAGATCTTGAATCAAATAGTGACCTTGATTAATGTTGTTCACTCCAAGAATTTTGTAAATCTCATACAAGGGACATAAAACCATTTCTGATGAGGTTTACTTTTGAAAAGTGCTTTTCAAAGCTTTTTCTGAAACTTTTTTTTTGTTCTTAAAAAGAATGAACTTTCTGTGTGCACACAGAATGAGTTAGGCTTTTTTTTTCCCCTTCAAAAAGAAGTTTCTTCTGCTGATTAAAACTTGCCAGGTGTTTCCTTTTCACTAAGCTATGTTCTACAACACAAGAGCCATCACCAAAGGCTCTGCTGTATACAAATTTCACTATACAAATTTTACTGCATTATAAAAATAGGTTTAAAACTTCCATGTGTAATGGAAAGTATACAATTTAGGCAGAGTAGACCATTTTTCTATTTCGTTCTCATTAAGCGCTTGAGGAACTTTGAGCTGATCCCATCTGATTTCAAGTGTCAAGCAATCTTAGAAATCTAGGCTCCTTAGGCTTCCAGTAGTGGTTATCTTTCATGTCTAAGTAACAGATTATTTAGAATTTTACAGTGATTCCCTCTATGCATACCATCCTCCAAATGTATGCAGTAGTTTTATCCTGAAGTTGTATACATTACTTATTTTATCAGCAAGTTCTAATTTTCCTGAAGGACGTAATAACCTTGTGAACCAATGGAAAACAGAGAGTGTCCCTAAAATACAGAAAGATATCTGAAACAAAACTTAAGACAAAAAGTAATGGCTACATTAATTACACTAATTGTTATTCTTTTTAGATTAAACTCTTCTGCCCCTTTTTTGCACAACAAATTAACAGTTTGAATTCCGAAGTAGGCAAAATATTTAATTAGGTCTATATCTTGCATTCAGGGTCATGTAACACATGCAGCATTTCAAATCCCACAGAGAGGAAAGCATAAGGAAGCCTTATTACATAGCTCTTTGGGACTACCTTTGCCAAAGTCAGCTTTGAAAGAAGCAAATCCAACTCCCACTTTGGTCAATGGGGGTGACATTGCTAATGGTAGGGTTTGATTCTGCCCCCTGATATAATTTTTCCTATGAAAGCTGAATGTATTGCACGTGTTTCCTGTAGAGTTTTCTACAGATACTAACCCTAAAGAAAGGAATAAGAAAGCTTTGCATACCTTGCAATGTTTTTAAATGAACTGATGCAAAAGATAACTGTAGCACTCATGATGGGAGATTCTGATCTCTCTGTCTTTCCCTGCCCTGTGCTTATGCAACATTTCACTGTAAAATCTTACCTAAACACTCTACTCTGGAATCATAATTATTCTGCTATGTATATGATACAGTACTGTACCGTATGTTATCTGCCTTTCTTTCTTCCCTTTATTTTACTCTTCTCCATAATTTCTCCTTTATATTGTTCCATGTGATGAATCTCTGAAGTCCTGATAAATGGTATGGATAAATGTAATGTAATAAATTTCATTAACAGGGAAAACTGTGTATTGTTTGACTACCTTGTTTATGATGATAAAGATATTTAGATGGCATCCCCTCACTGGTTAGATATATGAACTATCCTTAAAAGTAATTAGTGAATTTTTCACTTTTGACAAAGGATTTGTTAAATACCTTCTCTCTGTGTCTTTCTCCCCTTTAAAGAGGAAATCTATTTCTACTTAATGCTGCTCTTTCCCATTAGAGTAGTCGGAATTTCTCAGTGCACAACCAGGATGGGCTTCTGGTGTGTGCCACAGGGACTGCAAACTGAAAAGAGAAGACAGTATGAAGAAAAGATTTCCTCTTTAAAGGGGAGAAAGACACAGAGAGTTGGATTTTGC
>WEIV01027816.1:106864-119594 GCA_013390005.1 Calyptomena viridis | reverse complement strand
TTTGTAAAAGGTGTACTTTTGATATTTGTAAAAGGCATCTTTTAAATATGACATTATTATAATTTATATTTTACTCTTATAATCAATGTAATATTATTTTATAAGACATTATTATAGTAATATTATAATATTATTTTTCATTGAAAAGCAGAAAACATCTGTTACTCACCTCTGTGTAAAATCTTTAGACTCCATAAATACGTCAGGCCTTTCACAACCTGAATTTAAAGGAAAAAAACATCAGGTATTAGAGATTCCTGGGAAGAAAAACTACACATTTCACCTGGGATGAGTCACATCACACCAAGGAATGGAGCCAGGAGCAGGAAAAGGGGAGACCAAACAGGACTGCAGGATCCAGGGGAATCCCTGCTAAAAATCTGCAGCAGGTTCTTTCAGAAGACACAAATTCTTCTTTGCAGCATCTGGAAGTTGAAGTTAATTGAGCTTATAGTGAATCCCTTCAGGTATTTCCATGTATTTTTAATTCATCTGTCTTTGCTGGGGTGTTAAAGATCATGAAAGACAAAGGGTGCAATGATTTGTCTTCTTGCAGCAGATGCAAATCAGTGAAATTAAAGGTCAGAAAATTAAAAAACCTCCAATTCCCTCTTCCACTTCACCCTCCCTTCCCTTTTTTTTCCATTTGATGCATCTTGTACCTTTTCCTTTCCTTCCCAGGCTTTAATTACTTGCTGCAAATGCAGAATATTTCTCCTTGAAGAGTAAAAATGGTCTCATTCTTCCTCGTGGACCAAACACAAACCTCACTCCATCCAACAGCAAAATAAAATTGTGTTGCACTGATCAAGAATTGCTAAAAACATGAGAGCAGAGCTCAGTAATTTTCTACCTTCCTACTGGATTAGAAACTCTTCTAAAATTCATTTTGTGAGAAAAACAACGTCGGTGGAATCAGAATCTCTTTGTAAAGCAAATAATGATGGTGGATCCCAAATAAATTGTGCCAGGTGATTCCTCAGTTCAACTCATCCAAACCCAACCATTTCCTGACTCAGATGGTTGTGACAACTTTAAGAAATGTTTAGTCAAATTCTGCTTGTCCAGAGCTGTGGCCACGTTCACCTTTCCAAAGGATGGACTTGATCTCAAAGGTCTTTTCCAACCTTAATGATTCCATGATTTTATGACTCTATGAAAAGCAAAACATTGGGAATTCTATTTACACTTTGACATAATATAAAAAAATAAAAAGTATTGATGCAAAAATAAATCGAGGACATGCAACATTTCAGGTTTCCAGTGGCCAAAGTGATTTTCAGAACACTAAGCTTGTTAAAAAGATATTTAGACTACTGAAAAATCTTTAAAACTATTAGAAAATTAGTTATTTTAAACCAAGTATTCATAGGAAAAAAAGGAAACATTTCCTATGGAAAAAAAAAATCAACAGCTGGGAGTTATTAAACATCTTTATTATGGAACATGTGCTGCATAAGCAGTTTGAAAAGACAGGGTATTAAACAAACTCTCCATTCAGATTCTCTCAGCATCAGTGTACAAAGGAATAAAAGGAGTTTTTCCTTTATCCTGGGCTGTAAATATACTCCCAGGAGCCCCTCAAATGGACTCACCTCGTGTAACACACCGTTATTCACTTTCCTTACATTTGCCTATTAGGGAAGGACTCTTAAGTATTAAATATTATTCTAAAATGGTGCTGGGAGAGAGAAGCTTTTGATTGAAGCTCTGGCAGGAATTATTGGTATTCAGTAAAGTAGGTTTTCCAACAATGACTTGACAAAGCCTTGACACAAAAAGTACTTCTACCTGCTGTCAATCACTCACTCTCTTGACAGTTCAAGTGCACATCCTTTCAGGGAGAACTTCAATCAACATTAGCACTCAAAATACAGAGCACAATGTCACTGCTTCACAAATGGAAGGGAAAACAAATGTGTGAAGTGGCAAACGAAGGGAGAAGGGATTTTACATCCCCAGCCCCAAACCAGGACACAGCAGGAAAATGGGAGCGACCACAACACCCACGTTGGGGCTCCCAGGATGGATTTGGCTTTAAAAGCCACACCAGGACTTTGGGTAACAGGGGAAAGGAAGAGAAATTTCCTTTCTCACTGACATTGGTTCACCCAGGGAACCAGCATGAATTTAGTGATCAAGGCAGAGATCCCTCCACCTCTGCTGTGAGGGAGTTGGGAATGTTCACCTGGAGAAGGAGTCAGGGAGAGCTAATTGTGGCCTTCCAGGACCCGAAGGGAGGTGACAGGAAAGATGGAAAGGGAGNTGGAGCCCCTTTAGACCCTGGAAGGGGCTCTAAGGTCTCCCAGGATCCTTCCCTTCTCCATGGGAACATTCCCAGCTCTCCCAGCCTGGCTCCAGAGCAGAGGGGCTCCAGCCCTTGGAGCAGCTCCATGGCCTCCTCTGGATTCTCTCCAGCAGCTCCACATCCATGAGAAAGTCTGTTTGAGAGGGGAGTGTACAAGAAAGACAGTAAAAGACAGTACTAGTCATGACCATTTAATGTGGAAAAAACCTCTAAGATCATCCAGCCCAACAACTGAAATAAATCCTAAAGGAGGAGTGAGAGGAGCTCTGGGATCCTGCTAAATATCAATATGTACCTGCATCCTTTTCCCTGGAAATGGTTTCACTTAAAACCTTCTCCAAACACTACAAGAGGGCATTCTAATTAACAGATGTGCAGGTCACACATATTATTAAGCAGCTTCAAGAGATTAATGCTCAGGAGGATAAAAGACAAATGACTCTGTACATGGGGCAAGGAAGGTAAAGAGAAAAAAGAGAGTCTGGAAGCTCCAGGTTTTGGCTACAAAATCCATCCAGCTTTTGTCTGACACTCTCCTCCCCAGCAGTGGTGGACAGCAACCCTCCAGGCTCTGGATAATCTTCCCAAGCTGTTCAGGGTGGGATTATGGTGTCTGTGTGCAGGACTTGGCAAAAAGGTGCCCCAACCCACCAACCAGGCCCTGCTGGAACATCAGACACCAAGATGCAGGTTTGGGAAGGCTTAAAGGAGCCATTCCTGCTGCCACTGCTAAATCCCAGAGAAAACAAAGGCTTTTTGCTGCCTCCTTCCAATAATTCCACTGTGCCAAGTGAGGGAAAATCAGCACCAGAGCAGAGGAGCTGCCAGTGCTGGTTCAGCCTCAGTGCACACCTTCTGTTCTGGGAAGCAGGAGGAAAGGCTGAGTTCCTTCTCTGAAGCACCTGCTCCTTTGTTCCCATCTTTCCTGACCCCCTGCTCCACGGGAAAGCAGCAAAGAAAATAACTAGCAAAAGTTAAATATCAGTTCCCAGTCCATGTCAGGGAGTCACACTCACTAACACACACTTTGGTAACGAGATGACCCTGCAGGTGAACAAAAAAATATATATATGGACACATAAAAGATGGGGCTGAAGCAGCACCATTATGGAGAAGGGAAAAATGGGAAGAGGACACTTGTGGAATGCCAAGGTTGGGGAGGATGGGGGAGAGGAGACAAAATACAAGGAAATGATGAGGTGGTGTGGATGGATTAAATACACAAGATGAAGTGAGATAAGGAAAACAAGGAATAAGCAGCTCAAGGGATGCTTGAAGACCCATCCCAGTATTTTTAAACTTAAAAATCACACATGTTCCTCAGCACCAGGGATATGAGGACACTGGGAGCAACTTCTCCCTCCTTGCTCCATAGGGAGGAAGAGATGAAACATTTTCCCTCTGAACTAGAGGTGAAAAGCATTCAAATTCCATAAGAAACTGCCAGGTATATAATGAGCAGATTTGAAGCTGCTTAGAGGAACCAGCATCAGAGGAGGATGTTCATCACCCTGGGCAGGCCACACAAATTAAGAGGAAAGTAGAGCTGTGAATTACAATGAACAGAGACTAAATAGCTGCCTGTGTTGGATTAAAGGATTTAAATTGTCAGCTTGATGTATAATGAATGTGAAAACCCAGCACTTAATTAAATGGCACACGATAGAATAACTTTGTTATGCTTTAAACTGCTTAAGTTATCAAAGTATTCCTTATATTTAGCAATTGTTTAGCAGTGTGTCTCTCCCTTGTGAGAGCCACTGAGACATTGGTCATTCACCTCGTGTTCAGCTCTGGAAAAAGATGGATATTTTTTAATTATTTCCTTTTTTTTGGTGTTCTGTAATTTGAGTTTTCAATCATGGCTGGTGAATTTTTAGCTGCTGGGCCACAATGATGAGCTACCAAGTGCTTTAGGGATCCCACTGTCAACACCCTGAGACCAAACTGAGTAGATATTGGGGCCTGGAAGTTCTTCCTGGATCCCAGATCCTCTCCCTGCTCATCACCCCTAAAATGACCCCTGACCACATGTGAGGGGTCCCAGCACAGGGGTGGGAGAGCAGCTTCTCCCCAAGCCTGGCTTGGGCCAAATAAAAACTTTACCCTCCTCTTCTGCCTTAAGAACACAGAAAATATGTTCTGCCACTGCATTTTGGTAACAGGGAACAATTTAATTCTTCAGCCAGGGAAGCAAAACCAGTTGAGTCACTGAAAAAGAAGAGTTAGAATGGAAATGACACACTCAGCAGAAAAGGCAACACCAGCAGGGCTCCTGAATCACTTGTTAAAGGCAGCAAAGAGAACAGAAGGGCTTAAAGGGTAAATAAAGGTGATTAAGGGTCCTTTTTATCTGACTTTGCTCCCTCCTATGAGGGATGACATGAAGCAACACGACCACACAGATCTCCAGAAAAACCATATTATTTTTTCTTATCCCACTCAATTCATCCCATCCTTTAACACAGAATCACATCACAGAATTCCAGAATGGTTTGGGATGGAAGGGACCTTAAAGATGATCCAATCCCACCCCTGTCATGGGCAGGGACACCTCCCACTATCCCAGGCTGCTCCATCCTGCCCTTGGACACTCCCAGGGATCCAGGGGCAGCCACAGCTGCTCTGGGAATTCCATCCCAGTCCCTCCCCACCCTCCCAGCCAGGAATTCCTCCCAATATCCCATCCAACCCTCTGGCAGTGGGAAGCCATTCCCTGTGTCCTGTCCCTCCAGCCCACAACCCAAATCCCTCTCCAGCTCTCCTGGAGCCCCTTTAGGCTCTGGAAGGAGCTCCAAGGTGTCCCTGGATCCTTCCCTTCTCCAGGTGAACATTCCCAGCTCTCCCAGCCTCCATCCCTTTCACCATCTCATCCTCCAGGAACCCACGTGTTGGTGAATCACAAGGAAGTTTTCCTTAATCCCAGAATCCCTGTGCACAGAGGATGGTTTGGAAGAGCAGGAGAGAGGAAGGACCCTCCTTTCACCCAAGGACACAGATTTTGGACCCAGAGGGCAGGGATATGTGAAATGCACCCCCCAAAACTGGGAGATAAAAAGCAATAAAATACTTACAGCCACTGCAATTCTTCCGAGAACGTGTTCTGGAATTTTTCTATAAACATCCAAAGAACCCCCTGCAGGGACAAACAACACGTGCTCAGGCAAAGCAAAATGAACCACTGCCCTAGATTTGAGGCCCCCAGGGTTTTTTAGGATTTGGTTATTAATAAAAACACCATCAGTGATAGAACAATAACTGTGTCAGAAAGAAGTGACCTTAAAAATCTGCCAAACTCTCAATAAACACAGGAAACAGCACTTGGGTGTCTTTTCACCCACATGATTTTTGCTTGGAGCAGTAATATGAAAAAAAATTATAAAAAAGGTTAGGAAACTTCCCAGTTCTCAGAATTGCAGAACTCCAAACCACCAGACTTGGAGGAACTTCTTGGGAATAACAAAATCATCCCAAAGAGCACCAGTGGACTTCAAATTCCAGAGTATCCCAACCTTTGTCCCTGAAACCTGGTGCTAATATTCCATGGTATCCAATATGATACTGACACACATAATTAAAGCTGTTTTCTCCTGATATCCCACCAAAGAGGGTTTGGTTGATATTTGAAAAACAAAGAGCCTTCAAGGCAAGCAGGTGAAGTTTTCCCAGTATATTCCAGTATGGGATACAACCAGCTGTCTGGGATAATTTCTCCTTCCAGCACCAGACATCAAGAAGCCCCATTCCCTCTAACAGCCCTACAAACATTCCCAAGGGATTGGGAAGTGTTGTCTTCCTTATCTCCTGCACAGGACACTCATCATCAAACCAGTGTACAAAATATCCCCAGGGCAAAATACAAATTCCTGGGCAAGAAAGTAGATTTAAAATGGAGAATAAAAAATATCCCAGTGGAATGGAAATAAATAAATAGATAAATGGACATAGTTCAGTTTTTAAAAGAAAACTCTATTTGTTCCAAAATGCTGCAATCCAAAGAAGTCACAAGCTCCTTATTTCAGACTTCAGCCTCAAATATATAATAATTCTTATTGATACTAAAATTTTCATTTTAGTCACTGGAGTTTGTGGTGGTGGTTGTTTTTTCCCCTCATCTCTACAGTCAGAAACAGTTTGTTTGTCCTCACTGCTGTTGCTCTGATTCCAGTCATTCCAACTGCATTAATTGATTTTTCAACTTGTATTGCCCACGTTGCCTGTGGATTATAATAAATCTCAGTTTTAAAAGGAAATCTAGGTGCTCTTTAATGGAAATAAGGGTATCACAGACACCCACTGCTCATGACACAGAAGGCAATGGCTGGTGGTTCCTCCTCAGCCTTATATCCTTAAATTTTTCCCCCCCAAAAGAGCTATTTTCCCAAACCAAAGTGCCAAACCTGGCTCTTACACCAGGCAGTGCTGCTGGAAAAATCAAGGAAAGCATCTTTTTGGCAACAAATGGGGAAATCTGCCATTTTTCCATGGAGGAAGAATCCTGTAGAGGGCAACTTTTCCAAATCCAATGCAGTCAGCTCCCACCCCTGCAGAGACAGGCAGGTACAGCCTGAAAACCTGCACCTCTTGCTTTTTCCCAGGGGAATTCAGCACTTCCAAGGAAAAGAGGCAACAACATGAGGAAAAGGCATTTCACCACCTCTACTTAGAACATTTTTATCATCAATATCAAGAGGCAAAGACATCCTTGCTGCTCTTTAAAATCAACAGTCACTTCATCCTCAGTGCCTTGATATTTGCACACTTGGAATTCTTTTTCCAAGCTTTTTCCTGCTTGGAGGTGCCAGGGAAGCACCAACATGTGTCCCTGAGCCTCCCAAAAGACTCAGATCCACCTCCATCCAGGTCATCCACAAAGGAAACACCTGTAATATGGCCCAGAGCCATGGGATATGAATCCAGGAAATACAAACTGGCCTAAGACAGACAAAAAGGTGAAAAATTTCACAAGGTTAAAGCTGTTCATCTGCAGGATGAGGAAGGGTTTTTTTTTTCCTTCCTCTTCACACATTAAAATTAAAGGTCTGAGGGGAAAAAAACAAGGCAAGGTCCCTTTATTTGC
Organism: Calyptomena viridis; assembly: GCA_013390005.1. Classification (NCBI taxonomy): domain Eukaryota; kingdom Metazoa; phylum Chordata; class Aves; order Passeriformes; family Eurylaimidae; genus Calyptomena; species Calyptomena viridis. The sequence continues at coordinate 112,206 of WEIV01027816.1, read as the reverse complement.
ATTTTGTTCTTCCTTTAACTGATTGCTGGGGCTTTCTGCCAGAAGGAGAGCACAACATGAGGCAGAGCAGGTCGTGTCCACTAAAATTCCAAGTAATTTGTGCCTGGTCAGTAAACACTGTTGTCATGGAGCATCCTGAGGGATGCACACCCTAAAGGCTCCAATATTTTCACACAAGAATTTAGAATTTCCAGCAATTCTGGACATCATATTTAAATAAAAAATGTGAATTACAGGATCCTTGTGGGTCCATTCCAACACAGAATATTCTGTGAGGTGAAAGAAAGGACAAGCTCCAGGCAGATGCTCATTTTGGCAAGAGCAGATGCTTCCTTACTGTGTGTAACTACTGTTTTACACAGCCTTGTAAGTCTGACTGTAACCACAAGGAAGATCAGAAAAAGTGCAAACAGTCACCCAGAAGCACCACAGCAAAGAATTTAACTTTGGTTTTGGATTAAAACACGGAATAAAACACTTTTCCATCAAATACAGAGAATCTGAGAACACCCCTGTTTGAAAACAGCAATCACTGGGATGGAAGGAAGTGTAAAAATAGAGAAATAACAGTAATAACAGACCATTTGAACAGGGAGAAAACAAACTGCACCACAAAACCCTCAAGGGATTCACCCAGAAAGGAAGAAGCTGCTCGATGATGTTTCACAGCACACATTGGATTTGGAAATTTTTCCTGGGGAGGGAAGGCTTTCTGGCAGGAAATTATTGTGGGATCTTTACTCCCTTCCACCCAGCTGAAGTGAACCTTTGTGAAAAGCCTGGAGAGGGCATTAAATTCCATAAAAATCCTGGAGAGAGGAACATCCCACTGCTTGTAACGCTGATGTGATGGGAAGAGGTGAAAGCTGGGAAGAGGTGAAAGCTGGGAAGAGGTGAAAGCTGGGAAGAGGCTCCTTGAGCTCTCAAAACTCACCCACAGAAGCCAGCAAGGATTATAAATTGATCTCTATATAAATTATATACACAATATTATATTATAATATTATATGTGTTATAATAATATATATATTATTAACATCATATTATAATATNTGGGAAGAGGTGAAAGCTGGGAAGAGGTGAAAGCTGGGAAGAGGTGAAAGCTGGGAAGAGGTGAAAGCTGGGAAGAGGCTCCTTGAGCTCTCAAAACTCACCCACAGAAGCCAGCAAGGATTATAAATTGATCTCTATATAAATTATATACACAATATTATATTATAATATTATATGTGTTATAATAATATATATATTATTAACATCATATTATAATATTATCTATAAATAATATTATAAATTACTGCCTTTTCTCCAAGAACACCCAAGATTTCCCAAGCAAAGTGCTGCTACAACACTGGATTGTGGGGATGGAGATGCTGCTGGAGGATCAGTGTGGGGAGGGACAAAACACTCCAAAAACTCAGCACAGAGCTGGCAAACAGCTGTGTTGGAAAATAACTCCTTGTCTTGCAATTAAGAGAGCATTTCCACTGAAAACACACAGGACATTGGGTTAATAGATTTCTTTACAAGAAAATCTGGTTTGGTTATTAAAACACTGCAAGTGAGGACCAGCTGTTTTGTCAGTGAGGCCAGATTGGAAGGAAGGCTCCAATATCAAGCCCCAAATGAAGGCAGCATTTATTTCTCTTCTATTTACATTTTCAATAAAAGTAAGAAAAGTTTCACACAAGGAAAATGCAGCATTCCATGCAGAACTCAGCACAAGCCCAATACCAACGTGGTTTGGGTTTTTAACTACCTGCAAAGTTATTAATGCTTCACATTTTCCAGTCATATCACTGCATTCACTCCATTCTACAAAAGCACATCTTTTTATAATTTTCCCATTTAAATACTCAGCAATCAAACTAAATACACAACTCACCATCCATGAACTCTGTACACAATGAAATCCTGTTTTCTACAAAAAAAGCACCGTAAAATCCTATGATATATGAGGAGTCACACTGGGAAAAGAAAGAAAAAAAGACAAGTTCTGCTTTAAAATTTGTTGTAAGAAAATGCAAGCGAGAATAATGAATATTGTAACAATTAAATACCTTATACAGAATTTCTAACTCTGACATTATTTGCTTCTGGAGTTCCAGTGTTATATCTAAGGGGATGACCTAAAACACAAAGCACAGAGATATGGTCAGAGCTGACACCAAAAATAAAAGGATATTTCAAAATAAACAGCTGAGGATCCACATATTAATTATCCTTATGTGATAAAAGGGAGGTGAGGAATAGGTGGAGAGAATATTTTAATGGAGTAACAAGCAAAGGAAGGAAATGGAAATGAAAGGACAGGCTGATAATCCTGGGATGGGTTGGAAGGACATTAAAGCTCAGCCCATCCCACCCCTGCCATGGCAGGGACACCTCCCACTATCCCAGGTTGTTCCAACCTGGCCTTGGACACTTCCAGGGATCCAGAGGCAGCCACAGCTTCTCTGGGAATTTCATTCCAGTCCCTCCCCACCCTCCCAGCCAGGAATTCCTTCCCAATATCCCACCCAACCCTCTGGCAGGGGGAAGCCATTCCCTGTGTCCTGTCCCTCCAGCCCTTGTCCCAAGTCCCTCTCCAGCTCCTGGAGCCCCTTTAGGCTCTGGAAGCGGCTCCAAGGTCTCCCTGGATCCTTCCCTTCTCCACGGGAACATTCCTAGCTCTCCCAGCCTGGCTCCAGAGCAGAGGAGCTCCAGCCTTTGGAAAAACCTGACCTGGAGCACCCAGAGCCCAAAACACCCTCTGACTGCCAAGTTTATACCCTGCTTCCCTCCTCCCTGCCCTTGCTTCCCAAAAATTTGGCTGCTAACCAGGAGTAAAACACCAAGCCCTGCAGTTAAGGTGGGATGAGCTGCCTGGAGTTCCAAGTTTTCAGGATTTTCAGGACAGCTCCTCTTAACAAGGCCATGCAAATCAAATTTACCAAATTCATTGCCATGATTCCTGCAGACTCAAATATTAAGCAATACTTTATAAACCAAGCTGGACTCCAAATAAATTTATCCAGGTACTTTATGAACCAAGCTGGGCTCCAAATAAATTTATCCAGACTCAGTCTGTGCCCACCCAATATTCCACAATTTAATACTTTAAGCTAAAGGGAAGCAAAATTCAGTCAATTTGCAGAATTAGCAGAATAGATATTACAGGCTGAATACACTGCTGACAACACAGAACTCAGAGAGCCCATTTCCAAACATTCTGCAGCACCAAAATCTGTCTAAAATTAAAACTGATAACCTGCTTCTATCCAGAGCTTGCTTTGGGGTTATTTATAAAAGCTGTCACTGAATTAAATTGTAAGTGTAATACAGGGCTGCCAAGAAACATTTAACACACTTGTGCAGATCAATAATCATTTGCCAGCAATATTCACTGACATTTTTTCCAGCGTGGAAAACTTCAAAATAATTTGCTGGGATATCATTAGTTTTCTTCATTGAGCATTACCAGAATTTCATCTTGTGAACAGTATAAAATTAAAGCTTTACCTCACTAAATTCTACTCCCAGTGAGAAATTTTCCTGCCTTGTCCATGGCAAAGGCTTCCCTGACCCCAGCAGTGACTTGTTGGCATGATGAGCATAAAATACATCCTGACATCCCATCAACCAGGCCCTGGAAGGAGGAAAGGTCTTGGCTGATTTGCATTAACTCTAATTACAAACAGCCCCTGCATTCCAATAGTGAGGATAAGCTGGAAAAGCAGAGCTTCCCAATTTACAGGTGTTGAGGATACAATAGAGTGGGACATGTCCAGAGGAATGGCAAGGATGTATCACTCCCAAATTAATGAATTAATTAATTTCTTTGCATAACTGATGTCCAGAGGGTTTTATTCCACTTGAACATGGTGTGACAACACCTGATGTCAAGGTTGGAGGAGTCATGTTATTTACAGCAGAGAAAGAGGGAAAAATATCTATATAGCACCTTAATCTGCATTTATCCTTTCCTTTTGGATCTAATTCCCAAGCCTGTTTTGTATGGGTGAACCAACTTTTAAGGAAACATGAGCTGAGAGTCCCCAGCATGGGCTGGAACAGTGTTAAACAAAAAATCCAAGCCCCAAACCTCCTCAACTTCATGAAATCACAGAATTCCAGGAGGTTTGGGCTGGAAAAAAACTTAAAGTTCATCCAGTGCCACCCCCTGCCATGGGCAGGGACACTTTCCACTATCCCAGGTTGCTCCAAACCCCATCCAACCTGGCCTGGAACACTTCCAGGAATGGGGAATCCACAACCTCTCCAGGCAAATTCCACCCCTGTAACACAGGTGAGCAAATGAGATATGTCATGAAATTACAGATTTTTCCATAATGAGACCTTTGGAAAGCACAAATCACTTTTATTTCACTGGAGTGACCCAAGTCTGCCCAGGGGTGATGGATCCTCAGGGATGGGGATGGACAGGATGGGTCCAGAGAGGAGACCCAGGGTACCCTGGGCTCACCAGTGTCCAAACTGGTTACACTGGAGAAGGATATTGGACTAGAAGGGCTTTATTTTTTTAAATTTAAATGACATCGAGGTCCTGTGGGATTCAGCAAGGTGTTCCAAGCACATTTTCCTCATCCTGCTCCACCTTCCTCATCCTGCTCCACCTTCCTCATCCTGCTCCACCTTATCAAGTTCCACCTCCCTTACCAAGCTTTGTCTTCCTTATGAAGCTCCACATTCCTCATCCAGCTTCACCTTCTCATCAAGCTCCATCTTCCTCATCAAGCTCTATCTTATCAAGCTCCACCTTCCTCATCCAGCTCCATATTCCTTATGAAGCTCCATATTCCTTACAAAGCTCCACCTTCCTCATCCAGCTCCATATTCCTTATCAAACTCCACCTTCCTCATCCAGCTCCATATTCCTTATCAAACTCCACCTTCCTCATCCAGCTCCACCTTCAACAAGCTCCACCTTCCTCAACAAGCTCCATCTTTCTCATCAAACTCCATCTTCTTTATCAAGCTCCACCCTCCCCATCAAGCTCCACCTTCCTCATCAAGCTCTATCTTATCAAGCTCCCCCTTCCTCATCCAGCTCCATCTTCCTCAACAAGCTCCATCTTCCTTATCAAGCTCCATCTTCCTTATCAAGTTCCACCTTCCTCATCCAGCTCCACCTTATCAAGCTTCATTTTCCCCATCAAGCTCCATCTTCCTTATGAAGCTCCACCTTCCCCATCCACCTTCACCTTCCTCATCCAACTCCCCCTTCCACATATATAATTATAATATTATAAAGTCACCCCAAGACACACATCCAGCTCCATATTCCTTATCACGCTCCATCTCCCACATCCAGCTCCATATTCCTTATCAAACTCCACCTT
>WEIV01027816.1:15000-102856 GCA_013390005.1 Calyptomena viridis | reverse complement strand
AAATAATTAAAAAATAAAAAATAATTTTCAAAGTGTGGTTTAATATGAGGACAGGAAGGAAGCTGATCCATAGGAGCTCTGCCAGATCCATGAATCCATGAACTCTGCTGGAACTGGGGATGAATCAAAACATCCTGGACTTAAGAAGAACAGGAATGAGAAGAAAATAAGGATGAAGGAAAATGCTCAGGGTTGGCTCAACCAGTTGGGAACTGAAGGAGCCTGTCAGGAAATCTGATCCTTTTTCCATGGCAGAGATCTCCTGTTTGCCAGGGAATGAAAAGGTGATTATTTAATGATGGGGCTCCTTAATTCACCCCCGGAGCTCTGGGTCAGTTTCCAGCCCAGGGCAAGGCCCTGCTTTGGTTTCCAGAGCACTGACAGCACCAGTTGAGCACCATTAGCACTGGGAATTGGATCCCAAAGGAGCCACTGGGGCCTGGGAGAGCAGGAATTTTACTCGGGGCATCTCAAGTGTCCTGACCTGGCCCAGCACAAAAGGCTGTAAAGTGATTAATGAAGTTTGAATGGGAGCTTTGGTTACACCAAGAGCCAACCCTACACCTCTGAGGGCTTTTAATTAACAGCTAACCCTCCAATTAGGCTGGAGTTGCACCAGTAATTACCTGTTCCAGGGAATGTGTGGGGAAAAAGGGGATTTTAGATATTATGGAGAGCTGGAATGGATCATTTTGGTCACTGCCAGCACCACCAAAGCCTGGAGGTTTAACACCTTCTGAGGGATAAACTAAAAAAATCCCATGGAATAACATGGAGAAAATCACAATTCTGGTGTAAAATCATGGATGTCTATGAGGAGATTTAATATTCCCACTTTAAGTTTCATCTCAAGGGGCAACTCTCCCAGATTTTGGTGTCACCTCCAAAAGTCAGGGAACAAACAGCACTGAGAACCAGGTGAAGAAAAGGAGCAAAAATTCCAAAAGGTTCCTCAGAAAGTTGGCACAATCCAGTGAACACAGTTAAAATCTTCCAGGATGGCAGGAAAATGCCTCAAAAGCAGCTACCACAACAATTCTTGCTGGGGATGAGTTTCAGTGAAGGGAAGGGGATGTTAAAGAGGAGGGAAAACAGTTGCTAAATAGCTGCAGAAGTGCTTAAAAACAAACATAAAGAGCAGAAATTAAATGCATGGAAATGAGACATATCCGAGGAAAACATCATTTTGTTGTTGGCAAAATTTTATCCCCTGAAAAAATCAGCTCTGGGGAAACGAGTTGATTCTTCTGCTCTTCTTTTGTTGGGGTTTGGTTTTGGTTTGCTTAAAAATCTCATCTATTATAGTAAAAAGCTGTAAAGTGATTGAGAATAGGTGGCTATAAATCATTTATTGTTAAGGAGAAATTGAAGAGATATCAGAACTTTAAAAAGCAATTTTGAACACTTGATTCCAGTGTCAAATATTAAAAATAGAGAAAATTTATCATTTACGTTTTGCAGGGATTTATGAGGAAAACACCATGGAGTGTTCATTTTACTTTCCAGAGAGGAAGCTCCAAACAGAGAAATTAAGGAATATATTCTTGTGCAGGGTCTGATCCCAATCCCACTCAGGTTAGTTGGGGAATTGTATCTACCATAAACTTGATGTTTTATTATTTTAGGTGCAAATTTATAGAAACGTTATGAGATTAATTATATCAAAACTCAAAAGAAACATAGTCTCTACCTAGAAGCCAAAATTTATTAAATTTATTCTCTCATTCTGCTAATTCTGATGCAGAAAAGCCCTGGGAGAGCCTGGAGCAGGATCCTGCTTCCCATCTCTGGCCACCAGGATATATTTGTGTATTTTTTTCCCCCAATAGCCAAGGAAACAATTTCTAATCAATAAGATATTCCTTGGCAAGACTGAATGATTCAAGGGGAAGCCATGACCTGCCTGCTGTGCCAATGAGTCAGTCCTTTAACTTCCACAAATATAACCAATGTCAGCAAAAATGCCAAAGTGATGGACTGACAGCTCAGAGACATCAGGGATGCAACACTCCCCTCCAGCCCAGAAACCAGGGATGAGGCCAGGAGGCACCTGGGAGGGAGGGACAGGACACAGGGAATGGCTTCCCACTGCCAGAGGGCAGGGAGAGATGGGATATTGGGAAGGAATTCCTGGCTGGGAGGGTGGGGAGGGACTGGGATGGATTTCCCAGAGAAGCTGTGGCTGCTCCATCCCTGAAGTGTCCAAAGCTTGGAGCAGCCTGGGATAGTGGGAGGTGTCCCTGCCCATGGATCATCTTTAAGGTCCCTTTCCCACCCTAAACTATTCTGGGAATATTCTGGGAGCTCTGCTGGAGCTCCAGTGGCTCCCAGAACTCCTGGGGTGTCACTGTGCCCAGTGATGCTGGAGCAGAGGAAAGGCTGGTTTTCCACCTTGTGATCCCACCTCCCTCCTGCAGTGGGATTGCAGCAGGGGATGATTCCAGCAGTGCTGGCAGCTCCAGGAGGGACATTCCCTGCCTTTCCCATGCCCTGTTCCAGTGCTGCAGCATTTTACCTGCTCAGAGGTTTCTCCTCACGTCCATCTGATCTGCCCCAGGTGGCAAACTCAGGCCACAAAGTAAAAATAGAAGTGATTATTTTTGTTCCTTTCTCTAATATAGAATCACAGAATATTCTGAGTTGGAATCCACAAGGATCATGGAGTCCAGCTCCTGCTCCACAACATGGTGTGTATTCATTATACACCTTTATTATCCATTATACACCTTTATTACCCATTATACACCTGTATTACCCATGATACACCTCTATTATCCATGATACACCTCTATTATCCATGATACACCTCTATTATCCATGATACACCTTTGTTAAAACAGCCAGACACCATTTCACTTGACAAAAATCACAAATACTCTCCTGTTTCCTCAATTTGTATCAGTTTACTCCTGGCACTGCACTGAGTAACTGCAGAGTAAAACCTCCAGAACTCTCCTCCCTCGGCCACAAAACACACAAAAACCTCCCTGGGACTGAGGCAGAGCATTTCCAACAGCAATGAACACACAACAAAAGCTTTAACCTTCTCATCTGAGCTAAAGAGTGAACAGAAAAAGCTGTGCTTGCAGCACCTTCAGACACGAGGGCACAGAATGGGTCAAACTGAACATTTTCCTGCCCTGGGAGAAATAACTGAGAGCAAAAAACGTTGGGTAAAAGGAACACAACCCTCCCAGTGCCTGCTCTGCACAATGTGCAAACACCAGCTGCAAACCACACACACCAAATCACCCCCACATTTGCTCCACTGCTCATTTTTCCTTTTTTTCCCCCCCCCTCTTTTTTCTCTTACTTGTGCCACTGCCTGTCGTGCTCCTGGTCAGGCTCTAATGACAGGAATGTCACGTTCTCCCATGGCCATCCAAAGACACACATTCCAATTGTTTCTAGGAAATAAACACTTTGACAGTTGTTGCCTCCTGCAATAGCAAACACATTAGCCTGACTGTCTGGCTGTTAAACCAGGAAATCCAAAGTGCACAGCAGTTGTAAAAAGGAGCTTTTATGGGGGCTGTGCTGGTTCAAAGCACAATCTAAGCCAAGCCCCCCTCCATCTGAAACCCTGTTGCAGATGCTTGAGTACTGATTGCAAAATGATTTGTTGGTGGAAGTAGAAAGCAAACAGCAAACACTTGTCTCTAAATTTGAAACTTTTTAAAAGGAGCAAAATTGACACTAAAAGCTGCAGGAAGAGAAGGTTTAATGGCAACATGTCTCACTCCACCCAGCTCTGTGGGAACCAGGAGGGGTTGGAATCCAAGCCCAAGCACAGCAGTGATTTCTCACCTCTTTATGCTGTAACCTGCTACTATTTCCATCTGTCCCCACTTCACTGAGTCTTCCTTCCATCCTGCAGCCAAATATTCAGGGTTAACCAGGATTACAAGTCTTTCTGCTTGTTCTGCTTGCACCCATCCCTCTGCAACTCAGTTCCTATTCCTTAAAAAGACCTGAAGAGGCAGGAATAAAGGTGGGGACAGCTCGGCCCTGCCACTGCTGAGGTGGTGCCACCACCCCCAGGTCACCCAGTGCCAAGGACCCCCCAAAGCAGCTGCAGACACAGGGATGGGGCTCAGCTGCTGCAAAACTGGCTGCAAGGACAAAGGAGAGCAGAGCAGCCACGGGCTCAGGCACAGCCAGGAGTTCTGCAACACAGGGATAATATGGAGTAAATCCATCACAGCTCCAGGTGGAAATATAAAGGAGGAGAGTGAGCCAAAAAGTTCATCATATTCTTTGGTGACAGCAGTTTGGAGGATAAAATCAGGGGGTGTTCAGCCTGGGGAAGAGAAGGATCCAGGGAGAGCTTGGAGCCCCTTCCAGAGCCTAAAGGGGCTCCAGGAGAGCTGGAGAGGGACCTGGGACAAGGGCTGGAGGGACAGGACACAGGGAATGGCTTCCCACTGCCAGAGGGTTGGATGGGATATTGGGAAGGAATTCCTGGCTGGGAGGGGGGGGGGGGACGGGAATGGAATTCCCAGAGAAGCTGTGGCTGCCCCTGGATCCCTGGAAGTGTCCCAGGCCAGGATGGAACAACCTGGGATAGTGGGAGGTGTCTCTGCCCACAGAACAAGAAGGTCTTTAAGGTCCCTTCCCAGCCAAACCATTCCAGGATTCTGTGTCTCTACAAGGAGATCTAAAGCTGGATTTTCTGCACTATTAAACCACTTGTTCAGCAGATGCACTGAGGACACTCCCAGAGTAACAACTATTAAAGAGAAGCAGAGCTGCTCAGTAATTCAGTGATGACCAGCAGCAGAAAACAGATCTGTGCCAAGACAGCTCAGCAGTGGTGCTGCCACAGCCCCTGTTCTCCACAGAGACATCCAACACATTAAAGACAGTCTGAAATTTAACCCTGGCAGCATAATGACAAAAAAGGATTCCTCAACAAATACACTTTCTTGTGCCACTCATCCTCTCACACTCAACTTCATGAGAAAATCAAGTTAAAAATGTTCTGTGTTACTGAACTGTCTGTAAGGTTGGCCATGGTAAATCCCACCCATTCTCTACCACACTGAGTGTTATTTGTAACCAAGAAACACAAAATATTGCCCACACTGAGACAAGGGTAAGAGGAAACAGCCTCAAGTTTCATCATGGGAGGTTTAGATTGGATTTTAGGAATAATTTCTTCTCCCAAAGGCTTGTCCAGGGCAGTGGTGGAGTCCCCACCCCTGGAGGGGTTTAGAGGATATGTGGGTGTGGCACTTGGGGACATGGCTGGGGGTGGCCTTGGCAGTGCTGGGGGACAGTTGGACCCAATGACCTTAAAGATGTTTTCCAACCTGAACAATTCCATGGTTCTGGGCTCACTCACTGGTAACAAACTCCCATTTTCAGGATTGCTGTTCACTTAATCTTCCAAGCCATGGGCACACAACACAAACAAACCAACTTTAATTTAAGAATCATCCAGTTTCTAATTAAACAGCCATAGGCAGCTGGCTGGATACATTTTAATCAGCTTCAATAACATATTGATTGTATAGTGAAGCTTAAAAATTAAAAGTAAAAAGATGACCAGGGAATTGTCCCATCTCAGCCCAACAGTGGAACCCTCTGTAAATAACTCCTCTTTTAACCATCAGCTAAATGAACACTTCAATACCACACTACAAAGTCTTCTGCAAAATTACTTTAACTAACAAGCAGAAATTTATCAGCTTCAGCCAAAATCAATGCTGAAATCAATTTGAACACTGGTTGTGTCTAAAGGGGCTCATTGGCAATTTAGGGAAATTACACCATGTAAATGCCTGTGCTTTAATTGAACAGTTTCATCAACTAGGCTGTGATTGCTGTCCATTCATTTATTTACTTTCACTGCAGCTCCCATTCTGCAGAGGAATGGGTTTTGTCAGACTTGAAGGAGGTACTTTATCTTCATTTTATGCACTTTTGTGCATAACAGATTTTAGGAGGTGGCTGAGCAATGCTGGGGTCAAAGGAAACACTGACCAGCAGCCCCTGGTCAGACTTGTTTAAACCACAGTGTGAGGGGTGGGATTTGGTGGGGAATTTCTAACTTCATTAGCTATTCCTGTTCCAATGCTTTTTAGTGGGGCTAAAAATAAAACAAGGGAAAAAAAGAGAATGAATGCAGCCTGGGAAAGGAAATAAAGGCAAATGCCTCTGCAACTGCACCACAAAAACGCAGAGAGATGCAATTTTTATGTAGTTTTAATGCCAAATAAACCACTGAACCTGCCTGTTCTTCCTTCAGAGCTGCAGAAGCACCAGGATGGGACAAGGAGAAAAGGCTCTGAGAGCATCCCCAGGGAATCACCCACTGGAGAAGCCATTTGGGCTGGGAACCCCCAGAGATGGACCCTGATCCTGCTTCTGCCACTGCTTTGCTGCCTTGGGATCTCCCTGTTTCCTCTGCCATGTGCAGAACATGACACCAACCTACTGTGCCAAGGGCCCAAATCATCTCTGGATCAAAGTATTTTGAAGAAGGACAAATGATTCTTCTTGTGTTGTGTCTGTTTTGGAGAAGAGAAGGTTCCAGGGAGAGCTTGGAGCCCCTTCCAGAGCCTAAAGGGGCTCCAGGAGAGCTGGAGAGGGACTTGGGACAAGGGCTGGAGGGACAGGACACAGGGAATGGCTTCCCACTGCCAGAGGGTTGGATGGGAGATTGGGAAGGAATTCCTGGCTGGGAGGGTGGGGAGGGACTGGGATGGAATTCCCAGAGAAGCCGTGGCTGCCCCTGGATCCCTGGGATAGTGGGAGCTGTCCCTGCCCATGGCAGGGGTGGCACTGGAGGAGTTTGAAAGTCCCTTTTAAAGTCCCTTCCAACCCTATTCCAGAATTCTGTAACACTCATATGGAAAACCAGGAATAAATGATGAGAGGAGAGGAGCAGCTCCACTAGGATTTAGTGGCTTCCCCAACACTAGAGGTACATCACAGTTACCTCTGGATCTGCACAGCTCCTTCCCAACATAAATCAGCATAAACCAGCACAGGCAAACCCTGCTCAGCCAAAACTCAAGGCAACAGAAACTCCTGCTATTCCACCTCATTCCAGCCCAGGGAGATACATCCCTTCCAGCTCCCTTCATCCTAAATCCTAAACCTTGTCCAGCTCCCTGGCTCCAGAGCTGCCACTGGCCCGGGATGCACAACGTCCTCCCCAGGCACAGTTTGTGTGCAAGACATTTCATGTGCTAATGGGGCACCCCAAGGTTGCCTGAAATAGAGAATAAAGGCACAGGCAGATGCTGGAATGTACCACTCGAGCAAACTGCAGAATTGCTGGAGTAAATTGCTCCAACAAATGAAGTTTTCCCGCGTTTGTCCCTGTTTTCCGCGGCTTTACAATTCCTTGGGCGGTACATCATCAACAGCCACTTCTCTCCCAATTACTCGGCTGAAAGTGAAACCTTCTGGTTTAGCAGCGCTTTGTAAGATGGGAACCGATTCTCCCTTTTTCCCCCCCCTCTCTCCCAGATTCTGGTAAGTCAAATTAATTAAGGCATCATTGGGGCTTTATGTTTATTTCAGTGTTGTATTCCCCTGCTGTGGAGACTCCTCCAAGAGAACCCGAAGAGTTACAAACCATACACAGCTCACAAAATAAATGCCAGGCACACAGAAGGCTGTGCCATCCCCTAAACAGAGTTCCTGGAACATCCCACTTCTCCAATTGCAAAGCAAAAAGTGGAAAACGTGAAATAAGAGGAAAAGATTCTATTTTAAAGGAAGGGAACGGGGATAGTTTTGATATGCCATGGGAGAGATTTGCCAGAGTAATTATCTGGCAGAGAGAAATACCTCTACTTTGCAATATTTGGGTGCAAAATATGCAAAAATAAGGATTTTAAGGCTAAATAATTAAAAGTAGCTACTCCTGACCCTGGCTGGGAGCGTGTGCATCCCACTGCAAACCAAATCATTAACCTTCTCTCACTGAAAGAAAAATGAGAGATCTCACCCAAGCAGCCCCTCAGAGCTCTGGAGCTCAAGGTGCAGCACAAAGCACATCCTTTAAATGTCTTTTGGACTGATCACTGAATGACTTTTTCCAAAAAAAGCAATTTAAACAAATCCATGTCCTGCTGTACAGATGTTTCCTTCTGCTGTGAAGCAGCTCCAAGTGGTCACTCTCCACCTCACCAGCCTCTATAAAATACTTGGCATTTGAGCTTCAAAAAATTCATAGAATTGGACTTCAATACTCCACAGACAGTGGAAATCCAAATTAATTATGTAAAATACCCACAACAACTGGCAAACAAGAGAGGGAGACATTTTCAAGTCTTTGGTACAGCAGATTTCACCCTTTTCTTGACAATCTTGACCCAAGACAGGGCACATGTTGCCCACTGTGCACCAGTGGAAGAGTTCTTGCCTTCTGAATGAATATTCAATATACACTTTGGGGTTCTTTTATATTTTCTCACATATTTTTGAATATGCAACCAATCAAAAAGCCAGGATAATTAACTGCTTTGCCATATCTAACTCCAGAATTTTTATTGTCCCTTAATTAAGAAAACAGCATAGCAAAAGGTAGGGGGAAAATAGGATGTCAAACAACTATAAAATCCCTTCTTTTCAGAACAGGAAAAACATTTAGATTCAGCAAGTTCTCCCTAGAAATATTGCTATAAAGTATTGATTTTTTACCAGACTCAATTGACTGAAAAGTTGTTTGTATAGCAATATTGGCCAAGCCAATATACTGGAACAATTTTGCTACACACAGTAATCAAGTGTATTTCTAAAGTATAATTATACTGTCATAAAAATAAAACTAAGATACCTCTTCTCCAAGCAATAAACCAGTTGCAGCTGTAAAGAACCCAAATAAATGAAATCCATTTTCTAACTAAACATAACGTCTTGCAGAGTGAACAAACCCACCTCCCCTCTCCCCCCTCCTCCTCCAGGGGTGGGATGAAAAGTGATCAATACTTCAATCTCAATAAACTATTTCAATAGTAGTTAATTCACATGGCAAGAAAGGGCTGAGGATTTTTGCTCAGCGAGCTGCTCCCTTGTTTGCTGCATGTTGATAATATATCATTGCCATAATGGAGAGGAGTTAAGGTAAAGAGCTGGGAAGAAAGGGAAAAATAAGGAGAGGGTGGATTCAGGCTGGTTGTGGAGCTGCAGATCAATAACCCACATGGGCTCTTCTCCAGCAGCCCCACAGCACGAGGGGGAAAGAGCCAAACCTCTGCAATTAATTCCACTTGACAAATGTTCATTGATTTACTGGAATAAAATATATGGGGGCTGCTCTCTATGACTGGTGCAATCCAGCTACCTGTAAGGATTCCAGCTGCAATTCCTTGTTGGCTGCAGGTGGAGAGGGAGAACTGGGGCCTTTCAGGAAGGGGTGAAGTTTTGTCACAGGTTGGGAGAGTTGGGAATGTTCACCTGGAGAAGGGAAGGATCCAGGGAGACCTTGGAGCCCCTTCCAGAGCCTAAAGGGGCTCCAGGAGAGCTGGAGAGGGACTTGGGACAAGGGCTGGAGGGACAGGACACAGGGAATGGCTTCCCCCTGCCAGAGGGTTAGATGGAATATTGGGAGGAATTCCTGGCTGGGAGGGTGGGGAGGCCCTGGAATGGAATTCCCAGAGAAGCTGTGGCTGCCCCTGGATCCCTGGAAGTGTCCAAGGACAGCTTGGAATAACCTGGGATAGTGGAAGGTGTCCCTACCCAGGCAGGGGGTGGAGCTGGATCATCTTTAAGGCCTTTTCCAACCCCAAACCATTCCAGGATTCCATGATAATGTGTAAAACACCCCCATGTAAAAGCAGTGCACATTCCCTGGAGCAGGGTGGAATGACACCTGCACTGCAGAAAACCCTGTCAAGTCACTGCAACTGGTGATTTAAACTTTCAACGGGATAAAAAGGAATAGGAAAGGCAGGGATAGTTCCCTGAAACAGAAATGGGCTCCTGTCTTTGCAGGAAAAATGGTTTTATTCTCCCACACTGAAGGGAAATGCCACAGTCACCCACTCAACAAAGCAGATCACAGCACCTTCTAAAACACAGGAAAATGTCACAAATGCAAATTTGGCTTCACATCACATTTTATCCAAACCTCCATATGAATTTTAAGAAATGTGAAATATAAACTGTGAATGTGCCAATGTAACAGTATCATATTGAGATTATTATTGATATTAAGACTGAGGTATTTTTACAGCCCTTTCTGCACCCAAAGCATTGTCTCACCAAAGGCCCCCAGACATGGAATGAGCTGTTCCCTAAAAGCTGACAGACAAGAATTCACCAGATCCTCAGTGCAAAACCATCAGGGAATAACACATTCCCTTACCTTGGTTTGCATCCCTTAGACTTTGGCCACAGGATGAAGGAAGAGACTTTTGGTAGGACTCTCCTTATGCTGCTCATGATTTCCCATTTTCACCTCCTTATTTCAGCTCCTTCCCAAAGAAAACCACCCAGAACTGGGGACAATGACACACGTGGGGTGTTCCTTGTCCTGACTATTCCTCCAGTGCTTTCCACACGTGGTCCTTCCTAAATCCACTCCCAGAGTCTCCCAGCAGAGCACTGGGAAGGGAAGGAACCTTCCCCAACTCCAAAAACCACCAAGGAGTCACTCACTGACCTTTACAGCTCCACATTCTCTCCCACATCCATTATAAAGTAAGAAAATAATCCTATTCCTCAAGTTCTTTGGTCTAGGAATATCCTCCTCTGTGAGATTCCTGAACCACATTCCACCCACAATTCTAACCTCATTTTAAGAGTCCATTCCAAGACTGGATTTGGTCCTTTAAGGTTTTCCAAGCCCATTTCCATTTCCATCAAACCTCCTGCAAGGAGGGTGGTTTTGCAATGTTGGCAGCCAATTAGAAACTAAACTAAATGCACCATAACTTTTAAAACATTTTAGGGACCAAAAAAAAAAAAAGCAACTTACTATCAAAGTTAAAATGTCTAAGGTATAAACAAAATCCTAATGGGATGCTGGGTTACTGTAGATGGTAAATAGCTCTCTGGAGGAAACCTTTATTACTCCCTCAGGGCTTTCTTACAAAGTATGGATTTCTTAATTCCTAGTGGAATATTTTTCATACACCACTGCAGACTATTAAGTACCAGATATTACATTATGTGGTTTAAACTTTGCACTATGCATGAGAAAGACTTTCCTGTCGAGAAAACTATATCTGTGCTATTATAATCTTTACAATATTAAAATTAATACTGGCTGCAGGGGATGAGCTTCACTACCAAAATTTGGGGGAGTTTATCATTTCATAAATTCATCAGCCTGGGTGTGGAGCTGCTTGTAAGGGAGGGAAGTCACTGCAACAGCAAAAGGAGGAATTTTGGACTGGGAGAGAAAGGCCCCACATGCCACTGGTGTCATTCCCAACAAGGGTGTGGTGAGGCAGCAAAAATAATGGCATTGCCAATCCTGGAGGCAAATCCTGGTGCTCCAGGATGTTCCACTTGTGAACCATTACCTTGTTGCCCAGAAGGGATTCCAAGACCATCAAAATGCCCCCAAGAGCAGCTCCCTCGTCAACACACGGAACCGTCGCAAAGTTTCTCTTAAAAATCTATTTTAGCAATTTTTCTGCAGAACCCACCACCATCTCAGCACAGAGAAAGGTGAAACCCAAAAAGAGCTGTTAAATGGCCTCGTTTCTGTTGCAATCCCCAGTGAAATTCCCCACTCACTTGTAGACTGTGCCTCCATTGCCATGACCGAGGATGTCTCGATACCGTATGTCTTGTTCATTCATCTCCACAAGAAAGAAAGAAAAACAAAAGAGATGTCATGCTGGGGATGGAAATGTCAAGGAAAAGCAACTCCAGGCCATAAACAACAAGCAGTCTGGGTCATTTCAAGTTCAGCTGCAAGAACGAGAAGATCAATACAACATTTGCTGTCCAATTTATAAAAGACGATACCAAGGGACAAAGTGATGGAAAGTTTAATGACAATTTGTTTGCCTGGGTCATTTCATTAAAGTTTGATAAAAGGTGTCAAAATGGAATGATATAATATAGCTCAGGAGGGTCAGGTCACAGCTACTGATAGGAAAAGGGTCTCCACAACAGCACATAACCAAAGCCAAAGTTGGAGGTGAATGGAAACAAGGCAAGAAAAAACTGTCAGCTTAAGTATGGCTGGAAAAGTTGATGATTTATTCTGGAATCAGCATCATTGATACTAATTGAGTGACAGTTCTGGCAGTGGGGTTGTTTCTTGGAGCTCCATTTAGTCACCTTTTAAGCAAAGCACATATTTGGGAAAAAAAGGAGTCTTGGATTGTAATAAAAATAATTTTCTTTGAAATACAGAACTCTATAAATAAAAAATTCTATTTATATCTATTTTTGTATATTAAATAATATATATTACATTATTTACATTACATAGGAATAATATATCAAATATATCTTATATAGATTACATATATACACACACATATATAATATATATACACACATATCTATATAAAATATAGATAATTTGCCTCAATCTTTCTGTTCACTAGGAAAACTCTGGTTCAAACATGACAAGATCCTCAGAAATTCAAGCAGAAGCCTGACAGAAACACTGGAAATTGCAAAAGCTGGAACTTGGGATATTTCTGACATGGCTTTTTTAACATCTTTTTATATTGCTGAAGGAGCAATTCAAATGTAAAACTACAGCTCAACCTTCTCCTGTCCAAATACACTTATACTGATTTTGCATCTATTAAAAAAACTCACGAAGGACATTTTTGCAATGCAAGTGTATCCTTGAAAATAAAGATTTTAATCAAAATAAATCCTGAGCTGAAAGCACTTTTTATTCCAAAAAGATTCCCCCGTTAGCTGATCATTTTAAGTAGTAAATGTTTGGGTAAATCCCACTTTTAAAAGAGGTTTTCCTAGGAAACATAAACTCATTTCTAGTAACTATTTGTATTTTATGGGACACCAAGTTAAATATTTCACCTGACTTGGCCTGGCTGCCTGAAAACTGACATTTCTGTTTGTTCACACAAGAGATGGTGACGAGGTGAAATGTCCTGAAGAGTCACCACTCAGTATGTCTTAAAACCAGCAAAGAGAATATTTAATTGATTTAAAATAAGTTGTAAGGACGGAAATGATTAATCCAGAATTTGTGCCCTGAATAAAAAGCATTTTTATTTCTCATAGGAAACACTGCACATTTCTTCCAGTGATGTTAAAACCTGAGTTCTGAGAAAACTCAAAATAGCTCAGAGAAGTTGACTCTATTTTATTACCTATTTGCAGTTAAACCTGGGCCAGAAATCTCAAGAAGGCATGAAATGACCCATTCAAACATCAAGCTTTATGATGAAAATCTCATTACCAAAAGCTTTCTTGCTTATTGTATCCATCAGAAAATGCAAATAAAGAAAGGGGAAAAGACACCTCGTGAGAACAATAATCCATGAATGGGATTTTAAATATGTAAAGAAACTACAGTGGATCCCTTGCATCAGAAATAATTTCTCTCAGGCTGCAGAATCATTGATTTAAACAGGAGTTCAGCTCCTCCAAGCTGGAGGATTGGAATTCTCCAGTCTGGGAGGTAACAAACACCTTCCCTGCATTCCCAGAAATGTTCTTCTAAATATAACTCTGAAGAGAAATCCAGTGAACCCACAGAGCCAGGAATAAACTTCTATTTTTCTCTTCTTGGGGGTGAAAAGAAGAATTAACACAAGTTACAACCAACAAATTGAGTAACAAGAGCCATAAAGTGTTTTCTCTTTTCTCCTGCTCCTCACTCACTGGGAAAACAGATTATTTTTTCCACACCATTCCCTAAAAGGTGGGAATAGGAGCAGCTCCATCCCAAGGTTTGTGCTCCCAGTACCAGGAACAACCAGAAACCCAGGGAAAACCAGGAATACTGGGGTCTGACAGGGAGCTCAAGTGTGATTTACTGGCTCAAATAAAGCTGCCAAAACCCATGTGGTGATTTATTTATTTTACTGGGAAAACTGGATTCTCCGTCATAAAACGCCAACCCAACAACAATGAACTCCACGGGAAGGACTGGAATATTAAAGCCAACTTGGATTGGCTGCCAATATCAAGAGAATTAATGAAAAAGCAAAGCAGCTTCAATTATGGCTCAGCAAACAAAACAAGCCTGGCTTGTACCTGCTGGCTTGGGAAGGAATCAGTGTCTCTCTCTTGTAAATCATTAAAAGCAAAATGCCCAATTAATCCTTATTTCAGCCACAATCCCGTGGCCCCACCTTGGCTTCCCAAATGGAAGCAATCATGGATTCAGAGACCAGTCACACTCCATGAGCAGACAATTGAGGAGATTTAGTAAATCCCACTTTATGGAGCAGAGACTAATGGGAAAACACGAGCCAGTCAAATGTTTCTTATGAACTGTTGACACTATATCAATGCTGAATCAATTGGTGGCATTTACTCTGAGTGACAGAAAAGAAATAAATATTTATATCACATCACCTATATCAATGAACCCGGGCAGAAAGCTATTTCTAACCTGTCAATATTTGATTATCTTGAAGAATCATGTCCCCTTCTTTTAATGATTAATATGAATTCCTTATTAAACCCGAATGGAAACTACTAGAGGGATATCATTAGGGATGCCTGAAAGCAGAAACTGCCAAAAAATAATCAAAAATAATAACCCAGGCTGTATTTAAGTACTGGTAAGTGTGATTTAATCCCTGCAAAAGAAGAAAAAGTTAAGGTTACTACCAGAAACCCATCTCCAGTTGTGGTTTTGGGACCAAATTTTGCAGAACAGAACAACTCTCAACAGAAAGCAGATTAACTGCTATCAGGGTGCCTAAAAGCTAGTATTAAAACTTGATTATTTTCTTTTTTTTTAATGGCTTTAAGTAACATTTTTAATCCCACAACAAGATATTTGGTTCTTTTATCCCTTTCTAAAACTCTGAAACACAGGGAAGAAACCTGTGAATCTCTTACAAAACACAAACCACTTGTTTTTATTGTTCAGCCCCAATAAAATGCCACATCCAGCCCATCACAAGAGGATGGCTTTGACTCACATTCAGTGACTCTACTTTAAAAAAAATACAGGAACATTGGAGTAATTATCAACAGGATTTAAAAGTTCAGCTGCCTGCTGCTGCTACTTGTAGAATCTGAAGTTCTCAACAGAAATACACTATTTAGCTCTAAATTTTGAAACACCCACAAATCTCCCTGCCAGGAATTTGTGACTGTTGAACTAAACCTGCACACAAGGGATGCTGAGAAGCTTCAACCCCACATTTCCAAGCTGTACTGCAGGGTTTGGGGTGCCCAAGCCCCATTTTTGAGGCTGAAGGACACACAAAACTCAGCCTTTATCTTCCTGACAGGCTCAGCTCCAACTCCTTGATTCATGAAATGCCAATGAGGCCTGGAGAGGTCATTGTGTGAAGGCACTGAATAGGCATCGGAGATAATTAAGATTTCAGCCTTCCAAACATGGAGGGGAAGTGAAGAGCAGTTAAGAAAATCAATAAGAGTCTTTTATTTGCAGTGACACAGATGTCTCAGTCAATAGAGCCTAATAGGCAAGTCTGAGCCCACGACAGCCAAGGCTACCAGGGGCTGCCACTGGCACATTAAAACATATTTATGTTGCTGCTGGAGAATCTGGGCTTCTTGGAAGGTACTTTAAACAATGTATGTTTAATGTCATTACAAACCTGCTCAAAACAGGCAAAGAAAAATAATAATTGTGCTGTTTGGTCACTCGTCCATCAATTGTGACATGAAACCTTTCACTGCTGAGTGCCTGGAACAGGAAAAGGAAGGAACAAGAGTGTTGGGGCTTTCTGGGGGGTTTTTTGGCTTTTTTTAGAGATGTTGTAACATGGAATTGTTTAGGTTGGAAAAGACCTTTAAAATCAAATTTGAGCATTAATTTAACACCACATAAAGTGGCAGAGTGGCCTTGAGCTGAAGGAGGGCTGGGTTAGATGGGATATTGGGGAGGAATTGTGGGCTGTGAGAGTGGGGAGGCACTGGGTGCCCAGAGAAGCTGTGGATGGATCCCTGGAATGTCCAAGGCCAGGCTGGAGCCACCTGGGACAGTGGGAGGTGTCCCTGCCCATGGCAGGGGTGGCACCAAATGGGCTTTAATGTCCTTTCCAACCCAAACCATTCCACGATTCCAAACAGCACAGAGCAATTCCTTGCAAGAACCTGCTCAATATCTAAGCATTTTCTGCCCCCAAACCCCACCAAGGTCATTCTGACTGAGGAGCTGACTTAGTTATTCAAAATTGATTAACTTTCTTCCCTGGAATTGTGGCAGAGCCACAACAAGTGTGAGGTGCCTCCATCCATTTGGAGCTAAATCTGATTAGCACATTTGGAGAAATGGGAAGCAAATTGCTCTGCCAATCACAGTAAATCAGGCCACACAACTCATTCATATCATGGAGGTTTTCGTGGTGCCTCCAGTGCTGTATTAAAAGAACACATTAGAGCTAAATGAGCAGTAAACATCCCCGGCCCTGGTTGTGCCAATCACTGCACAATTAGGCAGCAAGGAGCCAAAACTCCACCCAAAGCACCTACCTGGCCATTGGCAAGGATTTTCTTCAGCTCTGCAGAAGACTTTTTTAAGCTGGGGGGAAAAAAAACCAAAATTAAAGGTAATTATTTTTAATGATTGGGTTGTTTCGCTCCATCAAACGAAGCGAAACAACAAGGAACAAGTTCATGGTTTCATATTCTGAAGAGATTTAAGTTGGAGGAGTGGATCTAGTGAACATCAGTCAGCATTGCCAGACAGCAGGAATGGAGAAGCACTGAACAGTTAAGGAAATCAATGTATTTTTCACCTTTACAATGTGATTTTTCAGTCAGTTTAGATACCTGATTATACCACCCTCGGAGATACAACCTGTTATTCATCAGTAAAATGAAACAAAGATACTCTCACACATCAGGTGTTTCAAAAAACAACAGGAAAAGGAGGATCACATCCAGCTTTCAGGTGCCATATTTTGTTTTAAGGCTCCTTAAGGAATTATTCCTCGATAATTACATTATTCCTCAGTAATTCCTGTCAATCTGCAGCACAAGGTTTGCCCCAGCTTTCCCTGTGTATCCATTCCAGGTCAACTTGCTGCATTCCCTCTCTTTTTCCAGGAGAACCTGCTCCCATGTCAATAGTTTTACACAAAACAACTCATATTAATTTTCTCTTCTAAAAGAACTTGGTGAGTTTTGTAGGTAAAACCATTAATGGCTTCAAACTCCTTCCACCCACTCACAAAATCCTGCTTTTCACCTCCTTTCCTGACAAACTGTTCCTTGTCCCTTCAACACAACAAACTGCCTGGGCAGCACTGCCTGCAAAACTTCATCTCAAAGGGACATTCTGCTCTTATTACTGAAGTTTAAAAAAAAAAAAGTACAAAATAATATATTCTTGAAAGGCCTGTGCACGTGTCTTGATCACAGATCATTATTAACAGGAACAGTGAAAACACAGATTTCATATTTGGTGGCTTTGTTCTTTAATAGGCCTCTTGTTCCCACGACTACTTTAAAGAAAAATTAAGTTTTCCAAGGAAACATAAGTTGATCTTGTCATCTTTCATGACTAACAATTTGTGAACATGAAACAAAGAGAGACTTTCAATTACTTCAAAAACAAAACTCCGAGTGCAGAAGGGTTTGGAAAAGGAATGGCAATTAACCACCAGATAAGGTGACAAGAAGCTTCTAGAAGCTTCATTTTCAATGCACTTTAAGAACAAGCTCAAAGTACAGGGAGTGCTGAAAGGCAGAGCACAGAAAACAGCTTTATTTAGTTCAGGCTGCAGGTCAAAGGCACTGAGATTTATTCCCTTCAAGGAGTTTGGGGTTGGATCATCACCCAAAACGTGGAGCAAATCCTCCCTGAGGGATGGGGCAAACTTTGCTCACTTTTTTCAGCTCCACCATCAGCAAATTGCCACTAAATGGAGCATCAAACTGGTTTTAGTGGTATTTGGGGGGGGGTGAGCAGTGGGGCAGAACCCCAGCCCTGCTGCTGGATGAGGGTGGAACCTCCTCATCCCCAAATCCCACCCTTCCCAGAGGGAAAAGAGGGATTTGGGGGACTGTCCCACCACCTTGAGGTGTCACCCAAAATTCACCCACCTAATGCAACCCAACTGTGCCTTTGATCACGTTCATCTCTGGCAATTCATCTTTTTTTATTTTACAAAATGCTCTCAGAGAGAAAAGGCAGCAGGATGCTGGTGCACAGATAAATGTAATATTTTATGCTTATTAGAATAATAGAATAATTGAGGTTGAAAGGGGCCTCCAGAGGATTCTATTCCCACAGTTCAAACATGCTCCTGTATGAAGAGGATGGAGCCAGAGACTTTCCCTATTTCTCTTTAAGAAAACACAACATTTTTATTTATTTCTTTTAACATCATCAGTATTGAGAATAATGACTTCCTGTAATAGAAGGGAGTTTATGCTTCAGCATTTAAAAACTAAATCTCTGGGAAAAAAACAGAATGAGTTCTCTTGCTTTTTAAGATCTTAATATGGGTTTTCAAATTAGGACTGGAATGTAGAAAGATAAGGGAGATGGACTCCAAAACTTTGGTAAAACTCCATGAAACAGGGCACCTAAGCTGTAATATTTAAAAAAAAATCCTACAGAAGTTTATTATTCAGGTTATTTATTATTGCAAACCTACAAACAGGGTATCAAATTTTTTTCACCAGAGAACCCTGGAATGAGACAAGCAGCAAAGACCTAGACAGACAAACCTTGCCATTAGATGAACTAATAATTAATTAATTACGGATTAGTTCAACCCCAAACAGTATCTCAGTGCTTTATAAGGACAAAACCACCCGAAACACTGGGAAACACTGATTTTTTCCAGAAGAAAACCCCAGCAATCTGAGCCTGAGAGCTCCACAGCTCCAGGTAATCCCAGCTCCCCACCTCAGTTATTGCCCATCACGGTCCTCACTGGTGACAACCACACCCAGGGTTCCATTTTGGTTTAATAAAAGGCAAGAAAACAAACCAGGAGCCTGATTCTTACCTATTGCTTGGGAGGGAATCAGCCACTGCAGAGCTGCTGTTATTGGCAGCCCCTGCTCGAGTATTTACCTGCAGGCAGGGAAAGGATCTTTATCAGCTCGTGTTCAGAGGACACTATTCTAATTAACCTGTAATTTGCCATGAATTTCTCATTTCACTAGGAAGGTTAATTAGCTTGTTGCCAGGCATGCTGATGGTTGAGGGCTGTATGTAGGTTAGCAGGCTATACAATTCCTGGGCTGCAATATAACATCTTTCCACCTTAAATAATGCCCAAAAAAAAAATAAAAGAGATCATAAATCCATCATTCACCCTCATTTTAAAAACTAAACAATCACTTCATCTCTTTGGAGCCTCCTACACAGGATTGCACAGGGAACAAGCAGATCTGAATGAAACAAAACCCTCAAATAATTTCATTGCGGCGCCTTCCACACTTATAAATTACTGAAATCAAATGAATGTGGTGAGGGGTTTAAAAGCTTTGAAGTGGTGACAGACATTAGTTGATAAACTGACTCTTAAAATTTAGGAACAGAGGTTAAAAACGAAAAGAAAGGCAGCTCCACTTTAATAAAACTATATATAGACATATAAAACGATCACAGGCAACACTCAGCAGATAAATCCTTCTCCCACCCTCACCAAAAAAAAGAAAAATTAAAAAAAAAAATCTGCTTGTCAGAGCTCCAGAAAGTGCAGTTTTATTTGACATTTCAATAAGTGGAACACAGCATTACAAATCCATCTAAGTTTCCTGAAACAATTATTGAAATTCGTACCTTCAGGCCATGTATGTTCCGTTTCCCAGGAGGTTTGCAGGCTGAAACAGTAATTGTCTAAATTGTAGAACACATCAGGGCCATTTACAAATTTGCTCAAAATGAATCTTTTAAAAAGAAATGAGGGTGACACCAAAATTAGCAGAGAGAAATGATTGAAAAGTGCCTCCCAAGACCCAGAGTGGGAATTACGGAGCAGGATTTTTAACTTGCAGGAGTGAGCATTTATAAATGCTAAGAGCTTTCTGACACCATGTAATATAAATTCTAATTTCTGCTTAAAACACATCAAAAATCCAGAGGACCGGTGGCTTAACTGATGGGTCTTTTTATAATTCAAATTAAAATCTTGTGTCACCTACATTTTCACAGGCTGTGGGTTTTTCCCTGGCATTTAACAGCAATATTTGCAAGATGTATTTTAAAGGAATCAGCTGCCACACGTCAGGAATTAGTCACATTGTCAACTGCACTTGGGTTGAAATGTGGGAAAACATGTCAGGGGCAACAGCATCCAACAAGTAAATACTGAATAAATGCCACATAAAATGCCACATTTTTGGCCACAGATGCACAAATGTGGCACCTTACTGTGATGTCTGGGTTTAGAGGATTTTCCTCAAGTCTCTCCACTTTGTTCTTCACTTTTGTCAAAAGCTGAAGCCACAAAGGCTCCCTGTTCCAGTTCCCATTTCAGAACTCCAGTGCCCTACAAATGGTATGTTAAAGGGGCTGTCACTGGTGATTGATTGTCTGAGGAGGGATGAATTTGATTTTTCTCTTCCTCTGCTGCACGTGCCTTTCACTCCTGTTTTTGACAGCAGGAAACAGAACTATTTATTAGGCAGAAGGACACAGATGATAGTTATTAAACACATCACTTAGGGCCAGGCCACGTGCCTTTAAATGACAGTAGAAATTACCACGTGCATCTTAAAGAGGGAAAATATTATGATACTGTGAGTATTTAAAAAAAAATAAATCAGAAAACAATAAATTCTAAATATGTTTGAGCACGTATTTTTCTAGTAGATTAAAGCTGGCATTTTGGACAAGACATTCAAAGGATATTTTTATGATACAGATTTGAATGGGGTATTCACCTTGTATTCCACAAATGGAATATATAACATAGATAGGAGATAAATATATAGAGATATATAAATATACATGTGTGTGTATGTACATAAACAAGAGTGTGTTTGTATCACACAAAGAGGATAATTTTCAGTATAAAAAACAAACTCTGGCTCTTATTACCACCAGTTTTTCCCCTTAAAAACCTTTATATTATGACAAGAATAAAGCACAGCCCACAGGATGGAATATGGACATTTACTCCCTGGGGGATTTTTATGGAAGACACGAGTTTTTGGGAGCTGACTGGAGGCAGCAACTGCAGCTTCCTCAAAAGCAAGAGGGGCAGAAAGGGAAAAGGATTCAAAGGACTTGCAAAGAAAGCTCTTAAAAGGGAGAACTTTAAATTACAGGCTGAAAAGCTGCACGTTACTGATGGGGCTTTAAAGTGCTGCACATGGAGAGCCACGGCCAAAAGGGCACGAAGAAAAGTGCTTGTGCCAACAAAATTTGGGATGTTCATTAGAGAGGCAGGACAAGAAGACAGGGAAGAATAAAAAAAAGCAGGAAAGCAGATTTTGTTCAATATTTCAGAGCAGAACTCGGGGGCGGTCTGGGCTCACGGGGGGTGTGGGGCAGCTTTAAAGCTCTACCTTAGAAAGGAGGTTTTAAGGAGGTGATTTGGAAAGATGAAACTCAGCTCTGAAGCAATTTAGAGGGAGTGGGAGTGAAATACCCAGCAGATACAGGGAGCTGAGCCCGTGGTGGGAATGTGGGATCGATCCGGAGGGAATTCTGAGTGTGCCCAGTCAGAGGGGATTATCCTTGGATGCAAAGCAAAGGAAAAGGAGACAGCAGCAGGAATAGCAATGGAACCAGCTGGTTCTGCAGGAAAGCCCAAAAGGGAGAATCTCAAAGTTTAAACCTGATTTGTAATCTAAAAATGTCCCTATCAACTCCAAGCTGGGCCGGGTACTGAGACCCTCCTGCACAACTTCCCTCCCCAAAGGAAAATACATCCAAGTGCCTTGTATTTCCCAGAAGGGATGATCCTACAGGGATCAACCCACTACACCAGCTTCCCTGAGCCACAAGAGAAGGATCCAGGGAGATCTTGGAGCCCCTTGCAGAGCCTAAAGGGGCTCCAGGAGAGCTGGAGAGGGACTTGGGACAAGGGCTGCAGGGACAGGACACAGGGAATGGCTTCCCACTGCCAGAGGGTTGGATGGGAGATTGGGAAGGAATTCCTGGCTGGGAGGGTGGGGAGGGGCTGGAATGGATTTCCCAGAGAAGCTGTGGCTGCCCCTGGATCCCTGGGAGTGTCCAAGGCCAGGTTGGAGCAGCCTGGGACAGTGGGAGGTGTCCCTGCCCATGGCAGGGGGGGCACTGGATGGTTATTAAAATCCCTTCCACCCCAAACCATTCCCTGATTCCACAATCTCAGCCTGGGAAGAGGCAGGAGATCCCTTCCCTGGTCTCAGGACACATCTCCCTGCTGGTGGCTCTGGAGTCCCACAGCTCCAATATCTGGGAGTCCATCAGATCCTGAGCCACACAAAAATAATTCTCCTTATTCCCCTTGAATTCCCATCTCTTTTCCATAGGATCAGACTGAACTACCAGGAAACTCAGCCTCCTTTGGAGACCTTATTAGCATGTGTTTGAGGAGCCTGTTGGTTAATTGCCCAATTCAAACTTCAGAGAGTTGTAAGTAATGGAAGTCTAGAATGTTTAATTGGGAGACTCATAGTATGATTATTTGTATAATATCAGTTAAGTGAGAAGAGTTTAATTTTTAATTATTTCAATTAATTTATTGCTGGGAGATTTACTTGGAGAATTTCAACCTTCTCTGTTTCATCAATTAAGAGTCAGAGATTCAAAGCCTGGCTACTGAGATCTGAATGAATCAGTGGGATTATGTAATTTATTGGGCTTTTTTTTAACCATGATTTGAGTTCAGACAGAGCACTGCATTCCCAAAAAACCTAATGAGCTGCCTACAGATTTTTGCTCAGGTTGTAGATGACCTATTTTTTAATTGCCTCAGTCCACAGAATTGATTACCTCTCTCCCTGTTCAGGAGAACTATTAAAGTGCTTGTGAACATTTTGATATCAGTGCTAAGTGCCCAAATCTCAGCTAAAATGTGTCATGGATGGAGCTCCTGTGACAGCCACGTTCCCATTTCCAAAAGGAGCAGTGACAGTGACATTCCCCAAGTCTGTCAGGCTGATTAATGACATCAAAAGATCTTCAAAAAAAGCCCAATTTTCATAAGGACCCGAAACTTCAGTTATTCATCTGCTTTGGTTTGAATACATGCAGAACCCTCACCAATGAGTTTTTTAAATGTACTTAAATATGTACTATGCAAACAACCTCGTTAGTCTAATTTACTCCAGGAAATTAGCTGGTTTATATGCAATAAATGTAGTTTTCTCAATATTCCCCCACAATAATGAATTCTTCTATCCAAATTAAGAGGTAAACATCACGTTATGTGCTTTTAAACCTCCCCAAAACATATCAGTGAAGTGTTTCATCAACAGTTATCCTCGTTGTTGATTAGAATTTGTTCAGCTTTACCTCTTGGATAGATCTGGAGAGGCTCTATCAACTGTCCATTTACTTGCTGTTCCATTACAGTGGAGTAATACTGCAAAGAAATTAAAGAAAGAGATGACTCAGTAATGTATGAGCAGTAAAAGCACTTGTGGATGGTTTAATTCCCTGTATTTTTATTTATTTTTTAATTGCCACGGTACATATCAGCATTTAGATGGGTTTTACCAGCTGTGGTGTTCCACAAGGAGTGGGACAGAGGAATTTCACCAAGGGGATGTTACTGGTTCCAGCTCACCTGAAACTTGGGAATAGCTGAGGGTGAGCAAAAGAAACATGTACAGCAAACACAGCAGTTGTCACACCCTGGGCACCAGTCAAATGTGGCAACAAAGAAATGCTGTAAATACACTCCAAAACTGTGCAGTTAGGAAAATGCCAAGGAAATTCCAAAGGAATCTGGGAAGTATCCAAGAATTTCAGTGAAGAAGCACCACCAGGGAAGTGGGGTGACATCCCCACAGGCACAGACACCGTGTGTGTCCCCTCATGGAACAGGGGACACAAAGTCCCTGCACACATTCCCAGACCTTGGAATCCACAGGAACTGCTGGGGAGAGGGTTTAGTGGATAAAAAAAGGCTAAGAGTGGGCAAAAAGGGATGGAAAAGAATGGCAAGACCAAAGAATTGGATATCAGGAAGGAATTCCTGGCTGGGAGGGTGGCAGGCCCTGGCACAGGGTGCCCAGAGAAGCTGTGGCTGCTCCATCCCTGGAATGTCCAAGGGCAGGTTGGAACAATCTGGGATACTGGGAGCTGTCCCTACCCATGGCAGGGGTGGGGTGGCATGAGTTTTAAGGTTCTCTTCCAACCCAAACCTTTCTGGGATTCCATGAAGACAAAACATGTAACATTCAGGAGGAAATCTGAGATGTGACACAAAGATGAGGGTGAAGAGCAGCATCAAATGCCAAAAGAAACCTTTGGATTAAGCAAACTGAAGAGTTTATCAGCCCTTTTTCAGTGTCCCTCACTGCTGAGAGGGGGGATGGACAAAAGAAACCTTTGGATTAAGCAAACTGAAGAGTTTATCAGCCCTTTTTCAGTGTCCCTCACTGCTGAGAGGGGGGATGGACAAAAGAAACCTTTGGATTAAGCAAACTGAAGAGTTTATCAGCCCTTTTTCAGTGTCCCTCACTGCTGAGAGGGGGGATGGCACCACACAGGACATTTAACCCTGTGACCACACATCCCCAGGGCAGGAGACAGACCTGGGGCTTCACTGCCTCCAACTGCACAACTCCCCTCACAACGTGTTAAATCTTCCAAACACATCACAAAAAACACCAGTTTTTTTGCAATCCCTCAACATCTTTGAACAAACCTGCTGGCTGTGGGCCAGATCTGCATGGCAGGAATCCGTGTGGTTCCCCCTGCCTTTCATCCTAATTCTCACCAGCCCAGTGTGGTCTAAGAATTCAGCACATCACTGTTACCAGCCCTGTGTGATTCTATTCCAACTGGCAAGAATGGGTGTCAACAGGGGAAAAAAAATTCCAAGTCTCTGTGGGATCAAACACACGGATTTCCCTCACACTGATGGTTTCCCATAAAACACGAATTTTTACTGATGCAACTTGAAAAAAGACAAAAAGTTGATGAGCTTCTCACTCTTGGGAAGTGATCAGGAGCTTTTCCAGGAGTCAGAAGTCACCCCAAAAATTTAGTTTGTAGCAGGGGGTCATGAATAAGATGCAAAATCCCCCTTTGTATCCCTGTATACCATCATAAAAATGTGGCCCCAGCATCTAAAAGTTATGGAGCTGGGAAAGAATCTCCTGCTCCCCCAGGAGCCAGAACTGTTTCAGAAAAACAAAACTTTTTAATTGCCATTTTACTTGTGGCCTTCTACGACCTGAAGAGATCTCTGTACACAGCATAAACATATATGACACACTCTCTAGAATAATAAATTAAAATAAACAGACATGGGACTGTTTCCTACCTAAAAAAAAATATAGAATAGAGGGGGAGAGAAAGAGAAAAAACCATGGCCCTCTCCATTACTCAACAGTGATGACAAGTAAATGAAATATCAATCATGTAAGCTGTCAACCTTTTGGGACAGCAATAACTGTTAACAAGTAGTCTGGAAAAATTGTCTGAAAATGACTTGTCCTCCACACACGAGCATTTGAGGTTTCCATGGAAAATTAAGATGCCAGTGGCTATTTGGAACATTGTTCAGGTATTCTTTTTAATGGGAAATTTGCCAGTTATTGATCCAGAGCATGTACCCCTTGCTTGCAGAAAGCTGCAAGCAACTTTCCAATCAGTGGCTGTCAAAAAAATTACTGCCTTTTTATAGTGCTACAAGACAAGAGCCCCAGTGCAGCCCCACTGCTGCTCCTGCTCTGCCTTTAATTAACTGCAATGCACAACACAGAAATCATTTTAATTTGCCACCCCTTGGCCCCCCAATATTTGCCTAATCAAAGCATTTCTGCTCACTTGAAAATAATTCCAGAACTGCCTGAAATAACTGGCTGTCAAGGTGAGAAAGCCAAGAATTTGAAGATAAGATGGGCATTATTCCAAGTATCTTCCCAGTTTTAGTGTCATGGAATAGATCTGTGATCTAAGGGAATTATTTTTTTGCTCTTCAACTGAAAGAAAACACTTCATTCCCATTTTGGAGAACATCAAACTGCACCGTGTCAGAAATATTTTACCAATCCTCCAAATATTTGTTGCAGGCCTCAAAATACTCAAAAATAAGGATTTTCCTTCCCTATTCTATCCTCCAAGATTTCAGTAGATTAATTCATTTTCTAGGCTAAGAACATTTGTTTTCTTGTACACACATCCCAAAAGGAAGCCTATAAGATGTGAGGAACTTAAACCATCAATGCAACACTCAAATAAAAAACTAGCTTAAAACTGAAGAGAAAAATTTTCAGAGAAGAAAAGCTGCTGAAGCAGAAAGAAGTCATTTACAGACATCCCATAATTTTTTAAGGGAAAGCAGAGAGTTGAGCAATCATAACTCTAATGTACTGAAACTTTAACAGTGAGCTTGGAAGCATAGCAAAAAAATGACCTTACCAAGGCATGATTAATCTGGAGGCTGTGCCAGGAAAATTCAAGTTTTCCAGTTAAACAGCAAAAATAATAAGGAAAATAGAGAAACACAAGGAATTCTAGTGGGGAAGCATCACCAGTGGTCTAAGGGGTCCAAC
The DNA here is from genome assembly GCA_013390005.1 of Calyptomena viridis. Classification (NCBI taxonomy): domain Eukaryota; kingdom Metazoa; phylum Chordata; class Aves; order Passeriformes; family Eurylaimidae; genus Calyptomena; species Calyptomena viridis. The sequence goes on along the minus strand of WEIV01027816.1, from coordinate 76,120 downwards.
AGCAGCNAGGGATGAGCTTTATGATCCCTTCCAACCCAAACCATTCCAGGATTCCATGAAATCCCACCAAAACCACCCATGGGTGTTACCAAACAGGGCTCTGTGCTGGCAGGTTCCAAGTTAGACAAAATTTATAAGGACCTACAAGTCCCTCTGGCTCAGAGAGAAAATACCTATTTGTGCTCTTTTTGCTTATCAATTTCATTTGGGAAAAAAAATCAAATTGTTTTTCTGCACTTCAATCTGCAACATGAAAGATACTTATGGAAACTGAATAATTTGAATGTGGCTTCAGTGTAACTGCCCACTTTATTCCTGCAGACAGATTTTATATTTATAGGTATTTTACACACACCTACCTATATAAAGGCACAGACACATATATCTCCTATTAAAAACCAGAAAATACAGCTTTAAATCCTCTATGAATATTGAGCCTGCAGCTACAATGAAACTCCTCTGTTAGGAGGGGTGAAACAGTCTCCAGATGAAAGTAGATTTTGAAAAATTTTTAGAGCCCAGGGGTTCATTTTTAATGAGCCGTTACTTTAAGTACTGCATAAAAAATACAAGAAATTGATAGTCCATTTAGCCTGCACTATACCTAATGCAAAAGTCATTAAGATGCATTATTCTTAATGTTTATGATATGATCAGTAAGTGTACAAGTGTCTTTTTTTTTTTCTTAAAGTCAAGCATGTCCATATATCTCATGTGATACAGCTTTGAAACACCTGCATTTAATCCAGGGATATTAAACTCTGGACTTAAACCAGGGATATTGGCCAGTGCACACTGATACAAGCAAAAATACACCAGGAAAAAGGGATAAATATGGGGGAAAAGCAGCATTTGTTGTGCTGTACTTACATAGGACAGCATGGCCTTCATCTCTTCATCACTCCTGACAGTGATCCTGTCCCCATCCTCATCCTCATCTGACAGAGAAATGGATTACACACATCAGCAAGGCAAGGAGGACAGTTTTAATACTTATGGGGTTTAGCAGGAATTTTGGAAGCAAATAAAAATGAGGAATGTCTAAGGTCAGAAGGGTTTAGTGGGAGGAAAATAATTCTATTTTTAATTCTTTTTAATTTCTAGTAATTCACAAAATGCTGGAATGGTTTAGGTTGGAAGGGACCTTAAAGCTCAACCTGTCCCACTATCCCAGGGACACTTCCCACTATCCCAGGTTATTCCAAGCCCTGTCCAACCTGGCCTTGGACACTTCCAGGGATGGAGCAGCCACAAGTTTTCTGGGCAGCCTCCAATGAAAATTACCATGAATTCCAATCAAACTGCCCAAACTAATCCACGAGGATGGAAACACACTCAGAAACTTCTATTTTCTGTGCCAAAAGAACACTTTGGTGGGTGTCAGGGAGGGCTGTCAGAGCATGTGGAACCAACCTGGGAGAGCTTCTGATGGGGCCCAGAATGTCAGGACAGATCATGGAATTCCAGAATGGTTTGGGTTGGATGGACCTTAAAGCTCATCCCATCCCACCCCTGCCATCCAGGGACACCTCCCACTATCCCAGGTTGTTCCAACCTGGCCTTGGACACTTCCAGGGATGGAACAGCCACAGCTTCTCTGGGAATTCCATTCCAGTCCCTCCCCACCCTCCCAGCCAGGAATTCCTTCCCAATATCCCACCTAAACCCCCTCCCAATCACCTTAAAGCCATTTCCCCTTGTCCCACCATTATTAACTACAGTACAACATCAGCATAAAAAAATGCCCTTATGGAAGAAAACTCCCTCCTGCTCCCAGTTTTGCCCAAGAATCTGGGAAGGGATCAGAGTCTCCAAATGAAAACTGTGAGAGAAAAGGAGTTTGCTCATTTTGCCTCTGGAAACCTCAGGAATTCCGAGGCTTTAACAAAAACCAGCAAAACCATAAAACCCTCAGAATGACACTTAAAATGCAGTGGAAGAGGTGGTGGAAATGTGGGAGAGGAACTGGAGGGCAAAGCTATGTCCTGCTATGTCCTTTCCTGATGGGAATTTAACTGGTGCACTGCCAGGTTATTCCAAGTACTTGATGGGATGAGCAGGAATGATGGAAAGACAGGAAGAGTTAGTGAGTTGGAAATTAAATACTTCCCTGCCTGGAAATGGTTCAGGCAGAAAAGAGGAGGAGCTGTAAAAGTGGTACCTGGCCCCAACCCAAATCCCAGTCACAGAGTGTAACAGAGTGGGAAGGGCTGGAAAAGCAGCTGCTGGAATAGGGAACATAAGGAACAGCAAGCAAGGACAGCAAGGATCAGAGGGAAGTGCAAAATATCTTTTATATATGGATAAAAGCTGTTAAACAGGCCTGGTGTGAGGGAACAGACTGAGCTGGGATCACCAAAAAATAAGAAAATTTTAAAAAAAGTGGAAAACTCAAGCAAAACATTCGTAAAAATCCATATTATTCATTTCAAATGATTGGGAAATGAACTCTGATATTCTCAGAGCTGCAAAATTCCTGTTGGTGAAAAAAGATTAAAAGTATGTGGATGAAAAGGTAGAAAGTGTTACCTGCCACTAAAAAAGCTGAATCTAAAATAATCAAAGAGCCAAACCAGAAGAAAATCCATGTTGTACCTTTTCACCCTAATGTGGCATCTAAGGAGGCAGAGCCCAAAAACTTGCTGGATTCACACAAAGATTTTCCAGGCTTCTCTCCTTGCCTTGAGCACAGCAATAGGATTTTCCAGCACATTAGGGAAGCAGAAGTAGAACCAAAAAAACTCCTCCATCCTGGCTGGATTTTGCTCCTGTCACTTGAAATGGAGGAAGAAACACTCACAAGACACCAAACAGTGCAGCAGATGGCAAACAAATATTATGGAGCAATCTTGCCCAAATCTGCAGCGTGTCACAAATCTATCAAATGGCAGAGTTTGGATAAAAGGATCATAACAGGCCATATGTTGGCAGGGAGTTTGTTTGGAGGGAGGTGGAATTCAGTGGAAAGCCACATCCAGGGCCAACAGGAGGAGAAGTGCAGCCCCAGGTAGGACACTGTGGGTAATAATAACTAAATAAAAGCAGAGAAGCCTGGGCTGGATGGGAATTATCCCCATTTGAAGCAGGTGAGAATGAAAGTTAAGCTGGGAAAATCCAGGCACTGGAGATGGAAAAAGTCCCCAAGAAAAAAAAAAAAATCAGGCATCAATATCCATAACATATTTTAGATGCCAGTTAAATGGCAGGGGAAATGGCTTTGTGCAGATGTAAATGACAGACTAGAGACATGAAGGGAAAGCACAGAGGCAGATGTTGGAAGACACAAGGAAATAAGTATTTCCAGGGAAGTTCTACACATGGTCCCATTAATTTGGGTTACTGCCCTCATTGCAGAGGCTGGTGCTGGTGCATGAAGTTCCAACAAAGCTGATGTGTGATGTGTGAGAAAAAATATTAACCAATAAAAATAAATATAAATGCCCAGGTCTCTGTAGAAAGTCTCGTGTTAAAAAGCAGGGAAGGAGAAATGTTGAGGCAACAAATAAAATTTATCTCCATTCTCAGGTTTCTGGGGTTTTAGGAAGGGAAAAGGAAGATAAGAAGGACCATAAAACAATATCTCATTTGATTGTCTACAGACAGAATTATCCACGAAGCTCTAAAAAGGGGAGAAATGTTAAAAAGAATACAAGGCCCAAATTTGTATCTGCTCTGTCACCCTCAGCATCTCTCCCTCACTCATATAACTCTTTAATCCCCTGCAGCTCCTTCCTGCCATTTTATCTCTACCAAAGGAAAACACAGGAAAAAATATAATAAAAATTAAAAGGGAATAGCAGGAGCCTTTTCCACTTGGAAAACTCTAGTTTGGTATCTCATCCCAAGACACAGATGTTTAACTCCCCTTTACAGCTTATTGCTCTCCAGATAGGCCAATCCCCCAGGAATCCCTCAGAAAATAAGAATAAACAGGGTTCAAAGAATAAATATTAGGCTAAATCTGCACTAATATCCTTGCTGAGAGGATTAAAATTTTCAGCTCAGACCTACAGGTAGTTTATACTTTTCATTTAATTTGAGCAATATAATTGCACTGAGGAGTAAGAGCATGGTAAGGTCATGCTGGTAATTAAAGCTACTTTGTGGAAATATGCTCATTTCAGATGTGATTACAAAATAAAATATTGCTTGGTTTAGTACCATTATTAAACTTGCATTAAGGCATAAATATTTAACCGTAACATATCATGAATGTAAATATTATTTATTTTAAAAATGACAGCCCTGCAAGGTGACAAAGGAGATGGTTTCTACAAGTCATACTTACACTCAAATGCTGTTGTTGTTGCATCTGGCAAAACTTGACCGATGACATCCTGAAATATAAAGGAGAATTAATTAAATTAATTAAATATCAAACGGGAAAAGTCTGATTTAGAGTAAATTATTTTCATCACTCCCCAGCTGCAGGGAGAAGAGTTAAAATCTACACAGCACTACCCCAAAGTGACAAACTTTTTAGTGTACAACACAAATCTACACCAATCACTGTGTTCTTTTCCTTCCTCTCTATTTTACCTCATGGAAAACTGTTTTCTTCCCAAATAATTTGATCAGAATTGCAAACAACTCGGTGGTGTCTGGTTTTGCACTTCAAAGAACTGGTTTTGTCCCTAGCTTATAAAAAAATGGACACTTAATCCATCGCCAGCAGTCATAAAACCAGGTTTATGAATAGTTTTCTGCTTTAAAAAGCCAGTTTTCTTCTCTCAGTCCTGAGAAAAAACACCCTGATTCCTCCTCTCCCATCCTGGTCCAACACAAGGCAAGTTCCCCTCAGCTCCATCTCCGGGAATGACAGGGGAACAATCAGCTCCTATGGATTCAATTCCTGGGCACTTCAAACCACAATTTCAACTTCTCCAAAAGTCCACGGGGGGAAAACACAGGGAGAACTCAAATATGGGGAGAAAATCAGGTTAAAAACCACAGAGAAGTGAAGGCACAAAGGCCGGGCCTCACGGAGCGACACCAGCCCAGCCCATCAAACATTTCGGAGCCTTCACGTCTCTGACACAAACCAGGAATTTTTTTGCTGATGCAGGAGAAGAGTTTTGATCATTTTTCAGCCTTTCCAGGGAGGATTTGGTGAGAAAGCAGTAGAGGAGCAGTGGCAGAGCTGCCATGAGCCCCGTGAGGCTCCATGAGTCACGTCAGGCCGCGGCACGAATTCCCAACATGGATTTTTCCCTTCCTTCATCCCTTCACTGGTGATTCCTCCATCCCTCCATTTCCACTGTCACCCAGGGATTAGAAATTCCTAACCAGCAGTATTTATTGTGGCACATTCCCTGTGAGCACCTCGGGGTGCTGGAACCCCCCACACCGGGGTTGCGGCCCTGTCGCTTTGCTTTTTCTCTCTTTTTTTTTTGTGTGTGTGTGTGTCATCTAAAAATATGAAATTAAATATTCTATGCAATATCAAAGAGACAAAATTAATGAAACGAGAAAGCAGCAAAAGCAGCTCAAAGATTTCCACCGAGCAAACCGAAGGAAATGATTCTAAAATTTGGTGTTGTCTTTTCTGTTTACATGTTAAAATAAATCAGTATATTTCATTTCAGCTGTTAATTGTATACAAAATAAATGCAATACACCTCACCTAACTATGGAATTGTAAATTTGTGGAGGCAAAAAAGGAAAAAACCCCAAACATTGCCATATTAACAATTTTTTTTTTTCATTTTAAAACTTACACAGGGTTTAAAAGCCCTGTGTGTCCATTGTTAAAATCCAGCCACTATTCCTAATACGAATTTAAAGTCTTGCCTAAACAGAAGATTGCACTAGTTAATTATTCCTAAATCCACTCAGTTAAACATTTAAAATTCCTCAGAAAACAGACTTTAATTATGTTAGATTTAAGCCACTTGTAAAATATTCACATACAGGCACACAGATGCTTCCATTAAATGGATTTTAAAATTGTTCTGGGATACTTAAAAACTGTATTTAAGGGGTGTGTAAGCACAGAACTGAGACAGAGACAGTTCTGAAAACTCCAAGACTCCCAAAGCTGTGACAGCACTGAAATAGTGATAAAAAACTTACATCCCTTCTTGTCTACACTTAAAATAACTTTTTGTGTATATTGACACTTCTTTAATATGAAAAATAACCAAATAAGTGAATTACACCCCATACCTCTTGCACTAAATAAAGAGTTGAAGAGCAAACCCTCCCAACAGCCACAAAAACTTTACTCAACGTGCAACAATTCCATTAAATCAATGTATCTCACCAAACCAGCCTTGCAGGGAGTGGGAGGGAGGGAAATCCCCCCATTATTGTGCTGTTCCCAAGTGTTTTCAGCAGCTCCATGAGATTTCCATGCTCAAACATCCCCCAGACCTCTCAGTGACCCAAGCTTAAAGGATTACTCCAAATTTCAATGGATTACACGTGCAGGGGGATTTTCTACTACCACAACAGAGATCAGGAACAATAAAATCCTACAACTTGTAGGCGTTGTTCAAGTGGGCTTACAAACATGATAGCTCCTGTTTTATCCCCCAGAACTGAAAAGCCTCTAACAATGAGGAGAAAAATCAGGGAACAGCAGCTGCAACGGGAATTCCATCAAATCTGCTCCCTGGAAGAGCTGAGCAGGGAGGGAGCAGAGAGTGTGAAAGCTCTGCTTAAACGACAGTGTAAAATATTGAATTCGCAGCTCTCATGTTTCACTTCAAACCTGTTTTTTTCTCAGTGTGACAACATGAAGTTTTCCAGAATTATTTGAGTATTTAAGTGCTTAAATAGTCCAGTGACAGGACAAACGAATCAAGACAGCCTAGTGAAAAAAATAAGCTTATTGTAATTCATTTAGTGGGGCCTTAAAAATAAATCTATTTACTGGTAACTTACAGGGCTGCAAAGCTGATGTAGAGAGAAGGTATTTAAAGGGACTTTATGAAGAACAGCCCTGAGCTTTCCAGTTTAGGAAAATCATCAAAAAAAAGTTTCATCTAAAGCACACAAGGCTGATTCCTTGGATCTCACACCATGGCATCAGGATTGAATCCCTGCTGCACACCTTAGGACCAGGAAAAATTACTCCAAAAGCCAGAATTAGAGCAACTGTAAATGAAGAAATGTGTCATTTAAAGTGCAAGGCATTGCTGTGAGCATAAGGCTCCTGACTCCAACAGCTCATTCCATTGTTATGGACAGGGTATTTGGAGATATTGGGTGACTCTACACAGCTCCTTCTCTGAAAAAGGAATATGGAAATAATTTGGCATAGCAGACTGAAATACTGCAAGGCTACACTCATCTGCATTCACAAGAGTGTTTACACTTCTGGGATGTTAAATTAACAAAAATCACATTAAAAATATAAAATTATCTCTGAGAACAGCAGGATTTTATTTTATGGGGCCTTCTTAACACATGGTACCTACTGTAAAGGAAGAACAGACTTACTACACAGTTAATCCAAGGTTCCCCCAAGGCCCAGTTCCTTCCAATGCAGGGAGCTGGGGGTGCACCCAATTTTTGGAACTGGCTCCAAACATAGTTCTGCAGTTCAAGGCAAGACAGCACTTCCCATCAAACTCCTTGAAAACAAGGAGTGGGATGGACATGGACTATTCAGAGGTTGATTCTGTCCCAAACAGGAGCTGATTAAAAAGAGGAGCTTCCCATTCCTGTGCCTTCAATTTAGGGGCACAAGGACAATTAGTGGGGTCTGACTGGATTGTTATTGGTCAGTGATTTACCTGAGTAGGGAACACCAGAATTCTCCACACTGCCTTGAATTGTTACTCTGCCACATAAACCCTCTGTAAGTGCCTTCCAGGTGAGTGGAATCACAAAAGGGCAGAGTTGGGGGTCAGCCCCATTCCTGCCCTCCCCACCACACCCCAGGCTCCTCCCCAGCCACTGGTGGTGATGGATCTGCCCCTCCCTAGTGTAGGGAGCCTGATTTCCCCTCATTTCTGTAGTTATCTGACAAATGAAATGCATGTGCATATTGTGATGGCACCTCCTGAAACACAATCAGACAAAGGAGGGCCTTGAGCCAGTTCAGACCTTATTAAACTTCCTCCTTCTTATCTGAAGTCCACAAAAGAGGGGTTTTGACATGACAATGACAATTATTGAATGGTGGTGCTGCACAGCTGAACAGTGGCCCAGCACTCCTCATCCCAGATTCCCACTGATGCTGAGAAGGGTGTCATCACCTCCTGAGCCACCAGGATAATCCAACACTTCCAGTTAGGAGGGAGCTGCTGCTGCCACCAACACCCTCAGTGCAAAAGCCCAAGAGATGCTCATGACAACACAGATGTGACCTGATGCACAATATTGGGGTGGGTTGTCCAGAGAAGCTGTGGCTGCCCCTGGATCCCTGGAAGTGCCCAAGGCCAGGTTGGAGCAACCTGGGATAGTGGGATGGGATGAGCTTTAAGGTCCCTTCCAACCCAAACCATTCTCCAGTTCCATGATTACTGAACACGAGTGTAATGACAAACTGAGTTTTAAGAAAACCAGCAATGGATGGTCCTGTCAGGTTCCATCATCACAAGCTGACTGGAGCAACTACCACCTAAGCCATGAAACAGGAACCTCAACCTGCTTATAACTGGAAAAATACATTTTTAAAAGGCTGCTAGAGCTGTTAAATGGCTGCAAACCAACAACTAATGAGGGTCAAAATTGTTCGTGGAGGGAGAAGCACTAGAAAACTCCTCTTTTCTCAGCAACTTCACCAGTGATGGAGAACAAGACAAGCATTGTGTCAGGCAAGGCCACCTGCAGCTCTTGGCCTCAGAGCAGGGGTGGTTTGTGTGACACCACAGTCCCTCTTCTTTCACTTGTGCCTATTCCACAACAGATCCCCCAGGTAAATGTCTCCTTAAACACAGCAGCAGTGAGAAACAGTGAGTTCTGAGCCATGCCAAGCTGAAAATATGCTTGACACAGCTGCTTTCCTCAGCTTTTCACTTGTCACACTCAGAGTGAGCAGCAAGCACCACTTCCACATGACTCGAGGTTACTGCAAGTGTTGGCTGCTCTTTAAGGTCATGTGCCATCCACTGACCTCAAGTTCTCTACTTATTTTTAAATAATACAACCAAACCTACATTTCCAGTCATTCTAAAATGCCCAAGGATAGTCCAATCAATGATTACTCACTTTATTTGGAAAAAAAAAAGGAAAACATGGAGCAGAGTGTGGAGTGAACCAGACTGGGACTTGCACCACTTTTGCTGGAAGGGCAGAGTGGGTCATCCCAGGCTTGTTGTGCACCTAAAGGAGAAGTGCCTCTCCCAAAAACCTCAGTGATCTGTCAAAAGCTCTGCTCCAGCTCCTCCATCTACACAAAGTCTCAGAAAATGCTAAATATTAGGAAGAATCAAACTTGGAACTCCAGTTGCCTCTGCAACCTCCTACAGGCCCAACACTGAACGTTTTCCAGCAAATCCACCCCTTAGTCCCCACATATTTTTCCCACAGAATGCAACACACTGAAAGATATTTGCACAATCTCTCTCCACTGTTAATAACAAAAGGCAAAATTAAACATGCATATGATGAGAGGTGTGGAAAGATTTTCTCTGGAGAAACAGGAGCTCAGGGAGTCTCTAGCAAGGATGAGTTGTGGAGGAAAGATGACGGAAAGCATGACCCGCACACAAAGGCTGGATGTTTCTTTGGGCTAAGGATGAGCAGAAATAGGGAGCGGGGTAAATATCCACTGAGGGCTGAGAGGGTCCTTGAATACTTGCTGCGCACATGGAGAGGAAATAAGGCAGGGAAGTGCTGAGGGCAAAGGAGACACGACAACCGCACAGCCCGACAATGGCAGTGCCACCAAGGGCAGGGGGAGCGGGGGACGCTCCTTCCCAAAGCACAACTTGTTCATTAAAGCGCCCCAACCCCCGCCTCGCCCTCCCCGCACCGCCGGGATGTCCGTGCCCGTTCCCGCTGCCTCCCAACCCGACCCAACCCATTACTTTATTTGGACACCGGCACCCGCGGCCACCGCACCCCCGGCACGGCCACCCCTGTCCCCTCCCCGTCCCACCACCGCTCTGCCGCGGCCCGGCGGCTCCCCGGCACTCACCAGCACGTCCCTGAAGAGCAGCTGAGGCGCCGAGTGCACGGTCCAGTCCACGGCGGCTCCGTCGGGGATGTGGATGCGGATGACGAGCGCCTGGGTGTCCATGGCGCGGGAGGGGCCGCAGAGCAGCCAGAGCATCCCCGCCCCGGGGCTCACATGCTGCGGCCGCGGGCACCCGCCGCCCTCCCCGGCTCCCTCCCTCCTTCCCTCCCGCCCGCAGGAAGGAGCCGCTGCCCCGGAACCAAAACGGGGATGGATGTACGGCGGGGGGGGGGAGGAGGAGGAGGAAGGGGAAGGGGAGGCGGCGCCCTGTTCCGGGAGGAGGAGCAGAGGGAGCGCTGCTGTTTAGTTCTCTGCCGTTTCATTCCCTCCCCATTTAATTCTGCCCTGTTTAATGCCCTCCCCGTTTAATTCTCCCTCTTGTGTCGCCGTATTTTCACAGAAAGCCGCAGTTGAGGCCCCGAGCCGGGCGGGATCGCTGTTAAAAGCAGTGTGGTCGCAGCTCGGCGAGGAACAAGGGCCGGGGGATCTGTCCAGGTTATTCCATCACACACAAACACCCCGACGGGAGCCGGGAAGAGTTTGGATGGGAATAAACCGCCCAGGGAGGTGGTGGAGTCGCCCCCGCCTCTGGAATTGTGCGGGAGGCGTGTGGATGGGGCACTGCGGGTTCAGGGGATGGTGGTGCTGGTGGGACTGCAGGAGCTTTAAGGTCTCGGAGGAGCTTTAAGGTCTCCTCCAGCCTTGGTTCTGGGATTCTGTGGATTCCCAGTTCGCCCAGTCTGTCCCCATGTCCCTGCAGAGCAAACCAGGGACCGGGATCTGGGAACGGGCTGCTCTGGTACAACCAAACATCTGGATTAACACCTGGCACACATTTCCCTCCTTTTCCAAACTCCAGAACTCTAAATACCTCCTAAACCCACGGCCGGGCACAACTCTTCCACCACAGAGATTTTCCAGGTGTCAGTGACGGAGCTGAATGAGCCCAGTGCAAACCACGACCCACCTTTCTGAGGAAAGAAAATCCCTGTTCCAACCTCCCGTCCCGTGTCCTTCACAGCACCAAAGAACATCTTTGGGCAGCTCTGCAACCTCAAATTCAGCTTTTAAAACAAGCTTTTCACCTGACACGAGTGACAGGGAAGGCTCTTCACGCAGCTCTGCAGCACAAAACCATCCCCTTCTTTTTTTATTAAGAGAAGAGCATTAATCTCAATTGTTGGCTATTGATCTGTGCATTTTATCACACTCTCCCACATTATCATCTATGACAAACTGCACTGTTTGAGTTATATTATCAATTTAGAGGGGGGAAAAGTGGGAGGTATATTTGATTTAATTCCTGAAACATCTTCAAGCTTCCTCTTATTCGAATTCTACTTTGTTTGAGCTCTAGGAAAAAAAAAAAAGGATCTTTCAATGGCCATTAACAGAGATAAATTCTCTCTCTGTTCAATAACTTTATAATTTAGTTCCTACACTAAAAATTAATAGAGCCCCAACTCCTAAGTATCTGAGGGACTGGTGCTGCCCACACAGACATTTTTCTGTTCAAATGAACCTTTTACCTGCAGTCCCTGTGTACCTTTCAGTCAGGTTCATTTCAATCAGATTCATTTTCTATTAAATTTTAAAGAATAGGACACAAAATGAGAGAATTTCTATAGACCTGCAATTTTTCTAAAATGTCTTTTTCATTTACAAGACTATGGGGAAAACCAACTCCATTTGCCAAATTTGCATAAATATTATGTAGATTTTTCCAGGGCTAATCATAACCTTAATCCCCCATTCTGATTCGTGTAATCAAACTTGAAGGGGTTTTATATTTTAAGAAGTACAGCACATCAAACATATTTTTTTGATACAGGTTTAGTTTTGCCAGAGACTTCTTTAAAACCTATTTTTAATCAGAATTTTTCGTTCTAAAAACGACCATTTAAAGTTAAGAGTTGGTGTTTATTTTACCATCATGCTGAAATTTTGCTGTGAGAGCAGAATGTCATAAAAATCTAATTTTTATATTTTTGTCCTCCAGGGAAAATTTGAGTTGCAAGAACACAATCTGTGATTTTTTTTTTTAATATGTATCATAAAACATCCTTAAATGAACTGCCCCAAGAATCTCCTCTTAAAAAGTTTCTGACACAGGAAGTTCGAGGATTCCAGAAATCCACATTAAAAAATAATGGAGCTGATTTTCCCCATTAAATCCAGCTGACACACTGTCAGCAAGAAATACCCATGGATTTCCTATTTATAATCCCTATTTATAATTCTGTCTCCAAACTTATTGTGTATCCACAATGAAACAACATTGGAAAGCTGCAAAGGAACAATATATCAGTTCTTTAATTACAGGAGGATGGTGAAGCCCACGATTTCCATAAATCCTATTTTTATTTTGGGGGGGAATATCCTCCCTCAGTGCCAGAGTGGCTCCAAGCAGCTCCTACTCACAGTCTGCTGCTGCTCCCTGCTGCTCTTGGAGAGGACAGGGGGGATCCTGAGGTGGCCACTCAAGAAAAGAAATATTTATTTCCAGGGAAAAGCAAAATGCTGCTGCAGAAGGGCAGGAAAACCATTAGATTGGCCACGCTGTGGAATCTCCCAGGAATGTCAGGGAGTGCTCTGGAAAAATCCCACTGCACTCTGGTTATCAGGATAATTTGCAAGGCCCACAAAAAGGAAGGAAATAAGTTATTACTTGTTTAATTCCCACTGCAAAGTTGCAGAGCACAAGTCATTTTCTCTCTTTGCCACACACAGCATATAATGAAGTTTTGAGTCCTGCAGAACTCTGTAAAAAAAAGAGAAAGAACTGACTGCCCTGGTCATATTCTTGAATATTCCAGGGTCTGGATCCAGAAGTTTTCCTTGCTGTTGGTGGAGGGATGATGCAGGTGGAAAATGCCCTGTCAGGAGCTGCAGCATCAGGACCCACAACGAAATTCCTCTATTCCTGCACTGGGATAAAAGGACAGGAGGCCCAGGAAAGATGCTGAGGATGGAGCTGGATTTCCTCCTGAGCATCTCTGGGAATTTCACCTTACTGCTCCCAGAATTTGCCCAGCTATGACATAGGAATAACATGTATTTACTGTGTAACAGAGTTAAAGAATTAGCAGTTCACTGTAACAATTTTTGGAATGCTGTATTCCCAGTATTGTATTGTGTTTCATGGAATTCAGATACAGTGAATAAAACACACTGGAGGAACCAGGATCCATGTGCCACTCCTTGGTTGACTAAATTCAATTTATCATCTCTGCCTCCTCCCTGTGCCAGTTTGTGGGTAGGAATTAAAAATAACAAAGGACAAGCTCTTCATTTCCTGGAGAAAATGGCACCTGGTCATTGCTTTAGGAATAGACATTTCCCTGTCTTTTTAAAAACATAATAAGACATAATTTTATGTTCACAAAATAACATATTATGGTGAAATTCCCCTTTTTTTTTCCTTCCCATGTTTTCCAACTGCTCCTGAGTGCAGCAAACTGAATTCCCTGAGGCTCCTGAAAAAAGTAGGTCAACAGTGTCCAGGCTTTCTAAACATCCCCTTCCCTGAAATGCATCTCCCAGAAAGAATCACCAAGTGCAGCAGCTTAATCAATACAGGGACACATTAAGATTCCTTAAAACTGGCATTAAAACTTCCTTCCCACAGCCCTTTGCAGTCACTTTGCAGCTCCTCTGGAATAAGAGGCAAAGGACTGTTTGTGAGTCAAATACCAGGAAACAAATTAATCTTATTTTCAATTCTGTGGGAGCAGAATCTGACCTCAAATAGATCTTTTAAAGCTCTTTCTCACAATAAACCTGAAAAAAAAATCAACACAACAGTAAACCCGGTTTAGGCTGAATTAGTAAATGTTTAGTTCTTGGTTTAAATGAAGACATGTTGAAATTAGGCAGATTCCAGGTTGTGGTGCACTATAATTAGAAGGTAAGTGGAGCAGTTGGCCTGAGCCAGGCTGGCTGTGTGTGGTTAATGATGGTCCTGGACCCCTCCAGCTGCAGGGGCTCTGTAATTGTTTTCCTGTCAACCTATAAATTCTTGAGTAACAACAAAATTATTGTGATTTTTCTTCCTAAATAATTCATATCTCACAAAGCAGGTAGATAACCAGGCCCATGAATCACTAATGGAACAATCAGATCTAATGGCATTTCTTCTTGTAAGAATAAAGCCAGGTTTGACTCTGTAGTATTTTATTATCCTGGTCAAAAATCAGGTGCTTAGTAAAGGTGTTCTACTCTGAAATTTACATTTTAAACTTGTAGTTTTCCTTGATCAAACTTTTTGGCTGAAGGATTGCTTTTAATCATATTTCTATTAGGATTATTAATATCACTGCAAGTAATAAGTTGGTTTTATAACGAACTAGAACAAAGCTCAAAAATTGTGCCTAAAGTCATGCAATTGCTTTTAAAAATCACTCTAAGTCGTGTGTGTTCTACTTTTTAAAAGACTTCCAAAAAATCTTTAAAAAAATCTTATTCTTTTCTAGAAATATCAAAAAATCTTTTAAACCAACTTGGGATATCAGTGACAATTTTTATTCTACATCCTCTTGCTGTAATGCTGGAGTTGCCACTTTCTCTTGAGTGTTATTTAAACTGAAAAACACAGCCCCAAAAGTGGAAAATGACTCTATTTCCAGAAACAGAGAAAGAAATCCTGACAACTGTCAGAATTATTAACTTACATTTCTGCAGTGAGCATGATGAAGGAGTTACAGCAAAAGCCAATTTAAATTAAATGGCCAAAGTAAATAATACATGAAGCAAATTCTCCTTTGTTTCAGGCAAAGTTGCTCCAAACCTGAGGGCATTTAACCATTAAGAAATACCTAAATTTCCTTCAATAAGGTGCATCAGGGAGCTCCGTAATTCTGGTTTGCAAAGAGATTTAGGTCAATACAAAAGGTAAGTCGAGGACAAATCCAACTTGTGCTGAAGTCACTGGAAGGTCACTTGGCTCCAGGTGTCCCTGAAGGCTGGAGAAATCATTTTGGAGATAATATGACACTACTAATCATAAACACTTGGGAATATCAATCCTTACTAGGATCTAAATCCAATATTAATTTACATCATAAAAAACACTGGGATTTTGTGTTGAATTGTGGCCACCTGAAGCTTTAGCAACTAGTACATCAATTAGTGATAAAAAAGTGATGCTGTTGTTTCTAAAAATGATATTTGAGTAGAAGGAGGTGCCTGGACCATGTTTGCATTCCTAGTCCTAAAATTCATCCAAACCAAACCCACCCCTGGGTCACCACAACTTGCAGGAGAAAAGAGCATTTCTTGGGGTAACTCCTTAGAGCTGCACAGTCTTTGCTGGAACATCTGTCAAACATACAAAAAGGTATAAAAGTGAAATATAGTAATTAAGACCTGGGTTTTATCGATTGTGTGGCTTAAGTAATTTTTCACCCCAAACCTAAGATTTAATAAGTAGTTAAAGATCCTGACTTGGCTGCAGTCATTAGCATGTAATTGAACCAGTAAAAAAGATCAGTTAAACATACCTTGATTACCACCTTATCTTTGAGAGGCAATTAAGGGCCTCAATCATCACAACAAGATTTGACTGTGCAGCCTTTATTGGACATTGATCTTTCAGCAGAGCACTTGCATTTTCCATTCCTTTCCAGGAGCACAGTTGAACTGGGATACCTGAGCCTGCTGACCCGGGTGAGCTGCAACACCAGGAGCTCACTGGGGTTAAGGTGCCCCCAATAATCATTATTGTTTAAAGAGATGCTACAAGGAGGAGCCACCTGATCCTCTGGGCTTAGGCAGGGTTTCATGTCTCTGTAAATGAGGTGAAACAAAGCTCTGTGCCTTTTTGTGTCATCCCTCCCTCATTGAAACATCATTCTTGAATACAGCACAGACACAATTAAGGCTTACGAGGTGGACTATGCTTTATTCCAAATGCAAAGCTGTCAGAAAGGTCATTTGGGGGATTAATTATTCCCTGAAGTGGCACAGAAATTTTTGCAACAAGGTGCTGTGAATGTTCTTGGCCCTCAGTTGCATTCAAGGCAAAACTTGAGTGATAAAACCCAGATACTAAGTAGGTGTTTATAGCAAATAGAAAGTCAGGTGTTTTTGAAGACAAGCAAGTAGGGTTATATTCATACCTGGAAATTATTATGACTTTAGCATTATCCCTTATAAAGAGCCTATTTTCCTTCTGAAACACTGTAAGAGCTCCCACCCAAACCTTAATGAAAGGAATAAATGATACCATATTTGCACTCTGCCCTCCCATGTCTTCTAGTTCATCCTTCAGCACCACCAACTTCATAAGAGCAAGAGGTCTATTGATTTTCATGTAATACAAGAAAATATTACATTTGCTTAATTGTTACACAGTGAGATCATTGACCAAGAAATCAAGGCTCTCTTTAATGCTGTGAGCAGCACAGAAGTGCAGGGATCAATAGGGTAGTTTGTCAGGATGTTCTCTAAGGAGACTTGCCCATCACCAGGGACAAGGAGCCTTGTTGCCTGCAGTTATTGAAAAGCAGGTAAGCAAAGTCAGCAGTGCCCATTATCAGAAATCAAACGAGCTGCACTGAGTGGAGCTGCAGCTCCAATGAGGAGCTGTATTTAGAGGCTGGTAATTAAAAACCATTTTATCAAGCTGCTGTTGAGCCCAAAGCTTTGCAGCCAGGTATTGATGAGCTCCGTGGCAATGAATATTTGACTGGAAACTTATGAGCTGCAGTTATTTTACAGGGAAAAGCAGCTCTAGAAAGATGCTAAGAGCTATTTTTATTATTAATGAGGCTTCTTGTAATCCCACCTCTTTGTCTTTAAGACACATTTAAGTTGTGTCAAGAATATCCTCCAAAATTTCACAGTGCAAGCACTTCTCTGATTATTAGTGTTGCTTTTAGAAAAGCCACATGTATTGGTTCATTAAGTGGGAAACACTTCCATTAGCTGGAATTAAGTTAAAAAGTATTTAAATGAAATTATACTGTAGTCACAGCTTGATAACCAGTTACTGAGGAACACAGATTACCCTTCAAAACCAGCATCTCCCCATTTTACAGTTATCTTCCTCCTTATCAAAACTGGAATGACCAACTTACATCACCACACCTGGGATTTGGAACTGACAGAATTATTTGCTGGCACTAAAACCAAGCACCAGGAATAAATCCTGTAGAGCCCTTTCTGTTGTTTAACTTACTGCCCAATAATTGCATATTTCCACTATCTGAACAGTTCCCCAAAAGTTAAAAAGATCAGCAATTTATAAACTAGCAGAGGGGATTAAATCCTCTGGATCACTTAGGGTCTGTTACTTGCCTATAAAGCAATCAAAATTAAAAACAGTAACACATTTGGAGTCCAAGAATTGCAAAAGATACAAGCATAAAATGTATTTGAGATCTTTTATTTAAATATCATTTCAAGAACTGTGACACAGCCATTTTTAACTTCTCAGGGTGGTGTTTCTTTCCAAAGGCTCCTCCAGGTGATTGTGAACAGTCAGTGCCATGGATTCCTTCAGACATAATCACAACTATGGCAATTAATGCCTTAGGAAACACCCAGGCAGAGTCTAAACCTGAGCAGGTTTATCTTTTCAGAGACACTCTGAAAATATCAGTGTTTTCACAGTTTCCTTGCCCACAGGCTACAGTTAAATTCTCCAATTTGTGAGAATTTAAAGAGATACATTTACCAAGTTTGTCCAGCAGTAGCAGTCACTGACTTCCAGAAATACCCTTAAAATATTAATTCTTCTCCCAAAGCTTCTACTTTCTCAACTTGACTGCAAAAACCAACCTCTCATGACCAAAAAGTCCATGAAGCTTCTTGAACCAGCACATTAAATAGGAGAATGCAGTGAAAAAAATCAAGTTGCCTTCAGTCCCTTTTTAGTCAAAAGCAGAAACACAAACCCCATCAGGGCAGGTACTCAAGGGCCTGAGCTCAGTACATGGCACCTTCATCTTCTTTATTAAGAAAATAAATTGTAACTGGGCCATGACTTGTGTGAACAGTCTCTGTGACACTGGCAAAGAACCAGGAGCCAATTCCATACAGTAAAGTTGGGATGCCTAAGGAAAGACAAAAACATGTTACATACAAAGAGAGCAAGGCAGGGAAATTTCAACTGCAAGTTAAGAGTGAATGATGACTCCAAAATGAAATGAGAGGACAAAACAGCCTCTCTGTGTATCAGGCACAAAAGAGGCAGGAAGCAGCTTTAAAAAAGCAGGAATTAATAGAAAAGGAAAATGAGAGGGTAATTATATGAAATAAGTGAAACATGGTCGTGTATACAGCCTTTTCCTACCAATTAAAAATATATATATAAAAACTAAACCCAAACTCCCTGGACATCCACTTAGTTATCAGAGTTAATCTCTGAATCAGAGCACAGAGAAGCTGGAAAACAGGCAGTGAGTTCAGAGATCAACATGAAGCTGCTCTTGGGAAAATCAGATCAGTCAAACCCATCAACTCCAACAGAACTGCAACGGGCAGAAAGGTTTATATCTAAAAAGTGACATCATTTTTAGCACTGTTACCCATCTATTACAGACAGTATTTTAGTCATTATAAAGGGAAAAACACAGATGGGTTTAGGCCCTGAATTTAGGAAGGTTTAAACCCACCAAATTTTAACGTGCTTAAAGTTATCCAAGCAAGATTTTGAGGGCAGAGGGGCGAGTTGGCTTTTTAATCATGTTTTCCCATCATTTAAATCTGAAACATGAGGGTAGCTGTGAGAAAGATAAGAAGTCTGAAGAGGTGGAAAGAAAAAAATCAGATTTAAAATTGCTATTAAGAAATCAGTCCCTGTGATTGTATTTTCTCACTCGGTCAATCTGGAAAGATCAGAAAATCAAGAGTAGCAGAAATATTTTGGAAAAACGTCACTTAAGACTTGTGAAGGAGGTTTTTTTTTTTAATGAAATATGAGATCAATAAACTTATGACACGTTATGAAATGTTGCTGCTGGCATTTATAAACATTGCATCCACAGGCGAAGTTTTGAATTAATGTATTCCAAAACTTATTTATACCTATTTTTATATTAACGATAAAGTGCTGATAGAGCATTTTTATTTTAAGTATTTATATTGCGGCAGCACAAGAGGATCAAAGCAAACACTGCCTGTGTGGAAGAAGCAAAGATTAGCCCAGAAACACAGTTTCACTTTAGCTGATGTTGGTGTATTTTCTTCTAAGACAGAACTTCACCCACAGCACCCAGATTTTCAGGTGGAAAATGCTCCACAGGAAAGGCCGGAGCCATTTAAGCGCTGGCGTGTTTGATTTGTCGCTCAAGGAAACACGAACTGGGTCAAATCACCCCAGAATATCGATTTACAGCTTCGCCGCTTCCCCGGAGCCACAACTCGGGGATTCCTGTGTCCTCACAGCGCCCGCTGAGGGGACAAGGACAGCGGGAAGGGGACAGGGAAAGGGGGGAAGCGACAGGAGAGGGGGACAAAGGGCAAGGAGAGGGGGAGAGACAAGGAGAGGGAAGGAACGAAGGGGAGAAGNCCGCGGGGCCCGCAGCGCGCCTGCGCCCGGCGGCGCCCGCCAAACACCGCCGTGAGGGGCTGCGGGAGGGAAGGGCGCCGGCGGTGAGCAACAGGTTCACAGTTTTAAAGGATTTGCCTTAATAAAGTTATATGCACGCCCGTAAGCTTTTCTTTCACTGTTTTTGTGGAGATCTACGTTTATGTATTCGCCTAAGCCTTTGCATATTCATGTGAATTCCACTAAGCCCTGCGTTCCGGGCTTGCGGGAAACAATTTTGAAATGTCTTGTCTTCAAACGTTTGGCTGTCTGTTAAAACCTCGCTTCCTGTAATACCCACGTTTGGCCATGTTTTACAAACCCGCTCTATATATACAATTTATCTCCAAATATTTGGTCCATGTCACACCTCCCTTCCTGCAATACACAATTTTTATCCGCAAGGATTTAGTTAGCTGGTACACATTCTTTCCTGCCTGCTAATTACCATTACCTGAAGCAAAATTCCATCCGTGTTTCACCGTATATGACACGGGGAAGGGTCTGGAGCCCCAGGAGCGGCTGAGGGAGCTCAGCCCGGAGAAAAGGAGGCTCAGGGAGGATCTTTGTGCTTTCTGCAATTCCTTGATTCCTGTCAGGAGCCAGGGGAGGATCGGGCTCTGCTCCCAGGGAACAAGGACAGGATGGGAGGGAACGGCCTCAAGCTGTGCCGGGGAGGCGCAGGTTGGACACCAGGAGGAATTTCTCCATGGAAAGGGTTGTTAAACATCGGCAGGGGCTGCCCAGGGAGGTTCGGATTCCTCATCTCTGGAATTGTCCATGGAAGGACTGGATGTGGCACTCGGTGACAAGTGTGGACTCGGTGATTCCAGAGGTCTTTTCCAACCTAAATGATCCTGTAATTCCATGACAGACACGCTGAGGGGAGCAGGTTCACCCCGACCCCACAGGGACCAAGGGACAAGTGAAAATATCCCCAAAACCCCAAGAAATGACATTTTTCGACAGGTTTTGTTGGCAGTGCCGTGTGCTGCAGGCAGGTCACACCTGCATCAGCCACATTCACCTGTGCTCAGGAGAAAGTGTATTCAGCTGGTGTGGTTTTAGGTGGTGAAAATTAACACTCAGCCCTAAAAAACCCTCCTTTCAAGTGCTGGACTCCTTCAAAGAGAAATCTTTTACAATCCCTCCCCAGAACAGTGATACCACCCTAAAAATAGTTCTTTCAAATGTCAGACAACTTCAAAGAGAAATATATAGCCCATATTCCATTTTTCTAAATAAAAGCTACGGTTTTGAACCATTAAACATTCTATTTATGGGGAAAAAATAACTGAGAAATGGAAACAGATCTTTCAATAATTGCAAGCAATATCTCAAACTCAGCAATCTTAAACCACTGAGCTATCTAGTATGAACATGCTAATTAATCAATTACTGCCCAACAATGTGCCCTGTTTATTTACTGGAATGTACTACATGTGTGCAGAACCAGTAATTATTAATCATCACCAGCAACAAATTTGACTCAAGTTCACCTTCCTATAATTAACAGAGTGTATAGTTAATTTTAGTATCTTTCTTTATCAGTGGCAACAGTGACTGAGGATAGAAAAGTTGGAATGTGGGCCTAAGATGAAGAGTTGAAATAAGGTATTGCACCTTAAAAGTGATATTCTGCTGTTCTATTTCACAGTCACAATATATTAAATTACATTAATGAAGACTGTCACTGATTTAGTTCCTAATCTTTAGTGCTGTAACAAAATTTGCAGTCTAAAATTAAATACAGAGGATCCATACACTGCAACAGGGGTTGCCTCAGATCTGTTATCCCCTTGTTAAATGGGATTTGATGCTGAGTAATCACTGTGAATGTTCAGGACCAGGTTAGTCTTAAAAATCCAGGATTTGTTACCTTAACCTGGATGGAAGGGGGTAAATTCTCCTGAAATTTCATTTCAGGGTTGTGCTGAAGAACTGCTTTTTTTGCTCTGTGCTCAGAGTTGTCACATTCTAAATGTAGAAATGTGGCTGAATGCCTTTCTCCCCCTTTTATCCAGGGCTTTAAACAAAACCACCTAAAACAGGAGACCCAGTTTCCAGTGTCCTCAACTCCAGGTAATGTTCTCCCAGGAGAATGACCTCCACAATTCTTGCAAAACCAAAATCCACAAAGTGCTTTCAGCTTCATTTCCAGCTGTGGACATAATCTTTTCTAAAAGGATGATAATTTCATACGAAATCTGCTGTATTCCTAAAAAAACCCCAACATTTTTGGCACCAGCAGCATGGGAGTGGAATGTGAGAGACTGCAAAGCAGTTTCAATCCTTCCCTCAGCTCGAGGCTCAGAAGTGTTAATAGTAATTAAAAACTTTTTTTTCCCCTCAAAATACATTTCACACTTTGCACGTACTGAGAAATCTCTCTCACCACAGGAACTTGCAGGTCACTTGTTTGCTGCAAAAACAGGTACAGTTTTCTTTTGTCAGGATAGAACAAAGCCATAAGGAAGTGCAGGTTTCATTTCCTCCTAGGACACCACAGTCTATTAAGTGCCAGTGAACTAATGAGCCTCTCAGACCTTATGTTGTTCTGGCTTGGATCAAGGCTTCCTTTTCCTTAACCCTTCAACTGCTTCCATGGGCTGAATTCCACCTTGGAAAAACCTACGTGGGCTCTGGTGCATCCAAACCCAAGGTGAGGTTCCATGGAAAACAGGAATAAAATCAAGAATTAAACAAAAATACTCGTTTGGATTTTTATTTGAAGCAGAGATCAGCATTTATGCAAATGTTCTCATCTGCAATTAATTAATTCTGTGACCACAGCAGAAAAGGAAAAGGCTACACAAAACATAATGTGGGATGTGAAGGGATTAAAGACAATACTGGAAAAAGCAGGCACTGATCTGGTGCAACTGCTTGGTCATGTTCAGGATTTGCCTTAAAACTGGTTTGCCTTGTTTTTTGGGAAGTAATCTCAAAGATACTTGCTATTCTTGGGATAATATTATCAAGCCAATGGATAAGATGCTGTAATAAAGAAGATTCTATAATAAAATTTAGAATGTGTTCTCTGTGGAGGTATTAAAGATAATTTTACAAATGTAACTGCTGTCCCTTAACATAGTGCACACAACTGTGACCAAAAAATAATCTGAAATAACAAAATCTGATGGACAGACCTGCAAAACCCATGGAATCCTGGGAATCACAGTGCAAGTAGAATTCTAATAGTCCTCAAAGGATTTATTGATGAATTAGTGCCGTTACTGTTATTTTTGGTAATTTGAAAATGAACATTAAACAACTGCTGCAAAAATCTGTAGATAATAAAAACAGCAGCACAACAATAGACCCAGTTCTGAAGAGGAATGTGGGTTGCTGGTGTTTAAATTAAGATGGCATTTACAGGCAGAAGAATCCTGGAATGATTTGGCCTTAAAGCCCATCTTCTCCCCCCTGCCCTGGGCAGGGACACCTCCCACTGTCCCAGGCTGCTCCAACCTGGCCTTGGACACTTCCAGGGATCCAGGGGCAGCCACAGCTTCTCTGGGCACCCTGTGCTCTCCCCACCCTCCCAGGGAAGAATTCCTTCCCAATATCCCACCTAACCCTGCCCTTTGGCAGTGGGAAGCCATTCCCTGTGTCCTGTCCCTCCATCCCTTCTCCCAAGTCTCTTTCCATGTTCCTTCTAGGCTCCCTTCAAGTCCTGGAAGGCCACAATTAGGTCACCCCTGAGCCATCTCTTCTCCAGGCTGAACAATCCCAGTTTTCCCAGCCTTTCCTCACAGCAGAGCTGCTCCATCCCTCTGATCATCTTGGTGCTTCTGGACTTGTTCCAGCAGGTCTAACACTGGACCTGTTTTCCTGCCAGGAGCCTGTATTTCAGAACCCAATCTGGGAAAGGGAATTTGGGGTCTCAGGGCTCTTTCCATTGGAACCTGAGCTCCTGTTCTGACTTAGTGGCAAAGACAGCGTGACCTCCTTAATTAGATTTTAAAACTTCAGCTACAGGAACATGAGGAGCATCAGGATGATCCTCTGCTTTAAAACAGGGATTTTTTTTGTGAAAAAAGGGATATTCCAAACACCACAGCCAGAAATCATGGAGATGTTCTGTCTCAGTTAATATTGCTTCACACACCAAGAGAAAACCAAACCTGTTCTTACAGATGAGGAAGCATTTCCAGAAGCATAAGGAATGAGGCACTTAAACATTTTCTGTTAACTATTCTTTCAGAGCATCTGCTTCCCAAGGTTGCTCTTCTTCCCATTTCAGTTTGTTTTCTGCTGTAACTCCTAGAATTGCTTCAATCTCTTGAATTGCCATCTGTAAGAGATTCAAGGAATACAAGTTATTTAATGGGCATTATAATGAAATCCAGGAGCCACAGCTGGCACTGCCTGCCTTGAACAGGTAAAGGGTGTTGCATGGGACATGATGCACCAATTAAATTTCCTATTACTTTGAGGACATTTGGGGGAATTATTAGCAAATATGTACAAATCTCAGGTAAATAAAAATACAATTTGTACTTCTAATTAACTAACAGGTGTTTTATTTCACATATGTTAACTCACAATGAAGAAAACTCCCCTTTTATATTTTTCTTCAGCAGTTGCTTTTCACTCCCTCATATTGAAAAAAGGGATTTTTTTGTTGTTGTTGTTTATTCTGTAACACGTTGAAATTTAATTATGTCTTCCCCAAAATCTGTCACTTCACACTCTGCTTGTCAGAGGGAAATCCAGCCAGGGTGGAAAGCAGCTGATATAAATGATGTGATGTGATTTAAGAAATAACTGTGTCACAGTGCTCCCCTTCACCTCTGACAAAACACTCACAGACAGGATCTTAGAAACTTCTCATGAAGTTAAAGGTGATGGAGCTCAGCAAAAGAACTCCCTGTGGGAAGCTCAGCAATTCTCTGGAATCAGAAAGCAGCATTGTAAGGAGTGTCGTTCCGGGGCACGGGGTTGGATTCATTAGTGCTTTGCTGGCTCCTTTTCCAGCAAGGTCGTCGCAGAGGAGCTCCGGAGGAAAGGTGGGCATTCCAGGGGGAACATCCCGGCGTGTCCAGCCCCTGTGCTTTGTCCTGCCTCCACCCCGAGCATCCTCCGGCACGGGGATGGGGACAAAGAGCCCAGAAAATTGGGAAATTGATGGCGGGGCGAGGGCTGGGAACTGATGGATTGAGTACTCAGTGGCTGCTCAAAGAAATCAGTGTTAATAATCTCAGGAGCTGTTACCAAGCGGGAAGTTTGTTTCCAATTGAAAACCCGGTGTCCCTTTAAAATAAAGCAGGCAATTGTGACAGAAGTGTGTGAGGCAGCGCCAGCAGCTCCTTTGCTCTTCCAAAGGACACTCGGGAGCATTAGATTACAAATCGTTTCCCGCTGGAGTTGGTCTCTTTTCAAAGCAAAAGTTTCCAACTTAAATTTAACTAACAGGTTCAGTGGGAGACCGACTCCAGTGACCCAGACACTGTAAACCACAAGGCACTACCCATAAAAAGGGAACGGTTTAGCACTTGTTTATGATCCAGCATGAGGTATTTTCAGGCCTTGTACAGAAATTAAGCGGGATCGTTAGTTAATTAACACCTCACCTTAAAATTGGTCTCGCCTTGCATATTAGGTGCTGATATTTCTTGATGGATGATGAAGAGATTGCGAGCAAAGGTCAGGAGGACCCCCTGGAGATGCTCTCCGATTGTTCTGTTAATGATATCCAAACAAATGAGTTTACCAACGATTCCCTTCACATGCTTAAAAACAATCGGCCTCTCATTTGTGCCTGCCTGGTGCCGGGATTTAATGAGGATTTTCAATCTCACAAGGTGGCAATCTTCAGGGAGATATGAAAGATGAGGCTCCATTTTAACGTGTCAACTGAAAGGATTTGTGTAATAAATAATTTTTATTAATCAACTTCGCTGAAGTAGGGAAAGAGGTTTCAGCTTCTCCAAGTAAAAGGTTACTGTTGAGTTAGGGCTGAGACAGCAGAACACTTTAAACACCCACAACAGTTGGGCAAAACTGTTGCTTCAGCCTAAAATTTGAGGAAGAAATTTCAGCAGTAGCAGCATTTCTCAGATTGTTGTAGCTTTTGGTTTCCCAGTGGTACAGACAGATCTTCCATACCTTATGGAACAGGGAATTACACTGAGGAATAATGGACCTCGTTGACTGGAAGTGACAACAGATCTCTGATGTAATAAAATGGGTAATTCTCAGAGATGTTTCAGGTATTGCAGTGATTTTATATGCTCAAAGGGTTAAATTCTTGAAAATATTTCCAAATTAAGAGAATGAAATAACCATGAAGATCCGATGGCAGATCCATCTGGGATCAGGATGTAGGGCAGGTTTGAGAATATTCTGGTAATAGATTAATAACTACCACCAAGCTTGTGATGCAAGAGGTATTGTTATGTCCAGTAAAAAAGGCTTTCTGCTCATTTACTGAGCTGCATCAGCTCCTGGAGAGGTGTGGAAGTACCAGGGCCAGGAGGGAAGAGCATGGCTGGGATCATGGAAGGAAGGGAAGAGCTCACCTTTCAGCAGCTGCTGGTGGGAGGGTTCAGTTTATGGCACACTGTCACATACCTAAATCACTTTTTAACAGTCTCATGTAGATGTTTTACAAGCTCTTTTTAGTGATTTTCATTCAAATGCCTCTTACAGCTCAACCACGAGCTGCCTCCACTGAGAGAGCAGAACAGTGGAGAACTAGCTAAGGGTTAAATAAATCTGGCTCCTTGTGTGCTTCCTGACCCCCAGGAGCTCAGGGCAGGCTGGAGGAATCTTTAGGATTCACTGAGCCCATTCCCAGTGCTGGATCAATGCTCTTCACATCACCCTGACAGGTTTGTCTGATCTGTTCCTCAGATGATCCCTCTGAACAACCTTGTTAGTTCTTCACGTCCCTCACCAGCAAATATTCCTTATGCTCAACAGGTTAAATTAATTTCTCCTTGTCCTACTGCCAAACACATGGAAATTGGACTTTTCCTTCCTGCAAAGGCTTTTTATGTGCTTGGAGATCATCAGCAGATGCCTCTTCCTCCTCCTTTAGTCCTTTCTTATCAGTCAGGTTCTCTAGAACTCTAAACATTTCATTGTCTCCTGTCAGTAGAACACAAGGATTATTTTCAACATCTCCCAGGATATACTGTTACCTTTTTCTGATCCTGACATTGTGGTCTGCAGGCACTTTGATTCACAGATCCTGCAAACCTCCTTGTTCCTAATATTCATTACTCCTCTCTAAATGTCATTTCTTGCACTCTGTTCCAAGCAAATCCAATCCTATTTCTCACATTTCTTCAATTTATGGAGATCATTTTGAATTCTACTCCTGCCCTCCAGAATTCTTGCAGGCACATCCAGCACTCAGGAAGCTGTTTTGTTATCCAGCTCATTAATGGAACAGCTCCAGCATCAAAGATACAGACCAGACTGGGAGCAGAACACCTCAGCCCCTCACACATCAAACATCCTAATTTGGGCAGGAATTACATAAATCCCCTCTGAGAAGGGGTTTGCACTCAGTGCAAGGTAGATTTTTGCAGATTCTGCTTCCTAGATTTCTTAGGAGAGGTTTGTGTGTCTAAAGAATTACTAACTTCCCTGACTGCCACTCAGCACCTGGTGAAATCAATATAAAAAGCACTAAACTTCACCCTCTTTGCTCATGTAAGTCAGGTTTTTACTAATGCTGCCTGTAAAAGTAAGCCCATGCTAATCCATGTGAGAGATTGCTCCTGACAGGGAATCCAGCTTTCCTGAAGGCAATTCCAGCAGGTCCTGAGCCTGCAGTGCCCTCAGCCTTTGGGCTCAGCACATTCCTCTACTTCTTTTTATTACTAAAATGTTTAAAGCCTCCCTAAAACTTTCCCAAGGGGCAATCCTGCTTTTCTGGGCAGGAGGTGACAGGTTGTCCCTTCTCTCCCTGGCCTCTGGCAGAGCTGGAGCCAGGACACATTCCAGTGTCACTCCCTTCCCAGCCCTTTGTCACCCTGGGACACTCCACACTTACATCATTCCCAGCCTGTGTCTCTTCTGGTCTTCATACAATATAAAAACTGTTCCCTGTTTTTCCTGTTAAATAAAAAAAGTTGCTTTATTTATTCCTGAAATAGTGGTTATTGTAATAAATGTGTTACACAGGGACAGTAAGTACAACCCATGGCTATGAAGTGTTAGTTGGGAACTGTGTGTAAGGGATTATTGCTCATTGTAAGTAGATTATTGCTTTAATTTATTGCAGATAATACAATAAATACAACAAAGTCTATTCAACAGTGGATATTTTTGTTTGAAAGCAGTAAAAGATGGTCAAAAGTATCTTAAAAATATGTCCTTACACAGTTATTTTTATTAAGAGGCAGGTTAATCCCTAAGAGCCTTACACACACTTAAATTGAGAGCAGTGAAAATATGTTTATTTTCCTGTTCTTAAAGCCTGTCCTTCACCTTGGGTATACCTGGGACACAAACTTGGATTAACCTTCAGCTCTGGGTCATCACAACCCTGATACTGGTGACAGGGGAGGTTTGGTTTAGATTATTCTAATTTCCTAATAAAATACTGCTAAAAAATAAATTAGGACAGAATTTTTCATGGAAAGGCTTGTGAAGAAGTGGAACAAGCTGCCCAGGGCAGTGGTGGAGTCACCAACACTGGAAATGTTAAAAAAAGTGTGGATGTGGCACTTGAAGACGTGGTGGTGATGGTTGATGGTTGGACTTGATCTTTTCCAACCTCACCAATTCCATGATTTATGATTTACATTGCTCTAAGTGGTTCTACCATATTAGGATTTATGTGCAAACATTCTGTGGAGCAAAGAGCACATTTCCCAGCTTTTCCATCCATACCTGGAGGTCAAATCCAACCCCACGAGCTTCACACCTCTGGAGCAGGAGGTTGTAGGAGGTCCCTGAGAGGCTGGAGTGCCTGAGCTGACTGCTGGCCACAGCACACAGGGGGCTCCTGGGGGGAGGCTGCCAAAAAACCACAGCATTCTGCATTTTCCCACCACTTCAGAGCAGAACCCAACACCTAAAAGGCAAATTGTTGATTTTTCCCAAGGGTGTGTGGTGACAGAACAACAGGGAACGGCCTCGAGGTGAAGGAGGGAAAGTTTAGGTGGGATATTGGGAAGGGATTCTTTGAGGCCCTGGCACAGGGTGCCCAGAGAAGCTGTGGCTGCCCCTGGCTCCCAGGAAGTTTCCAAGGAGAGCCTGGATGAACTCAGAGCAAGCTGGGATAGTGGGAGGTGTTCCCTCCCCATGGCAGGGGGTGGGACTGGATGGGCTTTAAGGTCCCTTCCAATCCAAACCATTCCAGGATTCTGTGATTTTATAGATGCATTTTTGCCAGTGAACTCCTGTAAGACAGACTCCATTTGGAGGAATTCCTGTTCATCAGGCTGTCTACTGAACACAGACATTGCCATGCAGGAAATTTAAATCCTATCCCTAAAACCTGGTGTAATAGAGCAAGTCTACAGAATCAGTCCTGATGAACCACAGTGGTGTTTTCACAGTGGTCACTGAGCCCTGTAACATCACAGAATCCTGGAATGGTTTGGGTGGGAAGGACCTTAAAGCCCATCCCATCCCACCCCTGCCATGGCAGGGACACCTCCCACTATCCCAGGTGGCACCAACCTGGCCTTGGACATTCCAGGGATCCAGGGGCAGCCACAGCTTCTCTGGGCACCCTGTGCCAGGGCCTCACCTCCCTCCCAGCCAATTCCTTCCCAATATCCCACCTATCCCTGCCCTCTGGCAGTGGAAGCCATTCCCCCTTGGATAAAGGCAGGGCTGCAGGGAGTTTAAACTGCTGGCAGTGCTTAGGCCAGAAGGACAGAGATGTGCCTTGAGCAGCACTGGGCAGAGCTGTTCTCCTAAACCAGGGCTCTCCTGGTGCTTTTCCTGCTGGACTGTTCCCTTGGAGCAGTTTGTAGGGACAGTTTTTAAGGGACACTGCACTTCAGAGCAGGGAATTTCCACTCTTTTCCCCCCAACTGTTATTTGTTGTGACATCGACTCGTTTAAAGTGACATCCCCGAAATCCCCACCTAATACATCTCTGCCTGAAAATTAATCATGTTTATAATATTCTCAGAATTAATAACACCCGTTGCTCAAGTCATTAACTTAAAAAAGGAGCTTCCAAAATCTGTTCTCTGCAGTGGGGGACCACAAATAAATGAATGCTTGATAAAATAATCCAAGTAGCAGTTTAACAAGCGTAAACTTGAATGTGGCTGCAATAACACAGAACTATTGTTTAAGGGTTGGCATCAGGTTGATGAGGTGCTTATTTCAGCTACAAAGCATGCATACACATGCATAATGAACTGCAGGATGAATTATTAATGTGTTGCTTATTTAGCCTCATCTGTCTAGAAGATAATGTATCCTAACTATAATGAGTGATTGGTTTTGTACATAATTACAGGAGCAGCAGTATCTAGGAAATTTGTTCTTTCAAAGAAGGATTTCTAAAAATAAAATCCCTGCACAAACTCAGGGGCTGCTCTATTTTATCAAAATCAACCCTACCAGCATGGAGAATATCTAATAAATTAAAAGGGACAGAATCATTATTAACATCATAATTTTACACAAAGTGTTTTACTTAATCATTCATTACAGATCATGTGCTGTAAAAACATTTGTCTCTTGGTTTGTTTCTTTTTTCTGTTTTCCTGGGAGACTGCAGGCTTGTAGTTAACTCTTAAGGAGATAAAAATCTCAGAAATACAGAAAGAAGAAAAAAAATAAAGGATATAGTGACAATTTATGTTAATTCTGAGGGAATTTTAATTAAAAAAAAGTTGCTACTTGATTACTTTTCATTTCTAAAACTTGGACTACTGGGACTAATCATATCTAATTTACTTCCCTCCCACTAAAAGTGGTTGCTTGACAAGAACAATGGCTCAAGAGCTCATTAACCCCTAAATTACAGCTCCATGACATTTTGGGAATGGTGCTACATTCCTCCTCTATGCATCAAAACAAGGTAGTTGTGAATCTTCTGTCAAAACATGTTAAACAGCATCTGTTTGGTATGTAATATTTCTAATTTTTATGTTCTGACTTTAGAAAAGACCTTTCTGCCCATTTTTCTGAATTCTGGAGTGGTTTGGGTTGGAAGGGACCTTAAAGCCCATCCAGTGCCAGCCCTGCCATGGGCAGGGACACCTCCCACTGTCCCAGGCTGCTCCAACCTGCCCTTGGACACTCCAGGGATGGGATGTGCAGCCAAGGAAAAACTTGTAAAGTGAAGTAAAATCAAGTAAAATCAATGCTTGTGGCTCAGATTTCCTGGGGACTGAAATGTGTCACTACAGTCAAGGCACTGCTTTACCTCCACCCTTTTCTTGCAACATATAAATTACCACTTTTTTTTACAACTTGAAAACTGGGATATTTAAGAGTCAGTTCCCACCACAAATCAATATTCTTGAGTGCAAAGGATGAATAATAAGGTACCCATAAATCTAGAAATCTTGATTTTCTTAAATCTTTCCTTTCTCAAATCTTTAATTTCTCCTGTGATGTCACCCCATTACTAACCTTATAAAATCCAAGAGGAGCAAGGAAGGAGCACATTCAGCTCCTCTAGAGGAGTCATTTAGAACAGATTTTAACTCATATCTACAAATAATTTTATTTGAAAACATATCAGTGCTTACAGCTTTTGTCCTCTCATCCTGAACCCGTTGGCTTTTCACTTCCTTTGAGCCCAGAGGAGCTTCCAGGCAGCTGGAGCCACAATGCACATTTCCATGTGTCAGGTACAGCACGAGCTGGGTCAGGGCCAGCTGGTCACTGTAGCACAGGTCCAGGTCTGTTGCCCACACCTGAACAAAAAGAGCATTCAAAGAAACTCAAAAGAACAATTGGGAAGGAACATCCCTGCCTTCCTTGTCCTGAGTGCTGCTGTTCCTGCTTCTCTGCCCTCCTGGGGCAGCACTGGAAGTGATAAAGATGTGAGGAAGGAATTCCTGGCTGGGAGGGTGGGGAGGCCCTGGCACAGATTCCCAGAGAAGCTGTGGCTGCCCCTGGATCCCTGGAATGTCCAAGGCCAGGTTGGATCCCTGGGATAGTGGGAGGTGTCCCTGCCCATGGCAGGGGTGGGGGGGGATGAGCTTTAAGGTCCCTTCCCACCCAAACCATTCCAGGATTCCACAAACCACTTCCAAATGGGAACAATCAGAATTCTTCTGTAACTTCAGAAATCATTTTTCAGGCAGGATTTATGAGGCCAAAGGAAGCAGAGGGAAGTACCATGGATTGTTTCTGTGAGGCTCCTCCACCCCAACAACCAGAGCTCAGTTTTCCCTGTGAGTTTTTCCCACTTAAAAATTCCCTGTGCTGGTGAGAACTGTTGCCACACCCAAATATCTGCCCTCCAATGGATCCCTCCAAACCAATCTCCCAGTGAACAACTTGACTAAGCCCTGGAATGGTAAATGGCATCATTAGAAGGATATTAAGGGGTCAGGCAGCCAAGGCCTCTTGGAAAACTGGAGTTAATTTCGGAATCATATGCATATAGTAATGCCCTTTGTATAATGGGGAATAAATCACCCCAGTAACAGTTGTTAATATCCAACTGCCAAGTATCTGTTGCTCTATTAAATATCCTATTTGTCAACTTAAATATTTCCTGCTGCATGGCATCAAATGCAAATGGGATGCTAATGGCTGGATTTTCTTTCTAATAAGGGGAATGTTCCCCTATTATAAAGCTTCATTTTCTTCAATAATTTATTGCTTCCCATCACTTCTGCAAGACAGGAAGGAAGTTTCCTGTCAATTTGGAATGTGGAAGTTTTCCAGTCTGTGCAAACCTTTCCAACGAGCCAAATCATAAACTCTTCATATTATAGGAATGTTACATTAATTTTCCTAAGTATTATTAACAAATCTGTGTCTTGGTCTTGTTTGGGTTGGGGTTTAGCCTCAGGGAAAAAACTGCCCTGAGAAGAAGGTGGCAGAGCAGGGAATGCTGAAAATCTTGGATATCTGAGATCTCTTCACCAGCTCCAAGTGAACTGGTTGCTCCTAATCCAGCCCCTGGCATTACACCTGCATCACTCTGACCTCCAAATCCACCCCTGCACTACCTGGAAGCTTTGCTGATGCACAAACAGAGGTGCAGGAGGTGAGCTGGACTAAAGGGAGACCATCAAAAAATCAAAAAGCTTAAGCAAAGATGTCCCTACGACCGAAGTGCATCTGGGAAGGACCAGAGTGGTGTTCTGGCAACGTGTAGGGAATGGGTTGAACATTTAACAGCAGATAAAACATTAAAAAAAGCAGCCTGGCAAACCTAACCAGCCATTAACACTAAATAAATTCATTACACCCTCACAGGGATTCAGACAAACCATCTCGAGCACGGGGTAGCACGTACGTTGTGCAAGAGTTACTCAACAAATCCCAGGTTGTCAGTAACTAAAATTAAAATACGTGCAAGTGACACTGTTTTAATTTCAGATGTAGAGAGGAGACCCATTAATTACTCCTGTGATACATTTCACATCATCTAAACAAAGCCCCAGCATGCCAGCCTGGCTCCAGTGCCTGCTGGCACCTTCCCAGAGGGAAGGACAGAAGTGCTCCTGGATCCCCTGCTCCAGGGCATGGTCCAGCTTGCCCATGGAAGAGCAGAAAAAGCTTTTAGCAAGGCAAGTTTGGTGCTGGAAATCATGAGATTCCCCAAATCCTATTTTAAGGAGTTTCTGTTTAGTTTCAGAGGGGATCAGCTCATTTTGAGATGTGGTTTCACCATCTCAGACC
This sequence comes from Calyptomena viridis, assembly GCA_013390005.1. Taxonomy (NCBI): domain Eukaryota; kingdom Metazoa; phylum Chordata; class Aves; order Passeriformes; family Eurylaimidae; genus Calyptomena; species Calyptomena viridis. Next base: position 42,665 of record WEIV01027816.1, on the reverse strand, counting down.
AACTCCCTTGGTGCTGTTGCCTGTGAAATGAAGGGATTGGATCCACAGGGGGAGGAAGGAAGTTGTCCAGCCCTTCCCTGCTGCTACTCTTGAACAAAGGAGAGCTCTAAATATCTCCTTAAGCTTCAGTCACAGGGATGTTCTACATAAATCCATCAGATATTTTACATTTTTAAAGAGAAGGTGTGTGGGGCTCCAGCAGCTCGAGGAGGAGGAGGAGGAGGAGGAAGGCAAATGTGGCTGGAAGCACCTCCTTTCATCCCAGGCCTGAGCCTGGGGCTGAGCCACCCCTGGTGCAACTTCAAGCAGCCAAATGGCCATTTCCCTGTGCCAGCTGGGATCAGCCCCAAGGATTGTTTTCCTGGCTCAGGATGGTCAGAGAACACGTTATTGTGGCCATGTGCCTTCCTGCCCTGGATGTGGCCCAGCACATCCCTAAGGTGGGGACAAAGGATCAGATGGCACAAGATTCCAGCTTTATCCTAGCAGGGGATTCCCTTTTGCCATGGAAACCCAGAAGTGCCCTTTAAATCCCCTTGGTGCTGCTACAGAAACAGGAAACACACAGGGCCTGGGCAAGGGGTACAACTTGATTTTTAGGGATAATTCTTCCCCTTTTTTTTTAGTTCAAATGACAGATAATCAGTAACCAGCTGACTGAATTTTCAATGGGACAATTTCCAAGTCTCATTCCAGTTCCTGAAGGTCACAAATACAAAATTACAGCAGTCAGGCAATAGGGAACTTCTGGTAGTCCTGGGCAAGGCTGGAAGTTGGGCCAGGCCTAAGCCTGGCTGCTGGAGCCTCGTGAAGACAACAGCTCTGCTGTGTTCTCTCAGTTCTGGAGTGAGCAGTGGGGATCTGTGTGCTGGCTCTGGCACCTCCCACCTATAATATATCCATATATATTCCCAAATGGAAAGGGGCAGCTCATTACATCCCACTGAGCACATGTTGACTATTGAAGTTGGGTGTCCCTGGAGTATAACGACCTAAAATTAATTGTAATAGAGAAAAGAGCACCAGAATCCTTTCTGGTTTTGTGCAAGGAATTCTAATTAGTAGTTGAGGCTTCTCAGTTTCTTCTCACCAGTAATTGTTGTTTGCTGAGGATTTCAGAGTTTTTTAGTCCCCCCCTCTCTGATTTTTATCTCTGTGAGAAATAATCAGCATTAGGGCCACAGATAATGAGGCACAACCACAAATCCAGGGGGTGTATTGTATAGACCAACCTGGGACAGGGGAAGGTGTCCCTGCCCATGGCAAGGGGTGGAATAAAATGAGTTTTAAGGTCTCTTCCAACCCAAACCATTCCAGGATTTTATGATCATGCAGTGAGCAAAGAGATGGGAACAGAAAAGGTGAAGGCAAAAAGCATGAATAAAGGTGGCATCAGCCACCTCAAATGGAGACATGACTTTTCAGCTGGAAGAATAATCTCTGGGAAGGAAAACAGAGACTTGGATGGTAAAGCTGATTCCTCAGAGCACCTTGGGAGGGTTCTGAGAAACACCAAGTCAACTCCACCTTTGAGGCACATGATCTTCAAAACACTTGAACAGCTCCAAAGAGACCCAGGCACAGGCAGAACAAATAAAACATCACATCTAATAATCAGTTTGGGCTCTTCTTTTAAGTGTAGCTCCCTAACACCCACTGGATTGCAACAGGTTTTCCTCTGAAGTAATAAAAATGTGTGTCCAGAGTTTCTAGAATGCCTTGAAAATCTGAGCTGTGGTGTTTTGTGGTTGGTTTTTATTTAGTTCCTGAAGATATTTCCATAGACTCTAAAGCAATGATACTGTTGGTCAGGCACTTAATAACCAGATGAATTATCAGCTCCAGTAAATCAGGAGCTGTTGGAAGAAGGGCTGGGCCAAGGTCAAGTTTAAGTCAAAATAAAGAATGATACAATTCTACAGATTAACAAACACCTATTATTGAGTCCATCCTCATTTTCTAAGGATATACAATAAGGGCCCCTATGCAATTATAGATATTTATGACTGTCAGTGTCACATCCTGATAGCACTGCATGGAAAATTAGCAAAACACAAGGAGTTTTCCCCTGAAATGTGGGGATTTTCAGGACACTTCTGTTCAGAAATTCAACTGGGACAGAGCTCACTCGTGAAACCTAGAACTAAATTTTCAAACCACAAATCAAAGTTCAAAGGTAGAGACAGTAGTTTTTAGATAGACTTAAGAGTGGTTTCAGGTCAAAGCACAGATTAGGACTTTGCAGAATCCCAGCAGTGGAAAAAAATTAGTTAGAAATACGTCCTGCCAGAGTTGCTGGCTGTTTGTCCAAGGAAATATGATGAAATCTGGAATTGCTCCTTGTTTCAAAGGCTGCCAAGTGCTGCCAGGAGACACAACTTAAGAGCCTGTACTTCATGGCAAACACATCTCAAGTGAATAAACTCACAATTATACTGGAATTCTTTACAGCTTCCATAAAAATGCTCCAGCTTTAGAATGCAAACGTGAGAAGGGAAGGGAACATAAATTCTTAGAGAGTTACTGAATTACAGCCCTTCCTTCCCCCACTTAACCATGTTCTCTGTGTCTGGTATTGACATTTGTGTTATTGTGAAGAGCACATGTGCTATTTTTAAAGAAGTGGTTGGATGATACTGTAAAAATGTCAATCAGTAAAATATTAATGCAGTTTGGGGGTTGGAGAGAGGGGAGCTTTTATGAGTTTTAATATTTGCAAGGGAATGGCTGATTCCAGCAGCACTGGCAGGGAGACCCTTATCTGGCTGCCATCTCGTGGCAGCTCCTGGGATGGGCTGGTGCTGCCCCAAAAATAACATTTTAGGGCTCTAGAACTCCCATAGCCTTCTGAATATAAGATTAGATGGTTAATGAAAACGCTGTGGCTCTGGTTTGAAAATAACACCTAAAAAAAGCATTGGAGAGACCTTGAGCCACGTGTGTGAACTGAGCAGTTTATCCAGTTTAACCAGTGCTCTCCCACTACTGCTGCCACAGGCTGGGGCTGAGTAAAAGCCAGCAGATCCATGGAAAAGGTGACTTAGGACCCTGCTTCTCCAAATTATCTGTGCATGGAGCTATGGCTGAAAGGAAGTTTCTGCATTCAAGCAGTTCCACTCAGTTAAATGCCAAGGTGGGATCTGAGCAGCAGACAGGCAACACTGGGCAGGATTTCCACTCTGAGGGGTCAAGGCTTTGCTCTGAAAGATCAGTCCTGGAAAATAAAGTGGGAAACAGAAGTGATTCTGTCCAAATTATGCACTTAATTCTTCTCCTCCACGTCTTTTCCCAAGACACTGAAAACAGCGTGTCTCCATCTCCTTTTCCCTGAGGAACAAGTCACAGATGCTTCTAACTGAGATAGAAATAGATTCCTGAGGGAAACAGGGATTTGTGTGGAGTCTGCACACAATTCCTCTGCTCCCTGGATCCCTGCTGGGGTGCTCATGGCAGCCAAGGCTCTGTCCTCCCACTGAGTTGTGTTTGACAACACACGCTGTCCCTTATCCATCCCTTTGCTCCCAGTCCTCCAAAAGTCAGTATTTTCTGTCAAAAACACTTGGAAAGAATTCCTGAGTATCCTGTACTTCCAGGAATACATCTGAGCCTTCCAGCTACTGCATTAAAGTGGGCACTTGTGATATTAGTGAGCAAATGTTCTGAGAATTTAATAGGATTCCTTGTTCGCCAAAAAAATAGTGCTTTCAGGAACACAATCCTTTGTGTGCTCTCCCTCTCACAAGACAGATGGCCTCATTAATTGCCTCTACAGCCAGTTAAATGTAAAAACCTGTGCTTAAATAATGTTAAAGTTGTGGCACATGTTGACAAACATAGGAAATATTAAGGTAAAATCAACTGGAAATAAAAGAAGTAAAAGCCAGACGGAGCTGACAGGAATTCTAAGAGGTCACAAGAAACAGTGACTGATTTAAAATGTCCTTGTTTGTGCCAGGAAATGTCACAACCTTAATAATCCAGGAAGCATTCCTGTGTTTTGGTGAACTCCTGGCTTGAGTGAAGCAATTGGCAAAACTTCCCTGGCTGAGAATGTCATCCCTGAATCTTTTCACAGCAACTCTCCACACAAGTTGTCCAACAGGCTTATCTGCAGTTCTAACTACAATGCCTATGTAAATGCATTTTGGGAGTCAAATGTAACTGGGATCTGTATTCCAGGCACTATAAGGGTGGTATCAGTTACCAAAAACCTGATTTTAAGCTTTCTCTGAGCTTAAACTGGACTGTAATTATCAGAGCACTGCATTTGCCAATAGGTGCCATGTGTGAGTCTGGTTTTAAAACCAATCCTTGTGTTTAAAGCCTTTTCTCACCCCACACAAGCTGTGGTTTTCAGCCACTTGGGATAAACATCCACCCCATCTCCTCAAAGTCCATCTGTTTCCCACAGCCTTTAAACACAGGGATATTCCCTTTTATAGTCAAAACACAGAGTCCTCACTGAAGATTCTAGAAGAAAACAATGTCAGGAGAGTGAAAAATAAAGCAATGTCAGGAGAGTGAAACATAAAACCAAGTCAAAAGAGTGAAAAGCAAGGAAATGCATCAGGTGTCTGTTTTATGCTGTTGTTGGAATGCTGGACCTAAGTCCCACAGCCTGGAAATACAGTTTGTTCCAAAGGGCAAAGCTTTCTCCAGGTTGGAATCCCCTAGGAAAAAGGACATTTCTTGAGCTCAGGGAACAATGGGAAGTACCATACCTGCCCCACTCACCTGCTGCTCCCTGGTGTGTGGATGGATGAAAGCCACAAAATCCACGGAGAAGTAGCCGAGCACCCCTTTGGATTGACAGGTCCTGCCAATTTTCCAGCAGAGCGAGTTAAGGACTGCTGGATCCACAGCCTGCTGTGGGATGGTGGTGCCAGATGACTGCAGGGGCCCCTCAGCGTGGAGCTGGGCCCCAGAGGACACTATCTGGATCTCTCCTGTTGGCTCTATCAGCAGATCCACCGTCACGTTGGTGACGCTGCCGGAGAACGGGAAGGCTTCGACCACCCCACCTGGAAAGGCAGGAATGAGCTGTTGGGCTTGTGATCAAACCCACAGTGCAGAGGGCACAGAATGAAGCCACCAGCTCCTTCTGTGCCTGGGCTTTGCAGGGACAGCCAGCAAGGAAATCAAAGGAATGAATGGGAGCAGCAGAGCCAGACCCACGAATGTCCTGGAGGAGAAAGGACATTCCTCATCTACCAGTGTCCAGGTGGCTTTTCAGTTCCACTTCCCAACTGGATGTATCCCCCAGCTGACTGGGGTAGTGTGGGTGAATCCAGCTGAACAGCAGGCCCAGAACAGCTGGAAAATGCAATATTGGGAGCTTGGGGGAGTGGTGTCTCCTGCTGTGGACTCGTCTTGGAGCTTCCCATCCATATGGTGGTCTTAGATAAGAGTCTGCCCTGTGGAATTTGGTGTGGACATGACAACCTCTAGCATGGTTTTCCATAGGAAAATCAAAAGGAATGGTGCTTGGCATTCTGGATTTCCCTTTTCATTGCACTTAATGTCGTAATTCTTTTAGTTAGGATGAACTACCAGGAAATAAAATTGGTACTAGATTTGTAAACTGGCATCATTTAAAAAAATACTTTCATTTGAAAGTTATTTTCCTTTGAAAGTTATACTTTCCTTTGACTCGTCCTTGTCTCTTCCACAGATAAATATGAAATGTAGATATGAAATATTCTTACATTTACCTTCCTTCTGAATTCCCTAAAGCCCTTTCCCAAACATGACAGCCTTTGGTACAGTACTCCAGGATTAAGGAGTTGGTGCTCATGGATTCAAAATCATGGGAGAAAGGTACTCCAGGATTAATATAGATGAAAAGCTTGGATGAGACATGGGAATGATAGAACAGTGGCCTATAATTCATTTGTAAACCAACATTTGAAGCATAATGGAGAAATAAAAAGAGATAAATATCTCAATGGCCCCAAAATTAACAAGAATATGGCAGACAATCTGGTATAATTACTCCTTCTAACACTTCCCAGTGACTTTGCAGTCTTATTTACCTTGACTGAGGAATGTTTGGAGGAATTTTTCCCATGTAGGGAATCGTTTCTCATTGACTGGCTGTACGTGCTGTGCTAAAAGGCCTGGCAGCTCCTGGGAGATCTTCACCAAAGCTAGCTCCTGCAGAAACAAATTAAATAGAACCACAAGCAATTTTACTACACAAATGAAAACTGCTTGTGGGGTGATTAAAAACCAGGCCTCCAACAGGCAAAAAAAAAAAAGAAAAAAATGTGGTTACTGTTTACCCACAGTCAGGAAGCCTTTTTTAATTTTTCTACTTACTCCTTTTTCCTTCCTCTTGCAAAGTGTCCTTCTCTGAAAGCCAATCCCCCCTCAGTACAGCATCTCTTGCATTATAATTTATATCAATAATTGGATCTGGCAACTGAAAATGCCAAGTACTTGGTAACTGCTTGGGGATCAATAGCAGCAGTCAATAACTTCTACATTGTTTGGATTTTGAGGCAGTATATTGAAATAGTCACATATGCCAGGAAGAGTTGTACTGGTTCTGTGTCTAAGCTGTTATATCAACCCAAACACCCTTTAGTTAAAAAAAAACAAAAAGGGGAGGAATAACCAAGTAAAAGCTGGAGATATCCCTTTCCACACTGTCAAATCTGTAAGAAATTCCCAAGTGTATTTGTCTCTGCCTTTGGAGAATTTGATTAGTCATTCCTTAACTAAACTTTTTCCCTAGTTTTAAATTCTTTATTATCACACACAAACCAACCCATTAAATAGAGAAAGTACCATTGCTTTTACTGCTCCCCAATGTCCCAGAAGGACACCAGCAGATAAAGTGCAAGGACCTTGACTTGATTCTTCAGGCTCTTTTCTTGCTGTTTCATGAGCCTCCTCCTGCTTCCCCTGGGGCTCTTTGCTTGTTTTACACCCTCTGTCCTCCAGCAGATGACCAACCCTCCTCTGGATCCTGGCAGTGTCCTAAACTACAATTAGTTTCTCCTGAGCTCTGGAGGAATGGGATAAAACCTTCTTGCTACCAGCTAAGAACAGCAAGTAAAAAATGAAAGGTGTTTTTGCAGAGCAGTGAGTTGGAGGAGATGGGCTTTGGCATGAAGGGGGTGATGTGACACCACCAAAACTCCAAATTCCAACTCATCTGCTGGGATTTAGCTACCAGAAGGAGAATGGATCAATTATTGGAACCTTAGGATGGTTTGGGTTGGAAGGGACCTTAAATCTCATGTCCTTCCACAGGCAGGGACACCTTCACTAGACAAGTGTTGCTCCAAGTTCATCCAAGTTGTCCTTGAACACTCAAAGGGATGATGCAGCCACATCTTTTCTGGGCAACTAGGGATTAACTTTGCCTGTAGGAGACCTGGATATCCCTTGTTCCTGACTGCAGTTTTTGACACTCCAGGAAAGGGATTTTCTGTCTGTCCAGTCACAAAAGGGGGACAACTGCTGTCCTCACCTCACATGGAATTGAGAAATAAAGGCCTTAAAAATATTGAGATGCTTAGAAAATGAAACAGATGTGGGCTCCTATCAAATAATAAGGACAAAAGTATTTTTTGACTTTAAATATGTCAGAAAAAAAGGTTAAAAATGGGTTTAGTCAGTATATCAATACACTAAGCAGCATGAGCTTATGGCAAAAAAAATGGAGCACATAAAAGGTGACATGTGAGTTGAGAGTTTACTCAACTTCAGGTCTTACCCTGCTTGTTTCTGCAAGGAGGAATTTAGGTTTTGGATGGCTCAGCTGACTGAACAGCAGAGCAGTGAGCAAATATCAGCTGGCCTTGCCTTGGTTTGTGTTGAATCACTGCTGAGGCAGCAAGTCACAGGCTGAGGGTGTTTTTCACACAGGGAAAATAAAGGGGGCTTTGGAGAGAGGATGGGAACCACAGTGGATGCCATGGAATGCTGCCCTACAAATCAGTTTGCAGCTGGCAACACCTCTGTCACTCCCAGCCTCATATCCCTGAGATCTGGTGGCTTTGGGCATTGTGCAATTTAAGCAGGAATATAAAAACAAACAAGGGAAGAGGTGTGCTATGGCTGCCTGAAAGCTGCTGATAAATCACTGGGAAACATCACTAATCCCTGCTGGATGTGTAGAAGCATTTGGGAATGCTGTGACCCAGCTGTGGAAGCAACCAACTACAAACAGGTGAACTGGGACATGACTTTGCAGTGCCACAATTCCCAGCTGGATCTCCACTCAGAGGTTTGGAGGATCACAAAGGATCACAGAGTTGTTTTGGGGTAGAAAGTTCCCTGAACTGGGTGTAAAATCAAGCAGAACTTCCCAATTTTGATCCTGGCTCACCAAGAGAGGCTCCTGGGAGACCCAGGCTGCATTCACCTCATCTACACCTGTAGTAACATCACGTGTTCCTGCTCTCAGTCCATAGGAGGGACTTGAGATGAGCCAGTTGTGGCACCTCCTCCCCAGGCCCAGTGTTGCTTAAATCCCATCCAAGAGCATCTGGAGGGGTTTGGACACAGGCTCAACCCAGAGCAGAGTGCTCAGCTCAGGAGCCAACATGGAATGGTTTGGGTGGGAAGAACCTCAAAGCTCATCCAGTGCCACCCCCTGCCCTGGGCAGAGACACCTCCCACTATCCCAGGTTGCTCCAAGCTCTGTCCAACCTGTCCAGGAACACTTGCAGGGATGGGGAGTCCAACCTCTGTGCAACAGCACCCTCAGCACTCGTGACTGTGAAGCATCTGAGCACCAAAACCAGCCTGACAGAAAGAAAAGAGGATTTAAAAGAAAGAAATTCAAGAAAAACTTCCCTGTGAGCTCCAGCCACACGTGACAGTGCTTGGAACAAGCAGTGCCTGGATAATCAGGGTGTTTGCAGAAGGGAGTAGGATCAGCACCTGGAATTCTGGTTGGAGGGGTTTTGTAACTGTAAGCTGTAAAAAGGCAATAATCCTGATTATGGGGAGTTTTAGTAGGTAAATTCAAGCCCGGATCCAACATTCACTTGTGAAGTCAAACCTTCTAAAAGGAGCAGTTCTTGGCTGGCTGATTCCATTTAAATTGGACAGTATCTCCAGCAGAGCTTACCAATGTTTTATCTCTTGATGTAGCCCAAAACAATCCAGGATCACAGGCAAAATGGAAACAGGGAGCATTTGTTCCAATCTTTCAGCTGATGTTTTTTAGGACCACTAAAAAAGGAGCAGCCTAAATACCATTTACATCATACACAAATCTTAAATCTATCCAAATCAATTTTGCATCTTTTTATAACAATGAACAAGCATAAAGTAAAAAAAAAAAAAATACACCTTTTCCCCACTAAATATGAAATAATTTCTCACCCTTCTGCAAGCTGAATTTCAAAAGGCTTTCTTAGAATGTCAGTTGCAACAAAAAATTAGGACCAAACGTGGCAGATGTTGAAGGCCCTGGTAGGAAATCTACTGGAGACAGATCAGTCAGCAAAGAAAAGCCTGTTGAGAAGAGAAGAAAAGTAAATAAACAGGAAGAAGAAATAGATTCAGAAATAGGAAGATAGACCTGGGGACAGAAAGAGGCTGCAGGGCAGGAGAAAGCATGAGGAAGAGCCAGGGCTTTTTAGCTAAAAATCAGATTGAAAGGCAATCATTTAGGCCTTGCAAGCAAATAGAGTGAAGAAAGTAACTCCAAATAAGTAAAGCTGAGTGGGCCAGAGAGGAATGAAACCAGCAGAGAGATCCTGAGACACAAACTGCCACGGCTCTGCTGAAGTCAATGAAGCCATGGCAATTTATGCCACTTGGATGGCACTGTGACAATTCCTACCATTTCTAAGTAAATCCTTTCTGCTGCGATCAGTGGAGCTGGGATAACTTATTCCAGCTGCCTTGATGGGAATTGGTGCAGCCCAGCTCAGTGGGATGTTCTCAGTGACACCAGCAGATGTGGGAGAGGCCAGTGACTGCTGCCTGACCAGCCAAATAACTTCCATTATTTCCTGTTTTGCAAATTAAACCCATTTGACACTTTTTTCCTATTTCAGACAGATGCACACAGGCCACAACCACAACCCACAGCAGTGAACACAACAATGGGAGAGGTCTGGAAATAGTTCTGCAAGTCACACCCTGAACACCCTCTGTCTACTATAAAGTTTGCCACCTGATTTAAAGCCCAGGCACTTCACTGCTAACTGCAAAATTTGGAAATTAAAGAAGTGCCAATTTTGCCTTCCACGAGCTGGAAAAGGATGTTCTGAGCAAGGGTCCCATCATGTAAAACAGCCCATCATTACCCAGCCACACAAATGTTTTTCCTATGTAAAATTGCTTTGTAAAATATTTGCTCCATCTGCTGAAAGGAGCAAAGACAATTTTCCCTGATAGCTAATGGCCCATTTCAGCTGCCTGGCAAACCAGTGGCATTAAGGGGAATGGGGAGAACAGCACACGGAATTGTGCCCTCCCCGGGATTATCTCCGAGCCTTCCCTGCCGATCCGGGGGGTGGCCCCGACTCCAGGGGCTTTTTGTGGGGCTCAGGCACATCTGCCACGTTCCACCCTGAGCACAAAGCAGCCCCTTCCCGTGCCTGCAACAACAAGGAGCTCAGTTCCCTTTCAACTTCCCGGCGCTTCAAGTGCTGTTCCTTTTCTCCCACCACATGGGGCCCTGGTTTTCTCAGGGATCGCGCTGGCACTGGGAGCATTTCAATAGATAAAGATGGAGCACTTCTTTTAATTCTAAATTCAGCTACACACACACAAAAAAATCCCTCAACCCCCCCTGTGCCCTGGTCCAAACCCTCTCCCAAGTGCTCCTTTCATTGTGCACTTTTCTATTTCCCATCCATTGAAAAGCACATTGTGCCCTGAACTACTTCAACATCTGCTAACAGACTAATAAAAAATAAATAAACCAGGATCGTTTAGGAAGAGAGATCCTTCCTATTTCCTCCAAACACTCCTAAACTGGCAGCACAAGATGCTCCCAGATCCCTGTTTGGAGACATGAGCTCAGAAAACATGCAGGGAAATCAAATATCAAATCACTGCAGCCCGTGCTGCCAAAAATCAGAGAGAAAAAGCATCTTGAAAACCCTGTGAACTTCTCAAAGAATTCTGCATTTTCATGTACACCATATTAATGTGAAATCAGGACAATTTTACTAATTAGTTTGCTATTTTAATCCAAAAAATCCATGTGCATTGGTGGTTTATGTGTGGAAAATGTGTCTTTTGCAAGGTGCAGCTTCTGCATTTTCAAGGTTCTCCTCAGAGTAAAGAAAACAATTGTCATGATCTTCAAAAATCCCTCCAAAAAAAAAGCAGGTATTTACTTCAAATGCAGCATTTGTAAATTCGGGATGCTGGGATGTTAATCCTCATATGAAAAAAAGTAACATTTGAAAGCATCTTTTCTGTATTTTAATGAGATCTCTGCAAATGCACAAACAATTCTGATGCCTCAGATTAATACTGTTTTTCCAATTAATCGAGTTTTCTCTAGTTCAATCTCTGTAAATGTAGTGCACTTTTGTGACCTGCCCTCCTTTCTGCCTCGTATCTGTACAGAAATGATTCTAATGAATTCCAAAAATGCGACTGCAGAAAGGAGAAAACCATCGTACCGAAAACCCACAGCCACTTCCCAGGAATTTTATGGCAATTGCTGTAACGCTCCAGGAATCGTCAGGCAAAACCTGCCTCGTGTTTCCCAAACAACACACACTTAAAAACTCCTTTTATCCCCAGAGTTACAAACTCCTTTTATCCCCAGAGTTGCCTATGCGTTACTTTTTTGGATTTTAGCAAAACAAACATTTTTAAAATAATCCAAGCAGGCGCTTTTTATTGGCTGCACCAACATTACCACATTTCAGATTTCTTTAGTGCTCTTGCTTTATCCTCTCCTTCCACACAGTTATAGCTCCAAACTGGCACTTAAATTCAATTGATTCCAAATATTCCGGATCCATATGGCCTCAAACCCTGGAGCTGGAGTTCTGATATTGCCTCACTGCTGTTTTCGAGCATTTGCCTCTCCTCCAGTCCCCAGATGGTGGAAGTAACATTTAAACCTCCTTTTCCTCTGCCTTGTACAATAGACCTTGGCACCATTTCAACTGTTTACTCCGGTAATTAACAGCACTGATACCACAACAATTACAACTCCTACAATCTTAGCACAATAATGCTATGAATTAGTGAGAGCTAATGGCTGGAAGGTAAAGTGCTTCCAGACTGCGAGATTTTTAGGATAAAATAAAAGGTACGAGCAGCACGCTGGCGGTAGACAATGATTACCTAGTAATTAGTTTACACAAAGCTTCCTATTTAATGGCAAAACGCTGTAATTAACGCGTGACAGAAAATCAAAGGGTACTTTGTAAGCATATGAAAAATTAACACTGCAGGCCTATAGCTTTATGTACTGATTAGGAGCATATTAAATCAATAGGACACACGGCCCAAGTGCTGCACATCCCAGGGAGAACCCAGGGAGAGAATTGGGCTTTATTTTACCTCACCTCAATCACCACCGTGGCAGATCCACTGAGAGAAAATAATATTGATATAATATTTCATAATTTATTTCTATAATTTTATATATTATATATTTTATGTAATATTTGAGATATTTAATCTATTAATTATATTACTATATCAATAATATACAATATGATCTAGAACTTAATATATATTTATATCTATTTATGTATTTAATATCTATTTTATATATATTTAATATCTATTTTAATATAACATTTTAATAAACTAACAGCGCTCCAGACTCCAATATTCAGATTATTTAGGGTTGCCTTCAGAGCACTGCTCACACTACAAAACAATCTGCAGCTTTATTCCTTAATCACCAACCTCTTTCTGAAGCCTTTGAGTTCTTTTTCTTCTCCTGTTAAACATGGTATCAGTCAGAAGAAATGTTAAAAATCGGCCCTAAATGCATTTTCTGAGGATTTGGCAGAGTTTCTGGCCCTCTTCAGGCTGGAAAAATAGCACACCTGCAATTCCATGTGTACAAGAGATTCCTTAAGAATTCCCTCGGGAGGCTGTAGGTGTTACACCAAGATCCATTTAAAAAAAAATCAGGAAAAAAGCAGTGTTGGGAAGCTCTACTCTCTTCAAAGCAGGTCAGAAAGGAGGGTGCTGGCAGTGCCATGTTCCTAAAATCCCATTTTTGATGGTATTATGGTCGGGTTTATTCTGATTTGCTCTGCTCTGAATTCCTTAACTCAGCAAAAACCCAGGATGTGGGATGGGAGCTTCAGGTTCCTTACAGTGCATGGAATTCATTCAGCCAGCAAAGAATCTGCTCCTCATTAGTCCTCATTTCCAGGTAATCCCACAGTCTCTCTATTACTTAGCAGAGGACTTTCAAAAGCTGACCAAAAATGTTTCATTTCAAGGAACATTCAGCATTTTGCATTACTATTTAACAATAGAAATCAATTCAAAATCCTGCAATCAGCACCTAAATATTGTTTTCTGTGACTCAGACCAAAAGTTGCTCAGATTTGTCACCTTCTGAAAAGATTTTGATTTCCTCATCTTGGTAAATTAATCAAATTCTAGGGAAAAGAAGCTGTGACAAAATCCTGTGAGATTCAAACATTTCTAACAGGGACTGCCCAAGTGCATTAAATCCCTTTTTTTCCTCCTCCAAAAGATATTTAATGGAGAATTTTGACATTATTGTGTAGCTGTGGCCAATTAAAATGGCTTTATTGAGAGAATATTTGTTGCTTTTTTTCAGTGTCTTGTTCTATTCCTGGATTTTCAGCTCTTTATCCTCACACTTATCCCCCTTTTTTGTCTCCAGCCTGATCTTTGTTATCTTTAGACTTGCTGCTAAATCTCACATCGTGTTGCTGGTCCTGGTGGTTAATTAAGTCCCAGTGTAATAAAAGATAATTCTAACATGAATTTCAGTAGTAATTTATCCAGTGATTTACTATTTAGAGCTCTGTGTTCATACAGTAGGATGGGAGGCTGCACAGTCCTGTTATTTGATGTAAAAGGGGAATTGATAGAAGAAATAAAAAGGCAACATTAAGAGGAAGTGATGTTGTCTTTCCTGGAATAATTTCTCTAACAGGGAAGAGGAATCTGGGAGTTTGAGGTGGCAGTTTGAGTCCCAAAATTCGGAATATTCAGCATTAAAACAGAGCAATCGTATCCATTCCTCAAATACTCTCTGGCAACTCAAAGTCCCTCTAAGCCAGAGGTTGTGTCAGCAGTAATTGATAATTTTCCATGAATTTATAGTCTCCCAGCCAGGGTCCATGTAAGTTTAGGTGAGATTTCCCAAAAAATGAGCTGCTGACTCTCAACAAGAGCAAGATGCTCAGCTTCTTACACACTCTGGATACCACATATTAATAAATATTGTGAATATCTTTAGGTATTCCAAAAATCATTCACTTTCTCTCACAGCAGCAAACCCACTTTTGCTGCTACACATGGAATAACTGAAGCCTGGATTGGTACAGAAAAGAGGTTGGAAAATGATGCTGGAGTGGCATAAAAGCACTTTATATGCATGTTAAAAATGAATTTATTTGCTCCCTACAGTAGTCATTCACATGACAAGGTACAATTAAACTGGTAAGGAATCAGCACTCACTGAGCTCTTTGCACAGAAGCAGAGCCAGATCCTGATATTCTTCTCTGGGGAATATCTCCACAAACAACCCCACGTTGTCCCAAGTGCACTGGTGGAGGCAGCAATCCTCTGGATACTGAATAGCATTGGATTCTGGGCCTCAGGATGAATTTTTAACTGCTGACAGAGTTCAGCAGTGCACAGTGAGCTGCTGGACTTGGAGACATTTGTGTAGTTTATGAATTCAACCCTTTATGCAGTTGCAAATTAATTGTTCAGATAACTCAGAGGCTGCATTAAGTTAACGAGGTGAACTCCATCAATAATCCTGTCCTGCACTTGGGTTTGCCCAACCTTCTCTTTGAAATGAGGAATCTAAAATCAGCCTCATTTTTAGCTGGAATAGATTTTTCCACAGTTCAAACTCACCAACTACATTATTTTTAATCTGTTGCCTGCTACAAGCCACTGAGGAAAATCTGGGTATCGTGTCTTAAACTGCTATGCAAATGATGCTATTTGTAAGTATTAACATAATTTAGTGCTTACAGTCATATTCTCATTTCTAATAATTCTACCAGAATGGAGAGGCTTTTCACTGGACTCCTTGCCTGCAGGATAGTCTTTCATCAAGGAGCTGGATTTTTTAATAACCTGCCAGCACACATTTTGTGTGTGGCAGCCGACACCACGACGTCTTCATTATCAAAAGGAACAGCTCTGCCCACTGCACCAGGACATGAAAGCTTGTCTGTGCTCACAAACTACTGCTTTGATCTTGGAATGTGTAGCATTGCTGTGGTATTCCTTAAAAAAGGAGGATTTTAATCCTCTGCTCTCCATGGTAAGACTCGCTGGAGATGTAATTCATTGGAGCAAAAAGGTCTCCCGTGCTACAAAAAGGGTAAAAACACCTATTTAAGGTGTTCCAAACACCAGCAAGTTCCACAATTTTTGAGTCATGGGTTGGGAGGGACATTAAAGCTCAGCTCAGCCCTGTTCCTGCCCCTTCCGCTGTCCCAGGTTGCTCCAAGTTCATCCCAGCTTTCCTTGGATACTTCCAGGGATGGGGCAGCCACAGCTTCTCTGGGCAGCACTTTGCCCAAGTCACTTTAATATCAGCCTGGATTTGTGGAAGCTTTCCTGCTGACTCCAGGAAATGACATCAAATTCATTATCCCACATATACTTCCCAAATTCCAATGTGTATTTTATGTCTAAGGGTTGATTCCTGGTGCAGCAAAGCTCAAGGTAAATGGAGTATAAAAGAAAATCAGGGAAAGGTTGGGATCACTGTGTCCTTTAGGAAAGAATTAAGAAGGCACAGCAGCAGGAATGCCAACACTAGGGAATACCACTTCTATTGGGAATTTCTACCAGCAGGGAATACACTTGGTGACTCCTGGTTTCTGCCCTGGCTCAGGAGGTGGGAGCAGGACCTGGATCCCCCCTAGTTTTATATCCCAGGCACTGGTCCCACTGGGAGGGCTCTCCAGGGCTCTGCTTTCTCCTGCCTGACTTGCAGGGAATGAGGGATGTTGGGCAGATCAGAGAAATGAGCCCTTCAGCTTTACATCCCAAACTCTGATTTTCTCACGTGGAATTATTTTGTACTTGTCAAATGCAGCAGAACTGTAATCAGCACAATTTGAAATTTTAATATACAATATAATTCAATCAACCCCAAATTTCAAAACAGTTTTGATGGAATTAAAAAAATCAAAAGAGCTGTAATGAGTAGTTTATGCAAATGAAACAATTTTTCTGGATACATTCCTTCTGGCTTTAAAACCATTACATTAGGAATGAATTTGGCAAGATATACAGAAATATCAAATGCTTATTGAAATTAACACATTTAAATACCAATGAATATTTAAACTACAAATAGTTCTCTGAATGCCAGAACTAATGAAGTCTGGTTTCATATGGATTTTCCTGAGGTTGAAATGTATCATCTTCCAGCCTCTCCATCCTGTGGATTCTTAGGAATCTACAAGTGCCTGAGTTCATGCTATAATGTTTCCCTCAGTTAAATATTTACAGATCTCTCTCCTTACCCAAAGATCCCCAGTAATGGAATTTGCAGGAGTCTAATGATCTCCAAGTGTTCTGTCTCAAACAGCTGAAAGCAGCTGACAGGTTGAAAAGTTATTAGTGAGGTAAAACATACAGCAAAAATCATCCTTAGAAAATGAGATTTAAAAGCAATCAGTTTACATGTGGTTTCAAATGAGTATTTATAGAATTCAACTGTATTAATCCAGCTCTTTGTTCCAATAATCCCAAATTCCTATGTAGATATAAGTGTAAAGACAGCAGAGTCCTCACGTTGGATAAAAAATAGGTGTTAAATTTGCACATTCCTGCACAGGAATGAAGTTATTCCACACAATGTATCCCACTGGTGGATGGCATTCATTTGGAATATTCCATTTTCAGTGAATTACTGCCTTTGTACAAGCCAGTCTTGGATTCTGTCAACTCCTGGACTCTGAAAAATCAACATTTCCCTTCAAATGAGGGCCCAGAGAAGAGCTTTCCAGGGAGGAGGAACCTCAGAAATACTCCTTTGTTACTCACACGTGCCCGGCTCTGGCTCCACCCCTGGGGGCCGTGTCTCTGCCGTTCCTCCTGGATGCAGGGATAGCATTCCAAGTGGGAAGGGACATCACAGTAGGCAGTGCCGTTCCCTCCACATCCCTCATTCACCTTGAGGAGCCAGCGCTGCACTTCCATGTTGTCCAGGATGAGCTGGCTCAGAGCCTGGATCAGCTGTGGAGCAACACCAGGGACAACACCAAATCAGGCTCCCAGTTCCCCACATTTTGGACCCCAAAAACATTTCTAAACATGTTTAGTTTTCTCAGAGATTCCTGAGCTGTTTGGACATGGAGTGAAAGCACCCTAGGGTGGGTTTTGGTGGAGACTCTGTGCTCTCCATCCTGGATTTGACTCCCTGTTTTCTGCAAGAGGGATTTGCCTGCCCAAGTTGGGTTTTTTGCCTGCTGAGGATCTAAGGTTTTGGATAATCAGAAGTGCTCCAGAAATGTTTGTGACAGGGAACAACGTGGGATGGGCGACACAATTTGCAAAATTGAGACAAAAATGTAACACCAGCCAAAACAGCTGGGAAATTTTCCTGCTGGAGAGTCCATTCCATGGTTATAAATGGAGTGAGGAGTTACCAGGCAGGCTTTATAAAAATGCTAATTATTTATTTGTGTATGTACACAGATTTAAATGGCTTTAAAATGCCTTTTGCCCAGCTGGTGCAGGATGCAATTAGCTTCTTAGAAACTGCAAATGACTTTGAACCTGCTAAAAGTATTATCAGATCTTGTTGCATTGGCTACAATATTCTACATTTGATAAAGGAATTTGTGGGATTTTTGGTTCTTTTTTTTTGTTTTTTTAAAGATTGACCTAAAATACAATTACATGTGTTCCATTTGTGGCTCTTGAGAATCACATAAATGTGTTTTTCTTGATGGCTCCCCTACAGTAATGAAAAGGATCAATAACACTGTAAAGACTGTACCAATCACAAAGAATTATGTGCTATCTTTAAGTGAAAATTGAATTGTGCTTTACCATAGTGTCACCTTGCTTTGATTATTTAACCTAAAATGTCAATATTTCATACAAGGAAACAGAAGTAAAACTTCCATAACCCTGTAGTATGAACCTAAAGTATTGTTAAATAATTTAAGTGAATCAAATAAATCAAACGACTGTTTTTCAGGTCATTGATCACATATTTATTTCATTTACTATAGGAGTTGCAATGTATTTGTGTAGCTTAAGATTGTTCAGTGTTAAAGGTGATTAATAAAAAGCAAAGCAGTGGGAAAAGCCTCTTGAAGCAGGAATACCTGCAAACCTTGGGAATGATTATTTTCCTTTATGAGATGTAGCACCACATAAAAATGGTTTTTAAAGTCATACTTAGACATATCATTGCAAAATCAGTTTATAGAATAAAATACTGAGACACTGACTGCAAAATAAACATGGAAACTGAAAGTACAGAAAACTTGTGCCTTGTAATTTTAGTTTAGGAATACTTTGTTCTTTTCTTACTGGTCTTGCCAACCAGAAAGTAAGAATTCAGCAATGACAGGCTGGGTACAAAGTAAAGCTGCAGGTGCAGAGATGCTCAGTGAACCTCAATTTGAACAGGCTGATTGCTAAGTGGAAGAAATTTTCCCTTCATTTTCCCAGAAATCCTTGTTCTACCCTCAGTCTCTGCTAAAACCCTTATCCATTTCACTGGGGCCACGATTCATCCAGGGAGCAGCAGCACAAACTTCCCAAAGAACTGGACCAAACACCCCTATATATTTTTGAGACATGAAGAAACCCAGAGGAATTGTATTCTCACCTGACTGGGACATTTAGTTGGTCAGTTAGAGCCCCAAAAAGAGCCCCCCAAAAAGGAGCCCCCCAATAAAGGAGCTCCCAAAAGAGAGCCCCCAAAAGAGCCCAAAAAAGGAGCCCCCAAAAGGAGCCCCCAAAAGAACCCGAAAAAGAAGCCCCAAAAGAGCCCAAAAAAGGAGCCCCCAAAAAGGAGCCCCCAAAAAAGGAGCCCCCAAAAGAACCCTAAAAAGGAGCCCCAAAAGAGCCCAAAAAAGGAGCCCCCAAAAAGGAGCCCCCCAAAAAGAGCCCCAAAAAAAGAGCCCCCCAAAAAAGAGCCCCAAAAAGGAGCCCCAAAAAGGAGCCCCAAAAAGGAGCCCCAAAAGAACCCTAAAAAGGAGCCCCAAAAAGGAGCCCCCAAAAGAACCCTAAAATGGAGCCCCAAAAGAGCCCAAAAAAGGAGCTCCAAAAAGAGCTCCCAAAAAGAGCCCCCCCAAAAAGAGCCCCACCTCCCCCAAGACCTGCAGAGACCCAACGAGGCTCCATCCCGAGCTGCTTTATGGCCCCAATTCCCACCCCCGAGCACACCCCGCTCACCTGCTCCTCGCTGTGGATGTCCCCTTCCCCAGGAGGGGTTGGCACACCAGCAGTGACAAAAATTCTTTTCGTGGCAGACTTGGAGGTGCAGAGCTGAGCCACCCGTGGCCCCGAGCCCAGCAAGGGGACATCCAGCACGTCGGCCACCGCCAGCTCGTCGGGGTGGGGAACCCCCCCAACCACGTAGGCATCCCTGCTCTGGAGCAGCCCTCGGATCCTCTGCAGGGTCCTGGGACTGTACTTGAGCTGAGTGGCCAGGCACATGTGGTGCTGCTGTGGGAAGAGAGCATTGGTGTGGTTAAAAGGTGTTTTTCCCAGCTTGTGAATTGAGGATGAATGTATTATTAAAAGCAGGCTGGGTTATGACCTGTCGTGTAGCTGAGAGGTTTAAATTGATAAAAGCTGTTGGGGTGAGGCTCCATAATCGTGCACGTCTTTAGTGTGTTGGAAATGGGCTCGTTGGGAATAGAACTAATTACTACACATCTGGATTTATTTGATCCGTGTGGAATTCTCCTTCTGTCAGTCGGCACAGAGGCTGGTGGCCTTTGGATAATAGGGATTCACTCCTGGCAGGGTTTAACTCTAAAGCTCCTCAAAATCAATAAAAAAATGAACACACACCCCCCCCCAATAATAAGGAATGTATTTCACCTGCAGTTCAGTGGTATTTTAAATTATTCTCTGAGAATAAAACACTTTGATTTACAAAAGCTTTCAGTTCTCACATTAAATTACTGGGGATGTAATTTCCATTGCACAGGAATTCTGATGCTTCCCTAAACAACTGGAGCTCTCAAGGAGAGGGGAGTTGTTTTGTGGTTGGTTGAAGTAGAAGGGTTCCAAATTTTGGAAGGAATTTTAAGATCTATTGTGGAACAAGCTGTTCCTGACAGACCCTAAAAGCTCTGACTTTAAACTAACACATTGGTCATGGCAAGTGAAGCCTCAGAAATGTTTCCTACAACAGATCCTATGCATGGCCTGCAGATATCCCAATTATCTTCCCAAAGATACAGAAGTGCACTGAGGATGAAAGAGAGGGATGGAGAAATGGAAAAAGAGAAATCCAAGAGGTTGTCGTACACAAATCATAATCCTAACAAAAGAAAATCAGCTTCCCACTGAAATTTCCTCTAATTTAGGCCTCAGTCAGGAGGTATTCCTTTTCAGGATNTGGGGCTGAGATGTGCTTTGTGTGCCTCACTCCTGGATTTTACAGTTAATTAGGGAGAGCAGGGAACAGGCTGGAAAATCTGGTTCGTTCCTGCTCGGAGAGGGGTGTGGCTGCCCTGATTGATGGGGTGTGAGGGGAAAGCAGGACAGGAACCCTCGGAATTCCAGAGGGTTAGGAAGTTACTCAAGGGCTCTCCTTGCTTCTCCAGCCTGTTGAGTGTTGTTTTGGGGAGCTGATCTTGGCAAAGCTCGAGCAAAGGCACCCCCTGCAAATTTGATTCACTGCTCATGGACAATCAGCAGCATCTCTGCCTTTTCCTTCCATCCAGATCCATCCAAAGAGCTTGGAAACCAAGCAAGGCTGATTTGTGCTCCCAGAATTCCTACAAGGAACCTGCCAAGGCCTTAGAGTGATTTATTAGGAATAAATTTAGATACATGAAGTGCAACAAAAGCTGCTGGTTAAATAACCCAGAAGAAAGATTCTGAAAAGGAACTTTTAAAGCTCAAATCCTTACAGAGCCTAAAGCCAAGGATCAGTTGTGAGGGCAGATTCCCTTCCACACAGGAGATCTATTCCTTGGACACATTAATTAGTACAAGGTAAAGAACATTTTTAATGAAAACAAGGTAGTTTGAGGATTTTGTGTATGAACTGAAGAGCCAAGGGCTGAGTCTCAACTTGGTATCACCTAAAACCTGTGATTGCCCATTTTCCCTAAGAGAATTTGCCACTAAAACACTCACATTTGGTAGTTAGTGGAAAAATAACCCTGTGTCCAGGGAAAAACCAGCTGCAATTGTCAAAGTGCAACTTAAAAAGGAAAAAATATCAAAAACAGCAGCAGGGCTCCAAGCAAAGACCCCAAATGTGCCACAAAGTTTCATAAAAGTCAAATCTCAGCTAAGACAATGTGGACTTAGTAGTTCCAATATAAAATATTTCTCCACTGTGAAAAGTCTTCTCTGCACTGAAGCATTTTCAGAAACATTGTACATAGTGTACATTAATTAAGGGGTCTTTTTAGACTGTGTTTTAGCCCATGGATTTAAACCTGACCTGACAGTTTGGAACTAATATTTCTGTATTATTATTTATTGTTCTGGACCCATTATTTTTGCATTATTATTTATTGTTCTGGGCCCATTATTTCTTCATTATTGGAATTAATATTCCTGTATTATTATTTATTGTTCTGGACCCATTATTTCTTCATTATTGGAATTAATATTCCTGTATTATTATTTATTATTCTGGACCCATTATTTCTATATTATTATTTATTATTCTGCACCCACTATTTCTGCATTATTGGAACTAATATTTCTGTATTGTTTATTGCTCTGGACCCATTATTTCTGTATTATTATTTATTATTCTGGACCTGTTATTTCTGCATTATTTGAACTCACATTTCTGTATTATTCTGTTCTGTTTGAAACCAAGATTTCTGTATTATTACCTAACTTGTTTAAGTTCTGCTCTTTAAGCAGCTCTGCATTGCATTTAATTGCAAGAAACACTGCAATGATTGAATGCTGGGCTACCCAGAGATAAAGTTGGAGTAATAAGAATGGTTTATTGCCATGATCTGCTTAGAGACATAAATCTATCAAGTTCCCAGTCCCAAGCACAGAGTCAGAAGGGACAGCAGACTACAAACAGCCAATATAGGACTATCTCAAGCAAGTCTATAAAGCTAAACCAGGATATTTATTTCCAATGCTCTAACTAGTAGTGTAATCAGTAAAGCCCTTAAACTTGCAATAATATTTCACTGATGTGAACCAGAGCGTTGCAAGTTATAAAATTTCCAATTTAATTTTACTGCATCCCTCAAGCTGTAGTAATTAGAAGACAAACTCACAGGGAAGCTGTTTATGGCTTCAGGGGTGAGGATTTTGAACCTGTCCTGCAGGTCACTGGTGCCCTCAGGGTTCCCAGCTCTCCCAGCTGCCTGCAGCCCCAGGAGTTTATTGTAATACTGCAGGAACTCCTCACTCACATCCAGGGGGCAGATGTAGATCACATCCACGTTGGCATCTGAAACAAAGGGGGACAGGGTTTGAGCACTGGCAGAAAGGTACAGCTCCATTCCCAGTATTCCCAGCATTCCTGCCCGTTTGCTTCCCTGAAAGAGCCCTGGAAATCAAACTGAGGGTGAAATTCCCAAATCTTTAAGGGCTTTTTCTGTGCTTCAGCATCTCTCTGGAGCCCAAAGAAATTGCTGCTTTCCAGCATTCCACGTGCAGCACACAGTGGGGCAGAATTTGGGAAGTGTTGCAGGGGGATTCCTACTCCCACCTCCATCAATGGCAATGGAATGCTTTAAAAATACATCCCATGAACAGCAGTAAAGGATAAAACTGAGCTGTTGAGCTTAGAAAGCTGGTGAAATTACAATTTCCTGTGCTGCCTGGGTTTTCCATGGGCTCTTCCCATTCCTGTGCCCATAAAAGCTCACTGTAGGAAATCATTAATAACTAGTGCTGAGCATGTGAATGTGCAGATCAGCCCGTTAAACACCACAGTGTGGAAATCTGCTTTTCTGCATGGAAAACAGCTTGGGCTGGAAGACAGACACTGGGAGGTGGGAAAACTCAAAGAGATGCTGTTTTGGAAAATTTTAACTGCTCTGCTACAATATTAATAGATGAGCTGATGAATTAATGGGCCTTGCAACATCAATAGAATGCCCTGGTAAAAAGCACTCCAAGATTTTGATCCAAATCTGTGGGAAGTCTTTCATTGTTTTACTGTGCACAAGAGGCTGGGAAGTGCCAGGGACAACTGCTATTCCATGGGAATGAATCAGCAGCAAAGCAAGGATTGGATAAGGAAACCCTGAGCCTGGTGTTGTAAAGGAATATGAAATGCCATTGATTCACTTGGGTTTGCTACAAACAGCCCACACCAGAAATGTGTGGCCAGAACCTCAGTTAAATTATTAAAGTGGTACAGAGCCCACAATCAGGGTCTTTACATCACCCAGTTCATTGCCATAGAACTTAAAAATAATTCAAACCACTTCACCAGTCAATACTCTCCTGCTTTCAGGCATTTCCTCATTTCATTGCACAATGAGCTTGAAAATTTATCAGCCAGGGCAAACCCCCCTTGGCAGGGAGGGCTGTGGTGCTGGACACACTGCACTGCCAAAAAAGGACAAATTTAGGGGAATTTGGTGAATCAAATGCTGCAATACATTTCACTACTCTCAGCACTGGCCTCTAAAAAGAGATACAAGTCTCCTTTGGACACAGTGGGGCTCCAGACACAGATTAACTCCCAACCAGCAAGGAAATCCTCTGGTTTTCCAAAGAAAACCAAAATGGGAAATGTCAGTTCTCCTCTGACAGGCACAGGTAAAGCATCTCATGTGGTTAATAATTTAGTTCATATTTCACTAGTTCAAAGCTGGTCTGTTTTACAGTAGAATCAATTTTCGTGTTCACACAGGAGAAAAAAAATCCTGTTTAATGTGTGGTTTTGTCCCTTTAAGTTTCTATCATTTGAAAGCTAAAAACAATCTGTTAAAAAAAGAAGAAATAAAACTGTACTGTGAAAAAACCAGTCTTAGTGCCTAGATAATATATAAAGGCAATTACATTATTATTTTAGGCAACTGTAAATTTCTGGCTTTAATATATTTTTGTTACAAACTTAC
Organism: Calyptomena viridis; assembly: GCA_013390005.1. NCBI lineage: Eukaryota > Metazoa > Chordata > Aves > Passeriformes > Eurylaimidae > Calyptomena > Calyptomena viridis. The sequence goes on along the minus strand of WEIV01027816.1, from coordinate 18,269 downwards.
TAAATGGCATTTATAAAATAATAATGATGCTGAAATATAGATGAATCATGAAAAGTATGTCATTCCAGGGAGCCACTGAAGTTGGCCACTGATATATAATATTCTTAACCAAAGCAGGGAAAAGAGGACTGTGAGGAAAAAAACTTTTAAATGGATGTTTTTTGCCTCCTGTGCTGATATAAAAAAAAATTGGTTTAAATAAGGGCTTGCTCTTTTCCAGCACATCTTTCTCTCTGTGAGAGCCTGAATGAACACTAACAGAATTAGCTACCTAATTTTGTAGAACACTAAACACTTTGTGGTGCTCAGCATGTCCCAGGGTGAGGCTGCTTTACCTTATCACAAAGAACCAGCAGGTTTTTCTTTATGAATAACATGGACAGGAGCAAATGCCACAGCAGAGAAATTCCTTCTCTGTGCTCTATATTTAACATTAATATCCAAAGTCTGGGTGGTGTTTGCTTTTAGTCACAACTGTGGGCAAATGATCAAAAAAGGAGGTGAGAGCTGCTCACATACCCAGGATGTCACAGAGCCTTCCCATCTGCATGTTCTGCTGGACACCAAGGTCAGGGATGTGCTCACGGATGCTTTGGGAATATCCTGGAAAACAAGGGGATTCCCCCCCCCAAAAAAAAGGTTCAGAAAACCTTTGGTACAGTTTTGAAAGAAATCAGATTGTTGGTTTAAAATAATCTGTTATCGAAGTGTTTCGAATCCCAAATATTGCATGATTTTTCTGAATTTCTTTTTATTAACTGATGAGACTTGAATTTTTTTTGTGTCTTGAGATTTTTAAATACAGACCTGAATGTTACAGACCTATGGAATTTTCTAATTTAACCATTTTGTTGGAGGCTTTTATGTTGCTGGATTTTTTAAAAAACACTGGGAAGAAAAAGAATGACACCATCATTAAGCAAAAATGCTGGTAATTTTGTCCTTCACACAGATAAAAGGCAACAAAGGCACTTCATTAAGGAGGTGTCTCAGTTATTTTGGTGAGTGACAGCCTGGCTGAGCTTGGATTATCCATGTGGAGGGCAGAATTCCAGCTGATTCCAAGCTCACATTCAAAAAGACTGCAGGAAATGACAGCACCACTGTAACTATCCTCTCTAATCCTGTCATTTTTCAATCCTCTAATTCTAAATTAATCTCTACAAACACACCCTCACCCACTGGGAGTTGCTAGTTGGGATAGCAGGGATTGAATCCATCCCAGTATTCAGTGTTTGGCATAAAAATTGACTGATCCAGTAACAACATCCTTATATTTCCACATATCTGCACATGGGAAATCACCAGAAACTCAGGAAAAACTAAGTTTGATTAAAATATTTCCCATATTCCAGGGCTTTCATTTGGAAAATAGCAATAGTGGGTATTTTAGGCAAATTACAAGGCCAATTACTAAAAGTAATCAGCATTCCAAGGTGCTGTGGCAATGGCACTTGGAGAGCAGAACATAAGAAAATGCAGAGAAATTAAAATTACCAGTTGAATTTTTAATTTCTGGTAAATTTCACATATTGTAGTAAGCACAGGCAACTGTAAAACGACATCAAATTAAAATATTTTGGGGGTTTTGCTGCTCTAATAATAAGATACAGATATTTCAACCTTAGGAAGGAGCTCATTTCCCCACACTGAACTGTAGGGAAAACACATCTGGTTTTAAGAGTTGCCCAGAAAAAAAAATAACATGGAAAACCAGTAATTAAATGGAAAGAATAATCAAGGAAGTTAAAAATCTGCATGTTGCTGTGGCTCTGCAGACACAGCACTGCACAAGTACATGTACTTTTCATGGATAGGTTAATAAAATACATTAATTCACAATATATTAGCTCCCATTGGCATGACCCCATTAGATTTAATGAGGAATATTCACTCCTTGTGAATCCTTCCCTTCCCACTGGACATTCTGAACCCCATTAATCCTCACACCTGATACAAGGCTTATTAAAGGCCCAGTTTAACCCAAATCCAACCCAAATAAATGGAATATATTGTGGTCAGGGCACCCAGATCCTTGTGGTTCCCAATCCATTCCTGCAAAGGTGGCTGAAAATTGGGAAGTTAAAGGAGCACTTGGGGATGGAGTTGTTGGTTTGACTCCACAGAGGGAGTTACAGAAATATTAAAATAAGAGGTGTAGGAATGAATTCCCCTCCCCTTCCAACCTCAGCCCTTTAATTGCCATTTTCTTAATAAATTTTGCTCATTTCCAAGTGATTTCTCTCCACAAAGCTGGAGGAAAAGGAGCTGTGATCACCCCCTTGTGCTCCCCAGAGCCTGGCACTAACAAAGAACAATAAATAAATAAATAAAACCTCAACTTTAAGAAGCAAAATCTAATTTTTCTCACTATATTTGCACACCTACAGTGGGGATAAATCTGATTAGAAGGTTCAAATTCATTCCTCCTTACACTGACTGATAAAAATGCTAAATAATCTTTAAACACTGGAATGTACTTGGGTTTTTTTAGCTATCCCAGAAATCCCAAATTGTTGTTTGGGTGAAATAAATGGAAGCATTTGTTCCTCACAGCAGTGTAATTGAAGCCCTTCACGAGCCCCTTTCCTGGATTATTTCCAGAAACTTGACATCAATCTGAAACTGGTGTGAAAATGAGGGACTGCTGAGAAATTCAGTTATAACTTCACCTCCATTTATTGGAATTTCATTTCTATGGGAAGAAAACTCAGGCTCTGATTTGCCCCAAATCAAGGGCTATTTTTGATTTTTGATTTACAAAACTGAACAGAGGAACCACTGAGTACCAGTAAACTGAAGTGCCTTTTTGTTTCAGATCTTGTGACTGAGAAGATTTTTTATGATTGCACAGACTCAGGCATTAAAAAATAAAAATCCTGCTGAAATCAGTAGCATTTTGCATTACTTTATGCAAAATAAAGTAAATTTTGCATATTTATCCCTCCCAGATTGAACTAAATGTTACTTGTTTAAACAGTCCAGCTTCCTACAAGTCTACTCAAATACACTTCTTAATTTTCAAATGTCAAATGTGTAGGAGCAGAATCATGAAACATATAAAATTATTTTTATTCTTCTATTTTAAAGGGTTTTAGTTCATTGATTTTATGTTTTCACCTTGTCAAATTTTAAATAGAAGCTGTTCTTAAAATTATACCAGACCAAAATTGCTCAACGTTAGTCATTGTGTTGCTCTTTCTCAAAAACAGTTTAATTTTAATGGTTCAAAAGCAAAAAAAAAAGCCAAATATTTACATTACACTTTA